>JAVJGJ010000003.1:12660259-12674336 GCA_035590215.1 Microhierax caerulescens | reverse complement strand
GATGCGTAGTGCTTGTAATAATTATTACCTTTAAAATGGATTGCAATTGACAGGAAGTGTACAATGAATTCCAGTTCTCTACACAGCTATTTTCTTTGTTTAGCAGAAAAAGCCAAAGATTGGAAACATGCCAGATGTATTGTTTGACCAGATGTACCGTAAGATCTTATGGAACCCTGTAGAATAGTATAATGCTATAAAGAAAGCTAAAGCAGCTTACTGTATGGGTTTAACAAGAAGAATCATAACAACACAAGAAAATCTTGATTTCTGCAAAAGGTTTTATACTACCATGTCTTCCAATCTAAATTTCTTAACAAAATCCCTCATTATCTGGCTGATGTTCCTGATTACTGAATCATGCTAAAAGAATGTTAATCTGCAGTCTCTTTACATGCAACTCCCCTTAAATTTATGTGGAAATGCTGTAATTGTTTCCTCTCTTTTAGCTGTGAGCTACATGATGGGTGATAAACAGCTAGGAAACATTGCTACAAGTAAACTGATAACAGTGGACTTTTTAACTATCAGTATCAGTAATTAGCTGCATCATTTATGATATATATCATAAACTAGCTGCTAACCTGTCCATAATACTGAAAATATTGGGTGTCCATATACAGAAATCTCATTAGAATAGTCAGTTCTATGGTTCATTCTTTAGTTCCCTTTTTTCTTCTGTTTTTGCATACCTGCTTTAGTGATTCCTTAACTGACAATGTGCAGATTTACTTTGGCCTCATTAGTTCCCATCACGTTTTCCTTTGTCATCAGCATTTCGTGAAGAGTACCACATCCGAGTACCTTACACATGCACACACACCATGAATAAAAATATAACTTTGGACCTATGAAAAAGAGAACTTATGTTGAAAACCAAAGGAAAACAACCTTCCTTCATTTTGCTTAAGCATGAGAACTGGAACATATACATGCTTAAATGTAATTCATACCCTGAAGAAACCCAGAACTGTAGTGAAAGCAGTATTTCTACAGAGAAGCTCGTCCTGCTGAAAAATGATGTAATTTTTAATGCCGGTAGGCTCAGAAGCATAACGCCATATGCAAACTACTTTCCAAATGGCTTCATTAAAGTTTTTACAATCTGTTTAAACATTAAACATTTTCTTTAAATATTAATAAAGTTCTGTGATTGTTAAGGTTATAGTTTACTCTTTACAGCACAGTAGCAGATGCCTGCAGTTAGCTAACATATACCAAATGGAATTAAAACCTATAGGCCAAAATCTCATTGGCATATGGAGAAACATGTAACGAAATTCCAAACTGAGACACATGCTGTAATTTCTTTGAAAGGTGCCCTGAATCACAAATAAGACTCTCATATGTCTTCATCTGTGCCGTGAAACCAGACTGCATGGGACTATACAAGCTACTGCAGAATCAAAAAGCTGGTTTATATAGCGATGCAGGTCATGTTATGGTGTCTCTCTTGATCTTCTCACAAGAGGTTTGAAGAGCAACCTCTGAAAAGTTTCTCCTTACTGTGGGGAGCTAGCACTTACACCTAGTTTTTAAATCTGCATCCATGCAAATATCCACCCTTGTACTCCACCTCTGTAAAACACATCTAGTTCAGCAAAGAGAATGTCCTCTAAGTATGTAGGCTGTCAAATCAAGTCCCTTCCTAAATATTGTCACCCTCCTTATCACTGCAACTGTGGAACACAAAGGAAGAAAAAGCAAACCAAAATCAATCTAATCTAATCCTGGGCTGTGGACATATTCTTGCATCATCAATTTGTAGTGCTGAACAAAGCAGAGTGCAGTTTAACATCACAGAGTATATATGGTTACCTTTAGTTTAAATTATATCTTACTCAGTTTCGCATTTTGTGAAAGTTGACAATTATAACACTCCCTTAAACATACTCAGACACAACTCTCACCTGAGAATTTGTGACACACACAAAAAAAAAACCAAACCGTTGGATTCTTCATTTAAGCCTTCCTTGGTTTTTCATACACGTAAACTAATTTAATAGAGTTTTATTTGATAAGTGAAAGCCCTTTGACTTTAATGAGATCTGGCTTATGCTATAAATGATGAGGCTCATTTCATATATAAATGGCTCATAACATATGTAATGATAATATAAGTAACAACATTCAGATTCTTTCTTAAAATATAGTTATATCCTAAAGGTAATAGTTTTCTCTAACTTTGTCTGAAACACTAACACTTCACATTGTGTTAGGTGATTTTAGTACAGGAATTATCAACAAATCCTCCAATTACGGAATGAACCTCTAGAAATCATCATCTGTTTTGTATTTCTATAAATTATACTGCTACATTGGAATGCAGTAAAATTATTAAGCACATAGGTTTACAGAGCTTTTAGTGTTGAGAGTGTTATTAATGCGTTCCTTTGCTATAACTTGTGTTGCCTTACACTTGCATGAGTATGTGTCGATATGTTCATAATTGCTCTTACTGCGGGGACATTGTGCTCGGTAAAGAAATCAAGATAGTTATTTCTTGTATGGTTAGATAGATTACATTAAGATCTTTATAGACCATCTTGTGTTTTGTCACAGATGTGCACTGACCTCACCAAAACAGGTCTGTGTGGTTTGGGAGCTAGCAGCTGTACTGATGTTTGGAGGCCTCTGCTTCCCCTCCAAACAGTGATGTTTTTGCCCTGCCCAAAGAATCTTGGGGCAACGGGACACCTTAAGGAATCTGACCCATTGCATGATTTCTGAATTACCATATTGCTATTGACAAAGAATCATTCTTACAATCTGAAATATGTTTTATATATCACTCCTTTTTAACTTATATGATTCTTGCATGACTGCTGATCCCTTATAATTCTCTTTCTAGAGATATCATTTGCAAAATTCCATATCAGCTAAAAAACTGCACAAAAGCCTTGGTCAAAATTTTTTAGGACTATATAACCAACACTAAAATTCTCACACAATAAGCTGCAAGAAAAAAACTACATGTAAATAAGGCACTAAATAGTCTAAAGCACTTGTCAGCATCCCATCTTTTTAGTGACTGCACAGCTGTGTTTCCATTACACGACTAATGGATTTGCTACCTTCAAAAGAAACATTTGTACAAAGCAGTAGCACAGTGCAAGAAATACTAAACAGCTGAATATAGCTCATCTCTTTCTCATGGTGCCGTCTGTGGAAATAATTAAGGGCTAAAAAGCCCTTTGTCGAAGTCTTTCAGATTAAATGTCTAAATCATGACTAGGATTTGAATCAGTGCCGTCTTTCCATATGTTTTGGTACCCATCTACTTTAATTCACCTAAAATAATGACAAAAACATGCAAGTTTAGGCATCTGTTTTAAGCTTTTGACTTCTAATTCTGCTTCAGTCACACCAGTTGGGGGTGTGTGGGGGGGTGTTGACCAGCATTTGTCTCCAGTGAATTTGAGGAGTTCTGAGTATTTGAGAATTCTAGACATTCAGCATCCTCAGAAGCACACATTGATGCAGTGACTAATACTTTTCTTAAAAAAACATTAATCTGTATGAGGTGCCAGATACTTCCCTAGTCCACTCACCTTCTGCTTTCCTACAGGTTCTTATTAGGAATTAGTTTTAAGGTCAAGAAAAAATGACTAGTTATATCTTTTCACTACAGACACTTAAATTTACATAAGAAAGTGTCCTGAGCTCTCAGATTTAAGTACAATTGAAGGTGTACCTTAATTTAGGAATTTTAATTTCTTCTTTGTTTACTGTGAAACTTTTTTTTCCCCCCCACCAATAGTTGTGGGGTTAGTAAAATATCACCAAGGAGACCACTAGTAATTTAGTGGACCTGAAAACACTGGAAATCTTTACAGTGCTTTTTCCAACTGCTTCTATTCTGTTGTTTTCAGACAAAGTCACATTACAGCCAGATGTAAACCTGCCCCATTAAAATTATTTACAAAACTATCATTTAATTTCAAACAGCCATGGGCTGACTGGGTATATGTATACTTACTTTGAGGGAAAGATTCCACTTTTCAGTCTTTGCACCCTAACAACATCCAGCTGCTGTAGAATTTGCATTTTTTATATTATTCTTTGTCCTGTTTGTGCTTAATACTACGTATTCCTCTTCATTTGCCTTTACACATACTATTAGTGTACACAGTCACATACATACGTTCTGTGCTATGTTAAAAGCACATATAAACAGCACTGATCATTTCCTCTGAGTTCATTTTCTCCAATTATCCTTCATCTGCAATTTCTGGATGTATTTCACAGCTACAAGTGCAGGGTGTTAACAGCCCTTTACCACAGGCAATTATTTACTCACAGTGGAAGTACCGAGGTTGCAGCCACTTGGAAGCTAACTTGTATTTGATGACAGCTTTTTTGTGCTTTGGCCACAATATGGTTCTTTGTATTATTTTTAAAAACTACCCCACCAGCAAGTCTCTGACATTTTCTATATTTAAGAAATGAGACCCTTCACACTTAATGTTCAAGCAAATCCCCCTCACATTCTATGTCTCATCTCATCTCCATACAGTCTGCACTGTGGATTATATCTTTAAGTGTAGAAGACAGTTAGATGAGAAGAGTCAGGTACTTTAATACTGAAGAAAAAATGTGACAGACAAAAACATAGATGCTATTCACATTTCTCGGTCTTTTTGTTCAAATGAATCATCAGTTCTTGAATAGTAGCCTGCATCAAGAGGCAGGGAAGCTGTTTAAAGATTATCTTAGAAACAAAAAAGAAGAATTCCTCAAACGCACACCCTAAACGCATAAGAGTAGATCAGTGGACCTACTAATCCAATATCCTGCTTCAGAAACTGGTACTAGAATCCGCAGAGTAACTGCAAATACCACTAACAAATATAACTGTAGGGTAGCATTCTGCCAAGGCGATGTGGGTCGTCAGTAATAGGTCTTGAAGAATAAATGGAGCTTAGTATCAGGATCTCATGCTATTTGACACCAGTTAGAGCAAAAACGGTTCTCAGAAGGGAAGGATGCTCTCCTTAGGTTAGAAAGAGGTAAGGTCTTGTGTCCTTTCCCCTCCAGCCTCTATAAACACTTAAAACAGTATATATGTGGAAACCCCTGGACAAATAACAGTGGCACAGAAAGTAAAGTTATTTAGCAGTCTTTCATCTTACATTAGGCACTGAATGAAAACAAAATGGCAAGTCATCAGATAAATCCATGCAAGTACTGCTACTGTTTTGTGGATTAAGGTAAAATGGGATCTTTCCTGATGTACGGTTCTACAGCATTTTTCCACAGAAGTAGATTCACAGACTGTAAAGGATTTCATGGAATTATAGAATCATTTAGGTTGGAAAAGACTTTAAAGATCATCAAGTCCAACTGTTAATGCAGGACTGCCAAGGCTACCATTTTTGGACCGTATCGAAGCATCAACATGGGTAGAGAGAAGCTACAGCATAATCTTTATAGAACAGGTGCAAAGAGAGCAAGTATTTGTCCTGCAGTATGTTGGATTTGCAGTGAAATGGAAATCTTATAGCATGAGATAATTTGTTGCAATCTTGATTCTTGATGGAAAGCATGAAGAAAAGACACCACAGACTTCATCAGAATCCTTACTTTGTCCTTCCTGATAGGTTAAAGGCCTTCATAGTGGTTACTAGTTCCTAATATGTCAAAGAGTAACTGAATTTCTTTCCAATATGCAAAACTTGGCAAGGAAGGAAATCGTTTTTATGAACTCACTTGAAAAATTAACATTAGAGAATATTTCCTCTCAGCAAATTGAAATGGAATAAATTGCATTTGTCCTCCTTAGAAATTAAATTGATCCCTTGAGGTTAGGACTGTGATAGCAAGTCACAGAAAAGAAAAAACACTTGAGGGGGAGTGAAAAGAGGAAGATGATATCGATTTTGTGGGTTGCTTTTGAAAAGTCATCAGCAGTTCATCTAATTCTAACAAATGCAGAAACACAAAAGATGTATTAGTCCATTGCAATTTTAAAGACAAATAGATTACATTGATGATATTACTATTTTTCTTTGACCAGAAGGAAAACAGTCATGTTTTAAAGCATCTAGTCTCCTTTGTCAGCTGAAATGGGCTTTGGCAAAGCCACAAATTGTTTCTCTCTCTTGCTTATTTTTTTAACCATTGTTCCATATAACTCTTAACCGTCAGTTCATAATGTCCTCGCTTCCACCTGACTGGTGATTCACTGCCCCAGAGATGCCTTCCAAGAAGGTATCTTTCAAGTTGTTCAGAATGGGTCATAATACTTACAAAACAGTTATTAAATAATACTTATAGAATGATACGGTACTGCTAAAGTAAACGTAGAGAGCTTTAACTGCAGTAATCCCTGAGCACTTGATACAACAATGTTGTATCTTGATACAAGAGAGCACTGCTGATTCCTCCCTCCTTTATGCCTGTAACATTTCAGTGCAGGAATGAAAATAAATTAAGCATTTTAAAAATGGTTGTTTCTAGTTTGTGAACCAAAAAATAACTTAGATGACAAGCTGTAGGAGCAACAGCATCATCCTGCCTGTTTTGGCAATACCTTCTGTTAAGGTGTCATTCTTGAGTTATTTTTTGGTACAAATTAACGCCTGATGTATAATAGCAAAAGCTGGCTGCTGCAGGAAGGGGAGATAGTAATCTAACAAGGTTCCCTGTCTTACAAACCAATCCATGTTTGAAAAAAGAAAAAAAATAATTGCATAAATCCCCTTTCTGAGGCAGCTTAGCAAGACTAATGATAGAATAATTAATTTGTCTACAGTTAGATGCAAAGTCTATCGAAAGCAGCATATAAATTCTCCTGAGGCTCTGAATCTGGCTATACTACCACAAGTGCACATCAAAGTTTCTCTCCATACCTTACACACATGTTGCTCTCCATACCTTACACATATGAGTATATTGAGTCAGATTTTGACAGTCACTTAATTGTCATTTAATTGATAAAATTCAATAACAAAGTTCTTTCTGAGGGTCAATGTGAATCCTGTAATTAATGATGTTGACAGATTCACTGTGAACAGAAACCAAACTAAGCTTCCATTCAACCCGAGGTCAAACCTTTTTAGAAGTTCTGAGCAGTTTACTTTTTAATTCATTTTCTGATTTTCATTGCTGCAAGTAGTTTAGAACAAGGAAAAGATTCTAATTTAGCTGCTTAATTTTTAAAAAAAATAGTTTAAAATTCTTTTTCCAGCAAAGCCATTCAAGACCTATGGCATTTTTAATAACAGAAAGGATTTGCCTTGATGTCTGGGACCAACATTTTTTTTCTTTACTGTTGCTAGTCAGAAGTCTATCCTGTGCCAGCAGTTTATCCAGCTTGTCCCAAGCTGAACTTTAGTGGTGGTGTGTAGATTACGCCAGGAAGAATAATCTATACTGTGTAAATGCAAAATAGTGCTGGCCTCTCCTCTCCCTTGGTGCTGCTATTTTCTTTATTTCTGTTCTTCCTCAGGCCTTATGAATCTTTTAAACCTTCTAGCTCTATAGGGAAATAGAAAGTTATTGTGTGCCTTCCATAAATCTGTGGGGATAAAATTGATTTAATTCAGCAGCAAAGCCTACTGATAAAAAAGGCCAGAATTTTGCCCCAGGACATAAAAGATCTTGTAAGAATCTCTCTCTCCTGGTGTGTTTGTAAGTTTACAGTCAAATATGCTTGGATATCAAAATTAGCACCATAAAAAGGTTTATGTTCTATCATGAATTTGAGTTGCTTTTGATGTTTCTTTCATCTAAGCATGTTATTCTAGAAATGAGCATTATATCACTATACTGTGAAGATTCATTATAGCTGTATGAAGGATTTTAGGCAAGAGGTTCAAATTCAAGCCTTCTTTTTTCTGATTTTGAAACCTCTAATCAAAATAGAAAGATTACATAAAGCAATTAGGCTACAATAAAGGCTTCTACAATCTCAGAAAGATTATGGTAGTCTGAATTCTCATTGCATTTTAATTCAAAATAGTTAGGGAAAAGCAATTTTCATCAGCTATTGATTTATCAATATCCTTGACTTCATGGAACATTTTTGATAGCTGTGTTCTAATTAAATAGCATTATTCAAATATAATATATTTTATAACCATCAGTTAGCATTGACTGCTTGGGATTTTAATAGCTCTCTGTCACCTTCAAATCTCTCTTAAAAAGTATAATCAATTTTACATGCTAGCTGCTGTTGGACTGTCGAGAAACTCTCTCTGTTTTGATGTCATGCAAGAATATATCCCTGTGAGGTGTAACCTCAAGACAGGTGACATTCCTCCATGTTGCTAGCAAAATCAATGCAACTAGAGAAGGCTTGCAGGTTCCTGCAAGAGGTGGATGACATTCCTTCCACAGGTATTAAATCAAGTGAAAAAATATAATGTTGCTATCAGTGAATAAAATCCACTGAATTTTGCTGGAAATAAGTTGTGGATGTAATTCAGCTTTTACCTAATACCCTCATACTAACATTATTCCCTTGAGATGAAAGAATTATGTTTGTAATTCTGCTCTTACTCAGTACTCTCATACTAACTTTATTCCCTTGAGATGAAATATACTGTTTAAAGTATTAGGATTTGAGAAATCTTGCACTTTCCATCTCCCCAACCACAAGGGGACTGTGTCACAGAATATGTTCATTTTCTGCTTTAATGCTCTCCTTTAAAGAACTCTATTTTTATTGCACCTGAGATTGGAACTCAGTGCATCCCATCTTCCAGGTGCACTAATTGCCTAGATAATCTCCCTGACAGTAAAAATTTAAATAGTTCTATAAAATGGATCAAGTTGCAAAACCCATTGTAGCATAGCTTGTTTGTCTAATTGGCTTGAACTTAACTGTGGGGGTGGAGGGAAGGAAGGAGAAAAAGAAAGAAGGTGATTTCTTATCTCACTCAAAAGATAAAACTAATTCAGTCTTCATATCATATAAAAATTTTCACTTGAGTTAAAATAAAACATCAGTATAAGACAAACTTAGTGATTACAGCAAGTCTTAAGGTGTAGCTAACCTGGACTGAATTCTTCCTCTGCCAGTGAGAGCTGAACTGCAAGCAGTTCTTCCTAGAAGGATGTTCCAACAGAAAACTGATTTTTTACAGTCCCTCTTAATACTTACAGTGGCTGACGATAATAGAAATACTAAGTGTATTTGGTGAATAATGTACTTTTAAATACATAAATATTTTGTCCATTTTAATAGACATTTTTAATTATAAATATTTTGTAATATCCACTTTTTACAGAGAAAGTAACCAAAGCAAAGCAAATACCGGTTTCAGTAACTCACTGAGCTAAACACCTAAACCAAGTACCCAGGTCGGTTCTGAACCAGTGTTTTTAGAATTAATACTCTACTCCGTAATTGTTGACACTGGTGATTTGTTACAACTCTTACTTTAAATCTATAGGTAGGTTTATAGACTTCGTGGAGAAGTAAAAATGGCATATTACAAATGAGGGTTTTTTTTCATTTTACACAGAAAACATGTCTCATGTCTTATTACTATATGTATATTTACATGGTTTCTAGCATAACTCTCTGGTAGCCTTAGGGAAACTAAATGCAGCATGTGAGCATTTTAACGCCAATTTCATTTAGAATGGAAAGCAGTTAGTCATCTGTGCAGGAGGCAAGGGAAGGGAATTTATAGTTATAGACAAAAGACTTCCAAGGACTCAATATCTAGGATTCTAATCCTGTTTTCCTTTTTTTTTTTTTTCTTCCCATGCAAGTATTCCCACCTGCAAGTATATTCAAAACAAAGAAAAGTTTTAAGTAGCATTTAAGCAGACCAGGGACCATAGCATAGACCTGGCTTATGGTCACTGAGACAAAAAAGGATGTTTTTCAAAGGCTAACGTGTGTGGTGATGCAGCTCTTCTTGAAACTCCTTGGGTGTCCTAGGAAATTATACATTCTGGATAAAAACCTATTCCTCCTATTCCTCTGCTTCTCATCAAAAGGTCTTGGCATCCTATCTTTAAAATAATGGAAGAAATGTTTGTGTGAAAGGCATGACAATTTGGGGAAATGCTTCTATGGAAGCTGTTTCTTAACGTGGTTTTCAGAAAATTTCTTTTTAGAATAACTTGTTTTGTTCTGATAGGATTTTTGTTGCACAACGCTGACAGTTGAGTGCTTAATGTATCTCCAAGGGCTCTGTATTACTGTTGAACAAAACACAGAAGTTAAAAAAAAAAAACATGAAAAAAATACTGTGCTGAATACAGGAATAAAAGTGAAGTCTAGAGGACAGTGGAAAAATTTTATTTTATATCTACAAGCATCGTGTTCCAGGCAAAAGCATTCAAGATATCACTTCTTTTATGACAACAGCTAGTTCTGAAGCAGTTGACATTTTTTAATATTTTGTTGTCAGCTCAGGGTGAGAAATTAGAATAGGTTGCACTCCATGAATAAATGTGCCATGTGAGTTACATACTTTTTAAAAGAGAGAGCAAACTATATGATGAAATGATGAATACAGCAGATCGAATGATCTATTGATCATTCTAGAACTAGCTAATGAGCTAGTTCTACCATTCTAAGAAGCTGAATCTTTCATAAGAGACCATATTGTGGCTGTGTCTGCAATAGGAAGAAGCCTACTCTAAATTAGCTATTGAAATAGCACCTGGATTTTTGCTATGCAAAGGAAGGAAACTAGTCTGGATTTAATCTTCTAGCAGGTAGGCAGTGCTCTGGTAGTGGAAGATCAAAATACAAAGAAAGTAGAGGTAAGGGGGGGTGGGGAACAGCATAGTTCAGCACCAAAATTCACAGAGGGAAAAAAATAATATTTGGATTGTATTTGCCTTTGCAAACAAAACAGCTAATGTCCAGCAATGATTCAAGTACTGCAACAGATAGCCATGTCATCAGTGCTGCATGTACCTGATGTAGATGACATGGCTAAGAAGTGTTACGTACACTGTAAATATAGGCTAAAAAAACTAGTAGGCTTATACTGGTTGCACAGAAAACAATGGCACAGTGAGTGAAGGAAGTATATATTGTTCATGTTGATTGGAAACACAGTCAAGAATTAGGGATTTTCTCTTTAAGGGTCACTTACTGAAATTATTGTGGAGGTTTGAAGCTGCATTGAAGTAGAAAGAAAACAGGATGCACATAGCCTGAAAAGGAGATAAAGTTCTAGGGAAATGTAAAATACACACTAAACTGAAGTTACAAGAAATAAGTAACGCATCTGCATCTCAACCAGATTGCTGGAGACAAGGGGTGAGAAGTTTAAAAGCAGTAATGTCATGAAAGCACTTCAGGCAAGAGTAAAATCCTTAATTTACTGTTTAAGATTATTGAGAAAGAATATACAGCAAAAGGAATGAAAAAGCAAAATCTGTTTTCCTTCAAAAAATGTTATGTCAACAATAAGTTTGGAAAATCAGTTTCAGAACCTGTGTTTCTAAAATGCAGTAACAGTAGATCTACTTTACATTTCTTTAAGTCTTGAATGAGATTTCTTAAATGAAGAGTGAAATATCATCTAGCCTTAAAACCACTGGACCACCTTTATCTTACCCCAACAACTAAAGTCTGCAGTTGTGGCTCCTCATGGCAGTACCCTTCCATCAAAAGATTTTTTTACGTATACACATATATATCTCTATATATACATATATATGTAGGTCCTGTCACAACACTCCTGATACATTGTTTAAAACATTAGAAAAACATGTCAGATATTCCCATGAAGAAGTGCAATAATGTTTGCTCCAAAAATTGAAAGATTTACCATAATAATTTCTGTGGGTTGCAAGATTCCATGGAGGTTTTCCAACAATTGGTTTCTCTCATTTAAATTTAATTTAAACAATTTAAGTCTACTAACTTGCAAATATTTCTTGTGTTTGTTTTCATGTTGTTCAGCACTGCAGCCCAAAATAGGGGCTATGGAATGTGTGCTTAGGATAACTGATGGTGCTGCCATGGGTCCGAAATATCTTCCTGTATACTGCTGGGTTTTATACCATTTTGCCTCTGAAATTTGTTTTAAATAATGATTCTGACAGCTCTCATTTTTCCTTTGTTAGATCTTAGTGACTGTTATTGGATAGTTATTTTTAGAAGCACAAACATGTTACAAAAAACTACATAAACCCATTGAGGATGAATAGAATATCTCCACAGTAACATTCAGGATAGTGATGTATGACTGGCTGTAGACAGACTGACAAACTTCAGCCCCAGTTTTGCATCAGGATTTGTTAGTGTAGCCCCTGGAGCCCAAAAATTACTTTCAGAAGTGAAAAGACCTCTTTTTCTCTCCTCTCTAGTTATTTGGCAGCAATGATTTATTTTTTCCAGATGTGGATAAATATGAACATTTATTTTATTAGTTTTTATATAATCAGCTGAAAATGCAATCAAGAACATCCCCTCAAGGCAAATGGATATTTTGGCTTTGCTTGTTTTTTCACAGAAGAAATCCTACCATAATCATGTATTTTAAACTCATTTTGTCATACATTTAAATGATATCTTAAATAGTTTGGTTTGAAATGAGTAATTGATATCGATGTCCATACAGTGCAATAAAAGTCTTCATCTGCAGGATAATATTTGTGGTAATAAAAAAAGATCATGTTATATTTTAAAGGCACAGGTTCTTAAAAGCCCATTTAGGAAATTATTTTTTTTCCCTCTTGGCATTGGAACACCCATACCCCATCCAGTATTACGCATAACCACTTGTGTAATTAGGAGCCATTTCCCAGGCTCACCTGTGTAAACATGAAGAAAGTTAAATTCCCTCAGCTTCCCTTCAGTTTGCACTGAAGCTTGTATAACTTAATTGCTGTTTATGTATTTTATTCAGTTGTCCATATCAAGTTTTCATACACAAATCAGAGAAAAATATGTGAGCAACTACGTTTCTTAAAGCTGAAAGACACTGCATATACTGTATAGAAAATTAGATAGTTTTAAAATCCACCCTTATGATGGGCGTGCTTTGTGTTCCTTTCACGTGAACAGTTCTGTATTCCAGGAGAACCTGGTGATAAACAATGTTAATTACAGACATGAGTCATAATTATGTTCTTTCTCTCTTAAGTTGTTCGAGTTCATGAATTTTTTGGCTGAGAATGTCATCTTCTGTTACATGGGACTCGCACTATTCACGTTTCAAAATCATATCTTCAATCCTCTCTTTATATTTGGTGCATTTGTATCCTTTCCTTTAGAGAAGTATGTCTGTGTACATGCGTGCTCAATGTGGGAAAAAATGTCAACAACAAAATCACTCAGTTCCTTAAATCCTAAATCAATTCTTTGTCGAGTCCAGAGGCAATCGTCTTTATTACATATATTTCAATAACCAGCTCAACCCATGTAAGTACATGGGCTTTTGATAGCTGCTGTTTAAAAAAAACTGCTACAAGGCAAACAGCTTTAAACCAGCTGGGTAACTTTTACCACTGGTTTACAAGTAGGGTGGGAAACTGGGATGTGTAGTGGGACACATCTGTGGGGACAGGTACAGGCGCACAAAATTTTTTTGCCTGTCCAGAGCCAGTGCAGATCCACAAACCACAGAGCTGCTTCCAGGCAGATGTGTGCCATAAGCAGAACTTCCCCAAAGCTACTTAAATGATTATCGAGTCCTTAAAACACACACCGTTCTGCATTGCTCAAATTTTTCATTCTTTGTATTTGATATCTCTAGTGTACGTGAATTTATTTACAACATTGTGTGCCTAAGAGACTGGAAAGAAAAATAGTCCGTGTCTTTAATTCTGCCATGGTTTCTCAACAAATCTGTTGCTTTCTTGTACAGTGGCATAGATTCTTTTCACACTGATAACTTACCCGATGGGTTTTTTTGGCTCAGAGCAGCAGCCCTTTGCTTATCACCTCCTGATGAAATCTAACAGCTTTGAAAGTTGGGATCCTACTGTTTACTTGCAGTAATTTTTTCATGTAAATTTCCAAATGAATAATAATAACTGCACCGCAGCTCCCTTGGCTACAGGTTGGGTCGCACCCCACCACCACAAGGCAAGTACAATACTGTGTCCTGCACTCCTCACGGGGGGGGGGGGGGGGGGGGGGGGGGGGGGGGCG
>JAVJGJ010000003.1:12640587-12653025 GCA_035590215.1 Microhierax caerulescens | reverse complement strand
TGTGGTAGAGGCTCCAGACCACAAGGAACAGGTTCTTCCCAAGTATGGACCTAGGTCAGACCCATCCTTATTTCCTAAGAGTTTGTTTCACTACTTATTGTTCCTTTTAAACACTATGAATAAATGTTAGTGTCCTCACTGTTGAAGAAAGAGCTATAAAAGCAGATTTTTCCCTCATCTAAAAATGTGTATTTATTACACAAACATGTCATAAATAATGTATTTCTGATTATAATGTGAATATAGTAGAAAAACCTACCTGCACTGGTGTATCATTCAGCCATTAATTTATTATTCATAGGTTTATATAAGCCTCTTCACTATATTATTTTTTAAATTACTTTGTAGTCACTTGTATTCACAAACAGCAATGAATGACAAGGGAGGTTAAATGAGAAACGAGAGGGAAATAGAAAGCTGAAATAAAAAGCATCTAATTTAAATGTAGTGTCCTGCCAAGAGTGCTTTTTTGAAACCTCGCTTTTAGCACTAAGAGTGTAATGCCATTACCGAGTTCTGGCTACCTCATAATCCATTTAGATCTCACTGCCACGGTTCATAAGGTCTCCAAAGAAAACCTGAGTATCAAGATAGGCTTATAATTCACAATTCCTAATAATTTATTCCATGTACAGCATATACTTTCTTTGTTTATAAAATTATGTCTGATTAACAAGCCTTCATGTCAGACAGTTGCTATAAAATAACAGCTGAAGATAACTAAATTGAAGCTTCAACAAAAAGCATAGATAAAAGCTTGCAGACAAAATAAGGACTAGCATACAAGTGTACTGTATGAACATAAAATGCAGGAAATCCATATGCAATGTGGGGGGATTCTATTTTTGTGACAGTTTGATTCTTTTCATGACATCTCTCTTTACGTTCCATAATGTCAGTCAAGTTCATTACAGTTTGGATATACTCTGCCGCTATCAGCCATCTTTCTGAGATTTGCCACTTTTTCACTGTCAGTCAGCAATAGAGTTGCTCCATACAGCAACAGAAATGTGGGTGAGAAGGGTTGTTATTATTATATCTTGTGGACTAAATCCCTTTGGATTACTATAATAGGAGATTGAGCAATAATCTAAAATATATAGTAAGGGAAAAAGGGGTTGGGCAGCAGTCGTATCTAGTCTAAGGACTTAGGTCGCTAGATACCTGGCCTGGTCTAGGTAATTTTTAAAGGAACATTGTCAAGTGCGTTCAGCAACACAAGCAATTTAATTGGATGCAATGGTATTTCTTCTGCTACTTAGTACTACCCAGAGGTAGGAAGACCCACAAGACCACAGGTGAGGGGCTGACTCATATTTATACCTTTCAATGCAAGCAGGTGCTTCTTTCTTTACCCACCTGTACAATAGATTTTGCCAAAGATGCTGAAAGTAGACAGTCATTATTGGTCTGAAATGCTCATCTCTTTGGGTATCTCCTCTGAATGCCAGCAGATCTGCCAGGCAGATTTACCAATCAAACAATTTCATTTTGTAACTGGGATATAGATTTTCTTACTATAAAGCTATTAGGTTCACAATTCCCGCTTAATTTCTTGACATCAGAACGTACAGCTTCATAAATTATGAGTGTGTGGTCAAACTAAGTTAATACTTTAAATACATTTGTAATTAAACAGGTCTATCTTGAGACTCTGATTTCTGTTTCTACTGAAAATATTTAATTGTCTTTATAATTCATTACACCTCAACATGGAATTTTGTCCTTAGCTACCAGCATTTGTCATCTTAGTCTTATAGTACACTTGCTACATATTTGTATTTAAAGGTGGTGGTAGTTCATGCCAGTTGATACTTGTATGGATTCTAGCAAACGGGTTTTCTGGGAGAGTTAGGGTGCTGCCCCAGATTACACCACTTTGCTTGGTGTACTCGCCCCAGTATGCCTGCACCTGTGCCAATGGCAATTTTAAGCTGCATCTATCCCCACTATTTTTATATAAAAAACTAGAAGGAAGAGATTGCATTTTTCATGCTAGTTTGGAGGGTTCTCCTCACAAAGCCAAGAGAAAGTGTTTTCTGAGTTTGTACGGTTGTCTGCAAAGAGATTCCTTGGAATGGGGTAGTATGTCACCCATTACAGAACAAAGGGATGAAGCCACTGAAATGCTGCAACTATGTCTACAAGTACAGCAGAGGAGACTGGTCTCACACTAGCCCCGAAGTGTTCGGTTGGTGTGAACTTGCGCCAGGCACCATCCCAGGGCAGTTTGAAATCACTTCTGTGTGATTCCCCAGTGATTTAGGGAGCCAGAGTTACCACTATTGTTAAATACAAAGCACAGTGCTAGATCAGTTAATCTAAACAATAGAAATAAAGTTACTCACATTATAAAAACTAAGCACTTACATGAAATAGAAAATATATGAACGGCTGTGTTGAGGTCATAGCGACCACAGTGCTTTTCCCTACATATCCTACAAGTTGCTGTATAGGCAAACCTTCTCAGGAGACAGGAATGGTCAAAAATACAGTGGATCAAGCAAATAATAGTCTAAAGCTGAGTGTGCTTTTTTGCCAATTTATGATTTCATCATAAAATGAGTATCTAGCAGATAATTTATTTAACTGAAGAGGAGGCATTGAAGAGGATGACACAGAGGAACATGTGATTTCTGATACTACTTGGATTAATTGAATCTTATTCACGTGCTTTTTAATTTGTGCCCATTCTAGCTAACGTGGAATACGCCACAGTTCCTATCAGTATTTCAGGATATGCAACTCTCAGCTTCTCAGGGTTGATCAAGTCAGTCTTATCCTAGAGATAAGTACTCGAGTGTATATGTTACAAACCAACTTACTCACATTTTGGTTTTAAAACATAAATAAATCTATCATCCATTAAGCTGAAGATATGTAAAAATAACATAAATCACCAGTAACTCACACTAATACATTTACTGTTTACCATAATGCATTACAGTGTTAGTTAAAGTAAAAGACAGTGTTCAAGATCTGTACAGCCACCTTATTGTATGTTACCGTCTACATATTATACTATGTTTCAATGATTTATTGCACTCTCCATAATTCACACTGTGAAATCCTAATAATGGTGACCAAAATTCCTCATATATCAGAGTACGAGGGTAGAACAATGACAATTTTTAAATAATAATAGTAATAGTTTTCTGAAAAATCAATCTTTGTTCCCATAACTGGAATTTTCATGATCTTCCACCTCTCCTCACAGCAACAGCATCAGATCTGCTTTTTTGTCGGTTAAAATTCAATTTAATGTAAATATAGTATGTCACTGTTTTTAGAGAAAAGATGATGTGTCCTCATAGATAACTACCAGCTGATTTATTCCAGTAATATGTATGTCTTATACAACACTTGCAAATTGTTGCCAAAACAAACTATAAGATACATTATCAAAACTAACCATGTGCTATTGAAAAAGACTCAATTTCCATCTCCATTCAATGCAGCACTATCACTCAACTCTCTCACAAGGTTGGAGAGGCCAGCTGTGCTGAGTGCTTTTATAAAAGGAAGCTTGAATGGATCCCAGGAGTTCACCCAAGTTTATTAATGTTTATTAATGTTCATAGTTCTAGGTCCCTTCATTTAACAAACAAATTACATTGAAACATATGCTCCTATTTAAACTATAGCTTGAATCCAAGAAAGGCTCTTAAAGCCTCGTAAATGTGACCTTCTAACAGCAGAATTTATGCCTCCATGTCTCTATATGTCAAAATACAATTTTAAAAGAAATCTATGCCAATTCGTCTCATTATTTTACTAGCATATTTACCTATACAGAGTAACCTTCAAAATGAGTCTTAAAATTCTTGGAAAAGTCTGAATATTTTAAACTTTGTTTCAAAAGAATGAGACATACATTATCAGAAATGTCTTATTTATTTTAGCTGTCGTCTTTTTTAGATACCTGAAGCTCTTAATTTTGGTATTGTGTTCCCTTTTTGAAAATCAGGTCCTATTTACATGTTCCCAATTCTTTGTCACAGTAACATACTTCTCAGTAGTGTCATATGCACAGCCTGTAACAGTGTTATCAGCTGGCATTCCAAGAGCAGAATTTGTTGCACCATGTTCCTAAATAATACATTGTCTTTTGGCTTATCTGAGACCTATATCTAGATAAAATTGCCTTTACTGCCCATGAGAAAGGACTACAATATACTGCTCTTGGCAGACAATTAATAAGTTAGCATCCATATATGAGAATAACATCCTGATACATCAACAGTTAAACAAAGATAGCCATTTAAGCATCAGTTCACAGTCAAATTGAAGTATGCAATAAAAGTGCCTTCAGAGATGTTGAGTATCACCTGCTAATGCTTTTGGATATATCTCTCCCTTCATTCCCCAAACTCTGATTAAAAATAGAGAGCTACATATTACAGTAAAAATGCAATGAGAAGTTTGGGGATAAAGGATTCTCCTGACAGGCAGAGCAAAAATATAAAGCTATTAATAAAACATGTCCTATGCTAGGTCCTGCATGTTTATCATCACCTCCTTTGTAAATGTTTGTCAAGGGATTTCCAGACGCTTTGTACATCTCTTTGCAGCAGTTCTTCAGTGAATAATAAGATTTTTATTCTATATTCTAAATAAACACTAAGCAGCATCAAATAGTAACTTTGGATACTGTGCCTATTTGACCATTGCCTTTGATATGTATTTTAGAAACTGGCTATGTCTACGTGCCCGGCTGCCCTTAAAAATATGCCAGCTCTAGTTCACATAAAACTTCACTTCCAGACCTCTACCTTCCTCTAAATACTAATGCCAGAGGCCTGGCATACCACTTTTGGGGGGGGATGACCAAGGCTGTCCAGATTCTCAGCAAGAGCATTTCTCCATTGCACTTTCCTAGGTTGGCGTTTTCTCATAGAAAATTAAATTAATCAAAACAAATTATTCTTCTAATATTCAGGTATTGCTTTCCCTAATTTCTAATTGGCCCAAACTTTTGGATTCACCTCCAGAGATTTCCCAGAGCTCTGCTTACTTTTTTCACTGTTCAGATTCCAGCTTTATAACTACAGATATTTCTCTTTGCCCATCCAGGCAAAACTAAACCTAAAAATGTCAAGGTTATACAGTTCCAAAACTTCCTTTGCATTGCTGGAGCCAGGTCTCTGACGGTGAACAGCAGCTGGTCATTCACCCACACTACGCTAGCGTGAAAACAGCATAACTTAACATAGTCAGTAATCTCTGAGAACACAACGCATAGAAATGAGTCAAGTGTAAAAAACATAACTGGAAAACCAATTAATGTGTGTAACAGGAATAAGAGGACAGGATTCACATCCTACAAATAAAGAGTCCTTAGATCTCTTTGGAATGAGTACATAAGCAAATAGGATATCATTGCTGTGGAGAATCTTTTCTGTTTTGTATGGGAAACGATGCTGGCTGGCTAGGAGTAGAGTGCAGGTAAACTGGGAGCAATATTGTTATCAGCACAAAAAAACCCAAAATCTGCCATTTGCAAGAGTCAAGCATGCAGTAACCCCCCAGTCCAGATCTACAGTAATGACGGAAAGGAAAAATCATTTCCAGATTACATACAGACATAACTGTATCGTTGATACGAAGCCACTAAAGTCAAAAGAGTTGTCTCAAGGGTGCTTCTATTTATTCTTCATAGACTGAATCATTCAACCAACTCAAATATATACTTTCTATAGGGGTCTACCTGTATCTATTTTGACAATAAATCTGCATTGAATAACACTGATATAATGTAAAAACTCAGGCTAAAAGTTACAGAAAGACCTACTGGAGGACTCATTACCTACTGTTATGCAATATGTTACATTGCTATTTTGGCAAAGTAAATTTTTACAAAAACTTTTTACAGTTTTATTCTGAGTTTTTGTTGCTCCACTTTTGTAAATTCCACCATAAAATATAAACAGACTAGATTCTTTTGTGGGAGTTTCCTTGTGGTATGGCTACAGCATTGTTTTCTAAATGAAAAAGGAAAAAATATCACAGGACTGTATCCAAAACATTTGAATGTATCACATCTGAAACATGAAATTATAACACTATTCAGCATTACAGTGTAAATTTGGAAGGTCAAAACACTGTTAACTCCTAAATTCTCACCTATTGCAATTTCACTGAACACAATAGGAAATGATCGTTCAGCAGATATCAGCACCCAAAAGTCTTAAGCCAGCAGAGTTCGATGTCATTGAGAATGCTACTATATCCCTTTACAATAAAGATGTTTCATGGACAAGCTGTTCTTTCAAGAAATCGAGATTTTGGTTCATCCAGTACCCAACACGTTAATCCATTGCTGCAATATTAAAGACAAAGGTAGTGTGAATGTTTACCAGAATATCACATTAGGGATGTGGGTGGGCAGTGGGGTTAAATGCTGTGGGGCTTGGCTGCCTGTGACCATGACTGTCTATAAAAAAGAAAATTGGTTGGTAGAGTAAGACTTTGTTTTTATCCCAGCCCTTTATCAACTGTTTATAGACTGCTGAAAGACAAAACTTCATGATTAGAGCAACTTAACAACATAACCTTAGCCAGTATCATATTGTTACAGTTCCAGTAACAAAAATATTATTTTTGTAATTCCCAAATGCTATAGCAGTACTCCCTGTGCTCAGCTATGTTCAAAGAGATGCTGCAGAAGGACAATTGGCAATGCCACAGTGGTAGCGCCCACCAACTGCCAAGTAAGAAGCTTTGATCAGAGTTGGTCTGTACTTTAAGCTTCCAAAGTTGTTGTTTCTGCTTCCCAGAAGAGGTCTTTCAAATTAAAAAAAAATAAAAATAAAAATATCGTGGGCTTTGGAAAGAGTTCTGCCTTATTTAGAAAGGCAACTGTTGTGGTAAAAAATCTCAAAGGCTGAAATGGTGGTGGTAAAAATATGACTGAGCCTCAGGGCTCCAGAACAGGAGGCGCAGAGTAGGAACCTTCCTTATCTACAGCATAAGACCAAAGAATGCATTTTAAATCAAAGGAGTAACAGATTGGTTTAGACAAGGTGGATAGTGTTGCCTACATTACTATATTTTTCCAGTTATAAAGATTGATGTTTTCTCCCTTTTTTTATAATGACACACAAGTCTTTCTTACTAAAAATGTACCTGTTTCTGAGTTCTGCCACAGTTACATTCGGATTTGCCGTTATATGTTTGTAGCATCTGGATAGCTTTATTAACTCTCCTATATCAAATCAGTTATAAAAGAAAATTATCTTCTTCAAGACTACATTTGTAGAAATCAGTATGAATGGGATTGATGGGAGAGGTGGTGATATAACTGGATTCATATTACCATGCTTGATACCACGGTGTTTGCTAAACAGAAGTCTTTGGCCAATAACAAACTTGCTTAAAAGAGATCTAGAAAAGACATAAGCAATGTTAAAACTCATGATTTTCATATCAGCCTCGATTTGCAGCATCTGCTGTGCAGTATACACAAGGCTGGAATTCTGTATTACTCAACCCTGTACTCAGTGATCAAGCCATTAGCAGAAACTGCTCACCTCTAACTTGACAGGAGATTCCTTTCATATAAGGCTTCTTCCATCACTATCCAGATTGGGGGTTTTGCATCTTTACCAATGATGAGGAAGAAGCCTTTCACATACCGAGGATGGGCACAACCTGCAATAGTTTGCTGCATGGGCAAAGGACAGGCAGCACCTATCTTTGGTATGTGGAGCTTTAAGATGGTCAAACACAGCAAACTGAGGCAGAGGTCACATAGGTCTTGGCCTTCAACTGACCTGAAAGCATTTGCACATGCTTCACAACCCCCTGCCCCAGAGCTTTATGAGCAAACTCTTCTTTTTATTCCTTCCCAGCAGGAGACTGAGCCCCCTCAGGTCCTGAGACACTGTTACTCTAAATACAAGTAGTGAGAATCTTAAGACTCTTCTAACCATATTAAAACCTTCAGAGTGATAAAATAACTATTTCCTATAAATTCCAAAAACTGTAAAACAAATAATAGTAAGTCTTAAAACATATGTTCTACACTGTATTACAAAGCCCTATAGTCAAGAATGGCTTAGATACCAGGCACACTGAAATTTAACAGAGGTAAAGCTCCTACATCACTTAAAAAAGTTTCATTTAGACAGTTTCACGTAATGCTAAGTGGAGCAATGCCTTCCCTAATCTTACTGGGGTGAGATGTGACTGGCACTGGAAAGAATGGTGTCCTGACAGGTGATCTAGGCAAAGAGGCTGCAGTCAGCTGAGGTGAGGAAGAGTGATCCTCTTGCCTGGTATAGAAGAGCCTCATCAGAAAATTGTACTCCATTACTGCATTCCGTTCTGCACATAGAGAAGAGCATGAGATATTATATCTCCTTACAGAGTAAGTGGTAAAGGCATCTTAGTTCTCTTTTTTCGCCCTCACATAGGCACACAGGGATTATCCCTCCTGAAACATAGCTAGTCCTTGAGCTGCTCTGAATTAACAGCTAAAAGCATGTGTTCATATCTTCAGATGATCCATAATTTAGTACTTATAAATTATGATCCTTCTTGTTTCACTTGTGTTCCTTTGAACACCTTTTCTTTTCACCATTTGTCAAGAGGAAGGAGAGTCGGTTTAGAAAAGAAGATTTAATTAAATGTTTTGTCCTGGCCTTGGCACAATCTCTCTTCCTTAACTGTGTTCCTTTCGGTCATATTGCCTCTAGAGTCCTGGAAAGCAGTTTAGTGAAAGTGAAGGATCTGTTGATTTACTATTGAAAATGAAACATCAGCCTAAGTATCATCAAGTGTAATTTGCAAGTGACCACAACATAGAGACAAACAGTTCATTTAAAGGCAGTATATTTTTAAGCACTATTATATTACTGTGCACAATGTACTGTTTATTATTTTGTTTTTAGAATACTCATAATCAGTCTAACTGCTATTCCCTCTCAGTAACAGAAATAGCTCCAATAAACAAAGCTCGCTCTTTGTTTCCAGGGTCATATTCCTCTTTAGCCATATAGTACAGTAAGTATTTTAAATCATGCTGCCATAAACACTCCTGTGGGGAGCCAATTTCAGCCAGACCTCTTCAGCTCACTAGGTTTCTTTTAACCCAGATACACATTCAACAGAGATCACGCTGTCTTTGCCTGTAAAATCTTTTAAATCTTAACAAAACCCTCTGAAATGCAGAAATCTCTGTAATTTAATGTAACAAGTCTAACAATTAACACCGCAGTTATTTTTAAATTACTACTGTCCTTAGTTGGCCAACTATCAGCACCTGTGAACATCTAAAGGACAGCATTTTACCTAGCATCTTTTATACCAATGATAGTTTGAGTGTTCCTGCACTAACAAACACTAATTGCATATACACGAGACATTGCTGACTCCCCAGGCTCCCCCCAGCATTAGGACATTACTGATTTATGTGCAGATTCTTAGGTCACAAAATCTACATTGCTGTTTAAAAGGTAAGCTTCACAGTTGCTAAGAACACCTTGAAAATTATTCAAAAGAAACTAAACTAACAGGGAAGCTTTTGTGTGAGTTCACGGACAGTCCGAAACAACAGCTCAGAGAAAACACTGTCCCACGATTGTCAGAAGAGTGTTATCTCCAAGACACACAGTTCTGCAGATAAACCCTATCCTTGCTCACACATAGTACTCCAGGTACAACAGAAAAATAGTAGTTTAGGGTTGACTTAGGGAACTGCATGGCTGTCAGTCACTCGGTCCCCCAGTAGACAGTTAACAAGTGATCCAGAAAGGCAGAGAGCAAGGCAGAGTTTTATCTTCAGCTATAAGACATTTAGCCACTATAAATAACCATCAGCATTTTCAAATTCAGTCAAGCACATTAGAGATCATTGTGATTAAGTATTTGAGTAATTTGCACGGTAATCTATTGATTACTTGTGACATAGGTCACAGAAAGCATAAGATCAGATTCTGGTTTATCACTTCATTCCCTTTGATCTCCCATAGTAGCACAGACTAAAATATTGGTTTAGATCCTAGTTAAAGATCCTTTTTATACAAAAATATTGCTAGATATGGTACTTGCCCTTTGCCCGGTGGTATTTACCACCAGTTCTGGACTTGTGGGTGTGTATACCCATACTGCTTATGCAGTATCTACAAGAAGTAAGAAACGGTCTGGTGCTCCTCACAAAAGACATACTAGGGAAATGCATTCTGTTTCAAACCCTGCATCACACATGAAACTATCTGTGAGCAAAGAAAACACTTCTTGGGGCACACCCACAATGAAAGGGTTAATATAATAGCTGCTTTTATTATAGTAGCTAGGGCATGATTAGCCTGGTAAATGCTATAAATCAACCAGCAGTATGAAACTGGACATTAAATGTATTGGCTGTTATTATAAAAAGAGAAATTGGATAATTTCCTTTCATTTCTATCTCAAAATGAGAAATCATCCAGGTAATGAATCTCAGTGATCTCCTGAAATGCCTGTCATTTATTTGCAAGGTACTTCTCTGCTAAGATAAGGTGTGCATTTGATCTCTCAGAGTTATTCAACGTAGCACTTTGCCTGAATGATACTAAACAAGGTTTATAAACATTCATGCTTGATAACAAAAAAAAAGACCAAAATGCAGAGGAACTCGGGCTTTCTGACTGTGAAAGGCAGTGCCGGGCAGCCGTTGAATGGAAGATTTTGAATTGCAATTGTGACTTGTGCATGACATGTACCTGACTCTTGCTGTCACCTCTATTGGTCTTTATTGGCCAGAGGGGTCTAATTTTGGGCACAGTCTCCTCACATGGTAGACAGTTAAATCCCACCTCACATACCTTGTATTTCTATCTCCGCATGTCTATTGAAAAGAGAAAAGGAAGACATGAAAGATATACTTTTATTGCTAGAATACTTGGTACAGGAGAGAGAGAAAATTACACAGCAATAAGAAAAATTCATGCCTTTCAGCTTACTAGGAATAAATGATAGGATAATTTTTTCACATGCCAAAACCCCAGAATAACTAATACATATTTCCACAAAATTATAAATAAATCTATAGCATGAAATAGAATCCATGCAGCCGGATTTCTGTCAATTAAAATATTTGTTTTCTTATCTTTTAAAATACTGTTCATCTGATAAGTCTGAGCATGCAAAAAAAAAGTTTTCTTCCATTTCATGCAATCATTTTTTTCTTCCATTAAAATGTATCTCTGTGTCATGCAAAAGGCAGCTGCTATGCAGCAGCCAACATGATGTGGTTGTTCAAACTACAAACAAGGAATCAAACCAACCTATCTGGAAATACTGCTAGGGAACATCTTAATTACCTGGGACTTTAGAACAAAACTCTGCTTTATTACTTTCTACCAAAACATGCCAAATTAATTTGGACATCTATCTCTAACTAGGCCACCAAAATTAAATTTGTGCCAGCACAAACCCACTTTACTTCAAGCATATGCCAAAACTGTGGTGTTTGAGGGTAAATAGAAGGTAGAGAAAAACAATTTGAGCCTTTAAAAGTTTGAGATAAATGTCATATGAAATCCTGACTCTAGAAAAAATAATGATCACATTTGTTGAGACGAACCTTATAACGCTACTTTGTAGGTATTGATCAAGATAGCTCTTAACTCTCTGTTATTGATCAGATACTGTTGCTTTTTGCAAAATAATTGCTCTGGAAACTCACTTAACTTTCCTGCTTTGAGAACTGTGTAATATTGTCAGTTGGCCGAAAAAACAGAAGAGTATGAAATTAGTATGTTCTTCATATTTGTTAGTTTATTTAATTTCCAAAGCCTGTGTGTTCATTCTTCTCCCACTTGCTTGAAAAAGAATATTGGAATTTATTCAGCAAGAAAATATGAAATTAATGTTTCATTTTGAAAGGATGAAAGTTTTTATCATGACTTAAAATATCATTTCAGTCTGCAAAAAAACAAAATTTCTCAGCCTTTCTGTTTTTTATTTTAAAACTTTCCTGTGGTTTTCCTTTCTGCTATCAATTATTTCACATAGTGCAACAACATTTAATTCCATTTTTAAACTATACATGAAATGCGGGGGAAATAAAACATATTTTTTGTCTTCCAGCAAGAAAAAAGGTAGTAGTGGTAACTGGGAAGTGAATTAGGCCTTAATGGCCTTGTATATTATATGGACTGTGATGTAAATATTCTTATAAATTAAAATTAATAAAAACGTGTTGGTATAACTGGGTGTATCTGGGCTTGCAGAGGAACTTAATGACAGAAGAGAACTGTGTGACTTCAGCTTTCATGAACTTTCAGCTCTCCTGAAACACTCCCCCAGAAATTCTGAACTTTCTGTTCTTTTTTAAAATGTAAAGTGGAAGGAAAACTCTGGCACCCTTGATAACAAACCTATCAAATTGTTCCAGAATTAGTTGGATGTGAAAGGTTAATTAAGGCAGATATTAAATAACCTAGGCTCTGTAGA
>JAVJGJ010000003.1:12598578-12637551 GCA_035590215.1 Microhierax caerulescens | reverse complement strand
TCCATGGGCTGAGGCCAGTTGTATGAGGTTCAACAAGGCTCAGTGCCAGCTCCTGCACTGGGGTCACAACAGCCCCCCCAGTGCTACAGGCTGGGGGCAGAGGGGCTGAAAAGGGCCTGGTGGGAAAGGGGCTGGGGGTGCGGGTTGGTGGTCACTGAACATGAGCCAGCAGTGTGCCCAGGTGGCCAAAAGGCCACCAGCATCCTGGCCTGTATCCGAAACAGTGTGGCCAGCGGGACCAGGTTAGTGATTGTCCCCCACCCAGCACTCAGCAGTGGTGAGGCTGCACCTCAAATCCTGGGTTCAGTTCTGGGCCCCTCACTGCAAGAGGGACGTAGAGGGGCTGGAGCGTGTCCAGAGACAGGCAACGGAGCTGGGGAAGGGTCTGGAGCACAAGTCTGATGGGGAGCGGCTGAGGGAACTGGGAGTTTTAATCTGGAAAAGAGGAAGCTCAGGGGGGACCTTATTGCTCCCTACGGCTGCCTGACAGGGGCTGTAGGCAGGTGGGGGTCAGTCTCTCATCCCAAGTAAACAAGCAATAGGACAAGAAAAAATGGCCTTGAGTTGTGACAGGGGAGGTTTAGACTGGATATTAGGAAAAATTTCTTCACTGGAAGGGTTATCAAGCACTGGAACAGGCTGCCCAGGGAGGTTGTGGAGTCACTAGTACTGGGGGTATTTAAAAAAGCATGTTGATGTGGCAGTTAGGGACATGGTACAGTGGTGAACTTGGCAGTGGTCGGTTAACAGTTGGACTCAGTGTTCTCAAAAGTCTTTCCAACCTAAACAATTCCCTGATTCTATGTAGAATTTTAAGCATTAGACTCGCCTTCCAGCTATAAGGTTTTCTTGCTCCATGAAGTAAGATAGGAACCTGGAGCCAGTGTCAAAGCATCACATATTTACAAATACACTGACAGAACTTTCACATATGCCTGAAGCCACTAGCCACAGAGAATTACTTGGAGCCCCAGGGAAGCTGAGTGGCAATGAATAAATGGGGACAGATCCTCAGCTGGTGCAAGCTGTCATAATAACATTCATTTATTTTCTTGGCCTGTAGGCAGAAGTATAATATGCTTTGGGATCCCTGATTGAGGCAATTTCTCACTCTGCTTTCTCACTTTGCCTCTGCATTATCTTGTACAAGCTATTGCTTTCATTGTCATCACTGCTTGAATTCAGGTATTGGCTCATAGCTGCTACGTACAGTAGTTTATTTTTATGAAAGCAAAAAACACACTGGGAATGGAATCTGTTTCTTAACCATGATGCAGTAAAGACTTTCCAACACACTGCAAAGCAACACAAGAAGCATAAATAAAAATAGGGATCTTTATAGTGCAGTCCCTATCTCATCCTCTATGTTCAAGCTGTATATGGTTATAAGGAGAAGAAAAAAATTATTATTAACCCCACCCCAAACCAGAAGCTTTAATGTGTCTCCAAATACTCTTATAAAAGATAAAAGCTTTAATTAATTAAAAAGAAAGTGTTTTATCAGCCTTTACTACAGTGTCACAGTTAATACACACTATTCAACAAGGGGGTGACTAATGCTTTTCCTAAGTGCTCATAAAAGGCTCGCAAAGACTGGTGTAGGCAGCACAAAAATCTCAAAACAGGACACGTCTAAGAGAGAAACCCCAGCAAAACAGAAAAAATTCCCAATCTGGTTCATTACCAAAAAAAAAACCTTAGAAAATTTTTTACTTGAGGTGGATGGAATTAGCAGAACCAAGAGGTTTATAGCCATGGTTGAGTTTCTGACACAAAAGAGGCAAGCTAGAACTGATATTGGAAACCTTTGTCTTCCCAGAACATTCACAAATGCAAAATAAGTGCCTAATATTTCCTAAATTCTTCTGAATATGTAACATAATGCAAATGTATGTATATAAGTTGAATTTCACCAATGTTAGAGTGCTAGACCTGGGTTTCTGGATCATTTACATTCCACTTGAGCTCTTATTCTCTTCAAATGAGTAAATCTATTACCACATCACGCATATTTAAAAGTGTGAGACTATTAAATTCAAGAGTAAAAAAAAACAAGCATAACATTTGTATTTAGTGTATTTTCTGAACTCTGGAAAGGGACTTTTACATACTGTGAAATAAGAACAGTTCCTATAGTTCTGGACAAATGCAGCAACTAAAGTAGAAGTATCTATCTTTGTTGCTGTTATTGTGCAGGTAAAACTCATCTGCAAACTGAAAGGAAAAAAAAACAACTGTAACATTCTGTCAAAGCTTCATACTGTTCCATGATCACTGCATAAATAGCGGAACTTACACTATCATGATGGTATCTGGTCCAAGTTTTCTAACTACACTAGAAAATAAATTTTCCTTCTGGAACTTCTGTAGTATGACAAGTTGGAGGGTGTCTGTGAGCTTGCACACACACACATTTATATAATTAATAGTTTTTGCATTGTCTAGCATTGTAAACAATGCAACTACAGATCAGTATCTATTTTTGAGACATGAAGTTTTTACGTGAACAGCCTAAATATTACTTTAAACAGCCACATGAGATCTAAATGTATTGCCTAAAACTGGTGTCTAAAGGGTTATATTGCAAAAGCAAATTTAAAATGAACTGACATCTATACTGTCCAAACTAAACTGTCCAATTATCAGACCAAGATTATAGTGAAATAAAAATATTCATGAATTAAAAACAACATGGAATGAGATGAGCATTAGATGATGAAGGGGAGCATGCTTTTCCAGCATTTTCATATAACCATTCTCTGTCAAAAAGACTATTAAGCTTTGATATTTACTGTATCAGGAGCATATAATCTATGTAGGGTGGGGTTTTTTTGGTAGAGTAACAAAACTAATAAAATTAGTGTATTTTTAAGTAATTTTTTAATTCTTTGTTGTTGAGAAGCAAACTGTTGTAAAAGAAATGAAATTTTCCATTAAGCAGTGTTTTAGAACAGTCTTCAGAAGTGCCACTACTGTTTATCCTGCTGTATTTAAAGTGGCTTTAGAGAGTGTTTTGACATGAATGTGCAGAGGTGTTTTGCTGCCATTAAAACTGAAAGCTGAAACATTAAAACAAAAAAGTGTTCTGCACACATCAGACAATGAAAACTTAGGCAAAACTCTTCCATTTTAGTACCAAACATATCACTCCAGACTGAGACTTTTCCCTAGGTTCTCCCTTTACAAAGCTTGATTTGTAATTTCAGATGTAAAAAGAAGGCGAATGCCCAGAGCTGGCAAAATATAGTGAATATGCATGTGACCTGAAAATAGATAACTAAAAAGCGATATTAAATTGCATAGCAGGGTTTGGTTGTTTTTTTTTTTCTATATTTATATGACTAAGTTACAGCAAATTGGGCACTCTGTCCTATGATATTTACTTCTAGATGAGGAAACATGAAAAAATCCTATCAATGCTTACTCAGATTACTAATTACAATGTATCTGCTTATAAATATAGTGACTCAGCTCTAAAGGCCATTGTGTTCAACGTTTAAAACCATTTCAAGAATTCAGAAACATCTTTTTGATTTGCCCTTTGATAAAACAATTGTGCAGCAGATCTTTGAAGGTATATTTTCCAATATAACATATACATGTTTTATACAGCCTTGAGTCAATCAATCCATAGAAGCCCTTACTATAATTTCCTGGTGTTCTGAATATTTCAGACAGAACTTACGTGAACATATTTCAAACAGAATTAAATATGAATTTAAGCAGTGCAGCTGATTTACAAACTGCCTGTGAAAAGTGCAGCCTAAACGGAAAGATCAATGACAGCTTGCATGCAAGCTACCTTGTCACCAGTTCCCAGCAGCAAAGCTGTAGCATTTGCTCAGTGTGTTTTGGTTGCAGCATACATTTAGCTTGACCAGCATTACTCTTCTCTTCCAACGGCTATGCACAGAATTGCTCCCAGTTACCAGCTTTATGTGATACATTTCAAATGTTGATGAGAAAGATAAAGAGAATGATATGTTTTTCTCCATGCTGTGAGCCCAGGGAACACAGAGTTGGTCATCTCATTATTTAGACTGATGCCTCAGGAGCATTTAATGTTTTACTTTGGATTAATCACATTAGCAATAATGCAAGGCAGCTACAATGGCCTGGGCTTCTTTCCAAAGCTGTGCTGTGTATGTTCAAGGAAAATAAAGGAACAGGCACCTAAAGTGATTCAGAGAACAAACACTTTACTGCTCTAAAAATCATTGACATAATTCACTGGAGGGAATTGTTATTTCTGAGCCAAGAATTAACTAGCCTCATCTGTAGGAAATTGTCAAAATACATCTGAGCGCAGTTTCTTTTCCTCATGCAGATAAAATCAGTTCTCATTTTTTCCTGGCTGGCAAAGCTCATTAGTAGTCTAAGAAAGATGCCAACAAAATAGCCTAATTCCTGATTATATTTTTTTTTCCTGAAAGCTGTATTAATCTCCATAGAGTTCATGAAAGTAGCAATTAGGACATTGGCTATGTGCAAAAAATTATACTTCTTATAACGCAGTGCCATTTCTGTCTTTCTGCATTAACTGAAAATGTATTTTTAATAATTTTCCGGGGTGGGGGGTGGGGGGTGTTATTAATGCAGTTTCAGAATTACGTACAGAGCATTTGATCTGCAGACTTCATCACAGTATAGAGAGGGGTATGGAAATAATACTGAATTTCTTAAAGCATGTGGAGATGGATCAATATTGTGTCTGGTGTACTGTCTCTTACTGAAAGGATGATACAGAGATGCATTTATGTATCTGCACTGTCTTCAGGTAAAGCAAAAAAAGCACCTGCCATCACCATTAGCTCCTTCCCTCTATGTGATCTCTTGTGCTTAACACACATAAGCTCATATCACTCCTGATAGGTGCTATTCAAAATACAAGATCATTTGGATTGTTGTAAGGGAAATCAAAGCATACCTTTTTTTCCTTCTTTTTTCTGAAACAGTTACAGTGTAAAGAGTTTGGGTGGAAGGCATCGCAGTCATCTCACGACAACCTTGCCAGTCCATGTTGTGATCCAGTAATATTTCAAAAGCTCAACTTAGTTAGGATTTACTGGGGTGGTACTCAAAAGAAATAACCTTATTATTACCAAATCCTTTCTTATAAGTCAATGCTGCAATAAAGCTATAATGTGATATCAAGGAATCCTGTTACTCTACAAGTCCCACCTCTCATCAGAGACATAAGACTCAGGTGAGAACTAAACAGAAAAATGCAGCGATACTGAGAAAGTGGTAATTGCACTGTACATCCCAGCTACTATCATGCACATTTCTTATGTCTAAACTTCTCTTGCAGTTTTAGATAGTTATTCAAGTTACATTATTTTTCATATTTTATTGTTTTTCAGTTTCTCTAATCACAATGTAGTATTCTTGAGCGATGTGACTTTGAAGCCACATTTCTCCAAAGATGCCTGGATTGAACTGAACCCGAACAGATTTTTTCCAATTTAGAACAAACCCAATTTTTTATAATTTTGTAATATTTTAGTATTAAAGATTCTGCTATAGTGTAAGAGTTTCATTTTAGGAGGCTTCTGGTAGCAATAGAGTTATCCCACATTTCAGATTTGCTGAGGGTTTGTGTTTTTTTCTGTAGCTGCGATGGAAAATGAAAATTTAGGAGGATTACAGTCCTTTCAAGCTTTCCCATGCTTCGCCCGCAAATCTGTGTCTGATTGCCTACAAGTAATCACATACTTGTTCAATAAGTAAAGAGAGTAACTGAGAAGGGCTGTGAATATTAACTAACTATCGCCATGTAACCTTATCACACTGTTCTGGACTTCCTGCTCTTCTTGCTTTGCAAAATAAGAGGGAATTTAGAGACAGAATTTAAATGCTTGAAAAGCAGGCAGTAAAGCGCTTACCTTACTCTATAGATCTCAGGTTTTACATAAAAGAGCTGCATGAAGCTATTGCTTTCACTAAGAAAAACCAGCAAATGACAGCAGTACCAGGAAGCGCCATTCACCAGTCGATCTGTTAGTGAAATCTACGTTGGATGAATCACGCCGGTACAACGACAGGTGGAAAATTAAGACAACCATCATATCCCTGTATAGCTCAGGAATGCTGAGAGATGGCAAAAATATTAAGGAAAGGCTCTTTGGAAACACGCACAGCTGGTTTAACTGTGCTCCTTTTCAAGTCAGTGACACCAGTGACTTTGGCTGGAATGGGAGTGGGTAGGCTGGTGCTGAGCGCCTTGTGGAAACCACCCCTCACACTGCAATTCAGAGTCTGCAGAAAAAACATAGGGAGCATTTTAGAAAAAGAAAGGATGAAGAAAAACTGCTCTTTTAGGGCAGGGGAGGAGAACAGCTAACACACAAGTACAACACACAGTCCAGTCCTTACCAAGGAACAGACACTAGAACAAAGCTTTGCCAAACTGCTGGAAGGATCTGAACATTGCCAGATTCCTAGAAAAAGAGTTGCATACAAGATACATGCTTTTCAGATAAAAATATAAAAAGGGGGAAAGAGTGGTGGAGTTTTCCACATACATTAGAACAAAAGGTTTATTAATTTAAGTTTGGACCACTAAAAATACCATTTTATGAAAGACTTTTCTTCTCCCTAAGGCAGGAGTACAAAAATAAAACATGTAAGTGAATTGTTACTTGGCAGAGCAGAGCAATAACCTGCAAGGTAGAAGGTGATAGCTGAATTACATACCATGGTGCAATGAAAGATACAAAAAAACAATGTATGACTATAAGCATATGTAAGAAAGCCTAAAATAAAGGGAAAACAAAAAATGAAGGGGGGAGAGGAAGTGTTTCACAGACAAAACATCAGTACAGAAAAGAAGCAAGCTAGTGCTGATCAGCTGATGTCCTGAGTGGACATTTAACATTGCTGCCAAGGGTCTGTGGATTTCACTAGTTTGCTTATTAGCCACATGTTGAAGATATTTAATTTGGCAATTCCTGTGAAGTCCAAGAAAACAGGTCTAGAGAAAGCAAAGAAATCAAATTTCTCATTCACTCATTTAGTATCAGACACAAGAAGCAACTGTGAGTTTGGATCCCTACAGATCGCACACATGTACACATAGACACGTGAATGTAAAATGGCCTTGCCCTACGTTGTTCAGAATCAAGCATTAAAACAGGAATCACATGTTAGCCCACTGCCTGAATGCGAAAAAGTCCTGAACTGACTTGCAGCAATGTAGCTAAGCAGATCTAACTCACAGCACAAGTAGTTTGCCATTAGGGCAAAGTAAGTGTGCAGGGCGGGTTTGGCACGGGCAGTAGCTGCTATTTTTTCAGTTTGACACGGAACTGAATGTAACTCGTGTAACTACTGTGTCTGTGGGCATAAGCAGCACAACTTGCATTTCCCATCCAGGTAGATTTGGCAATCTTCAGTGTAACAAGCCTGAGTGTCACAATGAACCGTACAACACACGCCTCTTATTCCAGACTAAGAAATCTGCTATAATGATCTTTCCTTAAATCTGAAAGCAAGTCTCAATTCTTACATTGTTGCCACACAAAACTTCACATTATTTTGGTTGCAGCCAACCTTCACACCGATTTTATTCCAATTCTATTCACATGCTCTGATACTACTACAAACGATCATTTCTAAAAATTCCACATAAGTTAAATGATCTCCTTTCAGCTGACTTTGGTTCTTATTTTTAAGCAAGAGGCCTGATTCCTCACTACAAGTACATTCACATAGCATAATGACATTCATAATCTACTGTGTGTGCCAGAAGCATTACAGGGACACAAATCACTGCTTCTCAGAACTCCTGAGCTGGAGTGCCACGCTGTCATGATTGTTAACACGTCCGATATTCCATTCACCCATACAGATGTACCTTGTTACTTCAAAATGACCAAACTGTTTTAGCTCTGCCCCACCACGATATCAAGATAAAACAGGATTGACAGAATAGAGAACATATACCAGATATCTAAATATCAAATTTTTTACAAGTTCAAAAGCCAAACTATGGCACACATCTCTTATTCATGTGATTCTACAGGTTTAAAATTATACTTTTCATCCTATTTCAGTATGTTGTGTATATAAGATAGAAACAATTAGCCACATGACAAACTGCTGTCATAGCCATTTTGGAAGCATCATTTACCTGATAATTTATTTTAGCCCTTCTCAGCATGAAATTAAACTGATTTGTTCTTTCTGCTGTGAGATAGAAGTGATTATTCCTGCCTTAAACTAAACTGTTTTCATTTATTAACAAAATCAGCTTGAACTGAACTTTGAAGATCTATACTCATGCCGTAATTCTTCATGACATTTGTGTCAATCAAAATATCATCTATAACAAAAGCAGATGTTTTTGACAGCTTCAGTCCACAGCAATAGAATATGTAACAGCAATATAGCAATCCAGAAGCAAAAGCTGATTTTAGGTGTCAGTTTGTTAGGAATACACATCACACTTACTGCCTCATGGACAAGAATAAAGGCCTGAGCAATCATTATTTATCCTGAAGGTTTTTTAATTTCAATTGTAAAGATTTATTATAGATGATGAAACAGTCTTTTCTGGATTTTGCTCATGTTTCTAGTCTTTACCGTTAATAATTCTGTACTGAATGAAATACGCTGATGATGGATAGCTACAAGCTTCAGATTTATTCATGCAAAAATATTCAAGACTCCTGTTGCAAATGCTGTTTAATGGCCATCTTTGAAAATGGGCTATAAATCACTTACTCAAAAAACCTTTCCTGGTATATGCAGTTTTTGAGATATAAGCTGAGGCTTAAAGGCTGTTATAGTTGCAATGAGACAGCCAGCGGAAGGCTGAGGCAACAGCACTGAGAAGATGGGTTCTTCCAGTAAAATCTTTCACAATCAAAAAAACTAATATTGTCACTAATTATTTCACAGCAGCAGTCCTGGGTTCTAAAAATCATAGTTCTGCTAAGCTAAATCTTACACAAATGTAATGAAGAATGTGCAGTTACAAGCTAAATGTGCCAAACAGATGAGCAATGGCATGGAGGAAGCATTATTATTCTCATTTTATAGTATGAGGCCAGAAAAAGAAGCCAAACTTTTCACCTTTTGAATTGCCTTTTTTTCCCCACTGATGTAGAGAAGGAAGTAGGAGGAGGCATGGCTAATTCTGACCCTTATCTGACAGCTCTGTAATATCACTTTCCATCAGGTAACATTCACCATCATACACTCAGAGCAGGGAAGACTGTTACTCACATTAGAAAATGTTTCTCTTGTAAACTTTCCTAAACCTGATGTATTCTTCATTACATCATTAGTTGCATTAAATAATACACATATGAACAACCATTTCTTGTGGCTTCATCGGTGCTTGAAATTGAAAGATGTTTGGTACAACAGGGCAATAGCAGAACAGTGGTTAGTGCCACTACCCGTATCATTCTTAGGCCACTATTTATGGCACTCCTGAGAGTGGTAGTGTGCAACCACCTCAGTTTGAGGTGACTGATGAAACCAGGCTTCCCAGTTCTTTGCAGGACACTCGAATACATCAGTCACTAAATAAAAAGGGGAAGGAATCAACTACATTCTCTTCAGACATGTTTTTGTATAAAAGCAGTCCTGGCTGCCTCACCTGGAGCACAGGTAACCAGCTTGAGTGCACTGCTGGTGCAAACTGGACTAGATGGGACTGCAAGCAATGAGCCAGGCTCAGTTCGGCAAATACAGAAAGCCTATACAGGCCCAGAAGTAGAATTTCAGTAATTAGAATTCAGTTTTCAGAGAAATGTCTCTATTTACAGATTTCTTGGCACTTAAATCGACAGAGAGCTGAGAATCACACTTGTAAGCACAGACACCAAAAGTTCTGCTCTCCATGCCTAGATCCTCATGAAGGCATGAGTCTATATGATTTTTCTGTAGCTCCACTGTAGGAAGCAGAGATTTTTATCCAACAGCGTTTACATTGTGGTGATTTGAATTGAAGGAATTAAAAGTTTGCAATGCCTGAACAGTGATTTACTACTCTGTATTCCTATGCATTGGTTTTGTATTTCTTACTACCGGTTCCCCTGACAGTTTGCGATTTAGCTTTTCATCCATTTTCATTTCAAACCACATAAGAAAAGATGTTATCAACTGCTTTGTATTCAGTGACAAATTCCTCCTCTTATTACCAAATGCATTCCGACTGTTGCTAAAAAAAAATAAATGATGCACTTGATAGCACACAGGGATTTAAATACAGTCAGCTGTAAAGGGTACTTCTGCAGACTAATGCACAGTTTCTAGCAATACTTAGGCCTAATTGCTAGAGACGGGGTGAGGTCACAAGCTTCACTTCCAGATTTTGAATACAGCAACTCTGAACAATCTCTGAAGCCAGGTTTTGATTCAGCCATTATTTAAAAAACAAAACACATCACCCACCACCACCCCCAAAAAAAAATATCCAAAAAAAAGAAAGAACATCATAAAGCAGGTTTCAGGATTTTTAATTCCTTCATATATAGGGCATTTTAATCTAAGACATTACTAAAACCTATCTAAATACATAGAGTAGATAAACTCCACTGCTGATTAAAAATCATTGCCTTTGTTATTATGGAAGAGAAGTCATCCTACACGTTTAATGTATAGAATAAACAGATGCAAAAATAGAAAGGCAGAAATAAAAGCATACAATATTTAGAAGAGCCAAGAAGAAACAAACAAGGAATAGAAAGCAACCAGGAAAGCAGGATAGAAGGACAGGAAAGGGAGACTGCAAGAAGTAAAACAAGGTAATGGGAGAAAAGAGACAGTTGACAGCAAGAAAGGAAAGAAAAAAAACTTACCAAGAAAACACTATTCTGACCACCCATTAAATTTCCTCACAGAAACTGAAAGCTGAGAAGATTAAGGGGGAAATGTTTATACAAATATTAACAAGTGTGTTTCTTAGAGGCCTTCAAGTAATTTATACAAATTTCAAGTTTGCAAATGCTAGTGGCAATAGCATTAGATCTAGTACGCCATTTGAGGAAGTCAAGGAGGGAAATGAAGTGCATAACTGTGCTTTATTTCAGTTATCTTGACTGTCTCATAATTTGTTATGCTTTGTTTTTTCAACATTTGCAATTTAAAAATAGCATTCTAGTTCATGTCAAGTATATTAGAGTTAATTATAGCAGACTAAGATTTTCAATGCTAGGTGCCTGATGTTAGGCTCCCAAGCCTATGTTTGGATATGAAATAATTAGCCTCAATTTCAGGACTGACTGAACTGAGTCTGCTTAATGCATACTTAATAAAATTGCTAATGTTCAAATTATTACAAAAATGTATTGCTATTTTAATGCATTAAAAGATTTTCCCATAGAAAGCAAAGATTGATCTGGTCCTTTTCCCAATAGACTTTAAATCGATAGGTAAGATTGTGCTATCCACACTAATTTCTAGTAGCAAAATAGTACTGCATGAGAAAAACAGCAATGGCATCTGACCCAGTGTTTTAAACGAGAGCAGAGACCAGACCAAAGGAAAGCATCAGATGCAGTTCTGTGGCATTCATGTGGCACAGAAGCCTTTTTTTTTTTTTTTTTATATGACAAATCTAAACCAGAAGTATGATTTCATTAGATATTTACTGCTGTTTTTTTCTGGCTGTAACTATAATACTCCTGTTAAAACTTCCTGTATCTTCATATATGCCATATATCGTGTACAGAATATACAAGGCAAAACAGGTAGCTATCTTTGTAACTATAAGGATTAGAAAATATACATGCAGAGAAGCTTAAGTATACCACAGAATCTGCAAAACTCTGTAAACCCAGATTTTTTTTTCTATGCCAGTGGATTGCTGTTGTCAGTGTGATTAGTTCATAGTTATATCACTGTTACTGAAATATCACAAGCAGAAACTCTGGTTCCTCTTGGCCCCGTTGCCCACCTTGTTCACATGTACTATTGCAGCCCTTTTAGTCCCGGGTGAAACGTTTTCTATTGTCTTAGCTCATTCTGTAATAAACACATCACAACTCCAACACACAGAATCAGTCAGAACTGGCAGCTTCTCAGGCCCAGTTCAGAACTACATGAAGGTTAAATTACTTCTGTCCCAGGAGACTGATTCTTTGAGGTCAAGTCAAGCTCATTAAGGAGAAGAGTGTGCAGGGAAGTTTGTGATGTAGCTTTGCCTTTCAGCTGCACCTATCATGCATAAATGATTTGTATTTATTTTTTTATTATTTCCAAAACTGTGCAGACCCTTCACTACTGTACTGCTGGTGTTTTTCTGTATTGGCCAAGTAGTGGTGTTTGTGTACAGAGCTAGCAAAAACAAGCATAGTCTAATAAACAGGGCATGCAATTACATTTAGGAGACTAGGATTCTTTTCCTGATTCTGTCCTGTTTTATGAGTTTGGGAGTCACACCTGCATTTGTGCCATTGTTTCAGCCTTCACATCCTGCTGTACTTACACTGCACACTCCGCACTACAGGGCTGTCTCACATGGCTTAGTTTTACAATGCTGAGCATAGATAACGCCCCAGACACCACTGTTACGTACATGACAATGGCAAATCCAATGTCAGATACGTGGTTATGCCTCTGTGTAATGTTTCTTTCTTTTCCCATTTAAATGTTTTTCCATTTTAATGAAATTGAAAATACCTAACTTGCTTTACTCCAAACTAATGAATATGTTAGTGCCATCAGAAGATTTTTCTAGCAATTTTAAGAACAACAGGACAAAAAGGAAAAACAGCTATTCATTCTGTCTCCTTGTTGAGTCAGCACTAGGATCATTATTTTTAATAAAAAGGCAGAAATATTTATGCCTGAAGGACTCAGATTTGTTGAAGCTCAAGTGCTATGATAGAAACAAACATCTTTTTTTCCTCTTCCAGTCAGTATTTACATATAAAAAACATCCACTCTGCATACAGTTCCTGTCACTGTCTCTGACTGAATAACAGTGTATGGATACTATGTACAGGAAAGAATGCTGAGGTATGTAACTGTTAATATTAAATACGAATCTGAAATCTGTTTTGATATTTTCTCACCAAAAGCAAAAATATACTCATGGAAGACTGCCAGAAAAACAGTAAAGTGGCCTTAAATGAACATCTAGTGAAAAAGTACATTTTCTTTGCATCATTAAATTCTGTATTAGCTTGGTAGGCATGATTCTATAGCAGAGACTTGTGAGGCATTCAGGGGTTATTGGTCCCCTAGCTGTGGGCTTCAGATTCCAGTGATAAGAAGGCTCATTATTTATCATTCTTTACTGTTCTCGTTCCTTTCTTGGTGTGAACATCAGCACAAGCCTCAATCATTCAACTCATAATTTCTCAGCTGCATATCTCCTCAGTTCTATCAGCCTTATTCAAAATACATCAATTCTTCCACCACTTTTAGCAACCAATTTTATTTTCTTCCTGTACATTTTAGTAAAATGACCCCCAGGTTCTCATCATCTTGCACATCACCCACTGCAATCTCCTCTCCCCTCTGATTTGTTTCCCAGCAATTTGCTTTCCTCTCACCTAGTAGGAAATGAGTGGCGCAAGGGAAACACTTCTGCCCTCAGAGCTCTCTAATATGTACCAGTTCGTTACCATATATCTTTGCTTTTTTCTTTTTTTATTTTTTTCTCAACAGAGTTGGTGTAGATCCAGATGAAGATCTGAAAGTAGAAGCTGCAAGCCAGGTACGTCAGGATTTTAGACATACATTCTGAATAAAAAATGGTTCAATTATTGGCAGATCATGTTTATCAAAAATAGTGTTATAGCTAAAAATGTTTATAACAGGCAGGCTAGCAAGTTGAAAATAAGAAGGTGCTGCAAAGGATCTTTATTGTATAAGGTACAAAGATGAGATTTTTTTTTCCAATGTGCATGCACTCACGAAAGTTTTGTAACTAAAAATATTATCGAGTTTTGAAGAAAATCTTAAGTACAAAAATATCCTGAAAAGTCTAATAAACAACTTAAGAGAAGTCTTGCCTTCATAAATTCAAAAATTTATCACCTTCCAAATGCTGCATTTATGGAAATGGGACAACTCAGAACAATGTTTAATGCTCTGGAATACAAAAGGAGAATGTGTTATGTTCAATTCTAGTAAATCAGGTTTCTGCAAATACTTCTTAGTTATTTTTCACTTGAAAACCTAAATACGTTGTGAATTTGAAAACTTTAAAAAAGGCTATTTAACAAGGTGCAGCTGTTCATCTGCCACCTTCCCTCTTGTATGGCATATATATGGCAGCGTTTCAAATACAGCACTGCCTGCAACAGTAAAAATCTACAGAAAGTGGATACAGAGATATAACATGTGCTTCAGTGTGGCAAGAGCCGTACAACTAGGGAGAAGCAACACTACAGCTGACAAGCTGCCAAAGCAAAAAAGTGCCTAATACCAAGTGTGTTCCTATTTAATAATAATACGATCCCATGCACTCTTTCAGACTGCACAACTGGAACTGAAATTGAAATCATCCAGCAGCGATATAAATGTAGAAAGTAAGTTAAGGGAAGACATGAATAAGATACTCTATTCACTTGAAAACACATTAAAGATATCATTAGGCAGAAATTTAATATATTTCTTACATACTGAGTATTCTTAGCTTTTACACATTTGGACATATCAAGGCGTTTAGGGTCTCCATTTTCACTGAAACTGAATGGAATTCAGGTGCCTAACTGTCCTAATGTTTCTTTGGAAGAAAGGAAAAAAATATTATTCATAATTTATTATTCATATCCTTAGTTTTACAATTCAGCCACTATTAACAGGCCTAGCATAACACTCCATTGCATCAGGCCAAGATACTGATTTATTGTGAGTCTGAGGGGACTAATCACTAATACCACTCTCCTAAGCATCTTGCTATGAATCCCTGCAGTACCTCTGACCAAGGCCTGGACACAGAACCTTAATCTTAATCTATTCTTGATTGGATTTTAAAGATATATAATTTCAGAAATTTTCTACTTTGCTGTATTCATGAATTATCAAAGATCAGAGAAGGCTGAATACAGTATAAAATTGACTGAATGTATGTTTTCTGAAAACCTGATTTCAGAAGTTAATAGGCATCTAGTTTTCTCCTTTTATTAAAAACAGAAATAATCCTGTTTATGAATAGCAATAACATATCCAGTGTCCCAACTGTGCCCTGTGAATTAACACCTATCTCTGTTGACAGAACTCAGTAATACAACACAGAAGGTGTAAACAAATATAACACTTTTCATGCTCTATTGTGTCCGAGCTGGCACTCCTCATAGTAGTAGAATTTTACATTAGAAGATAGGTTTGCTGCTCAGATTATTCTTCTCCCTCTCCCCACCCCACCACCACCACCCTGCTGTGGTATCGTATTTTCATCTGTCTAATTTTTCTGTATTTGACATCTCAGTCTTTAACCAATTCAAACCTTTTATGCATTCTTGTAGCTCTCTTGGTTTTAACTTAGTACCTATGGCAGTTATTCAATTTACGCCAGGTTATTTCTTTTCATTTCATCTGCTTCATGCCTCCTCTTTCCCTTTGTTGTCTCTTTTCTTTCTCTTTATTTCTTTTATTTCTAAATGTGATGGGTTTGTTTAGTTTACATTTTCTTCCTATGTTAGTGTGTCTTCACAGTGAAAACAGTTGTTTTTCTTGCATATATATCCCTGGACAAATAGCATATCGAGTGCCAGCATCTCTCTCTCCCACTTAAAGCTCCCTCCCAGCTGAACTTTAAAACACATGCCAACTCTCAGTGCTGTTAATTGGACCTTCAGGGAGATTGTACCAGAAATAAAAACTGAATATTTTCTCAGGAATAAGACGTTTAAAGGACAGCAAAATTAGCAGAAAATAAACTGCTGGGCTCCTCCCTTCTCAGCCAGAGTACAGAAGCCACAAGGTCTGCTGCAGAGGCTGGAATTTATCTCCTCTGCAACCACTCAAACTACCAGGACGTAGGGTACTTTGCTGTGGGAACCTCTCAATCCATATCTGTAACCAATCCTGGATTTTTGGGGGGCAGAAAAAGCCTTAAAACACCTTCTACCTCATGAGTACAGTGTCAGAGGGATAGCAGCTACATGGCTGTATAACCCTTTTCCTTTCATACTTCATCTTGATCTCCCTTCTTTCCTTCCTTTCCCTTCCACAAATTCAATTTTCTCTTCTTTCAAGGAATTATATTTAGTCAAGACTTCCATGTGCACAGTTGTTTCTGGAGTTCTGATTATGCGCTATTCTGGACTGGCTCAACCAGTAATTTTGGCAACCAGCTAGAAGAAAATTCCAGCTGAAGTTGTAAGACCTGGAACCCAGGGCTCCTTCCCTAGCAAAAATGTAGAGCAATTCAATGGTTAACTAACATCTGGACTTCACTATACTGTGACCTCATCCATCAAGAGCATCTCAGTTTGTGTCAGTTCTGTTTTGCCTTTCCTTAAATATATTTATTGTTAAATCAATATCACAACATAAGCATAAACAGAAGAAATAATAGCCCAATATTCATACCATTTATTGGACTGTCATAACTCCATTTTCAGAATTTAATTACATAATGCATACTACAGTTAATATATTATTTCATAGAAAATATATAAACCCAAGCAAAAGCAGCTTGTTGCCTATCACATACATTCAAGTATAAATATCAAAAACTAACTCTGATAAGCAGAATACAGGATAAATAACCACTAAACAGAGCTACAAAGTTGATCTGTTAAAAAAAGGCAAAATCTTTTATGGCAGTGGGCTTTTTAACTAATTTATCATTAAAAAAAACCAAAACAGTCAACAGCATATTTTCTTCAGATGGCTTATGTATCTCAGAAATTCTGCTAGGTTAATCTCTACCAAGACAGTGTAAGAATATATTCTCTGTAAACATTTGGGGAAAATATTGTAGATTTAATATTGATCTCAGGAGAAAACTAAATAGCCTGCAAAATACCTATCAATATCATCTCTGTCAAACTAACATTCATAGTTTATTTAACCATCCCTATGTCTTTATTAGTATAATGAGGAAATTATTTATACTTTCCCCATTAGTTACATCTGCCAGTTGGTTGGTGAATTTATTGGAAGTACTCATGAGAATAATCTCCATATGGGTAATTCCCAAGTAAGACATGAGAAACACTGACATTCTCACTTCCCAGGGAGAAAATTGTCGTCCGGAAGAGGTAGTGGAATGCCTCCCCCTACTTCTACCTCTCTGAACTGTAGGGAAAGTAAAAAGTTAGGGTTTAAGATCACAGGATCCAAGGATCTGCTATAGCCCAAAACCATTCACACCTGTATCTCCTGCTGTCCCTTGACTGTACTGTTTATGCAGGAGCTGCCCTACAGATAACTACCCAGATGCCCATTCATGCAAACGCACCTAACAAGACACAGATTTCATATAGAAAAGGAAGAAGGCAAAACACATGTCAAACTCTCAGAACTCAAACAAGCCAGAGGGTACATGCCACCAGAGCAGGTACGGAGCAAGGCAGCTACAAACATTAGTGCAAGAAATAAAAGCAGGTCCAGGATCAGGACCAGCAGGATTATACTCTCATGCAAACTTTGTCTACTACTTTGTACAGGAACAATTAGTGTTCCAATATGAGGAATCTTTTGGAAAGAGGAATTAACTAACAACACTATGACTTGTTGAAACATCAGTAGTCAAATGAAGGACACAGCCCATTTGCAGAGCTCTCTGTGCTTTTAACTAGCCTTCCTCTGCATTGCACTCATTGGCTGCTTGCTGCGTTTCACTCCACAATTTTCAAGCCTGTCCTTCTCTTCCTCATCTCTATCCCTGTCCACCCTAGGTCAGCACAAAAAGAACACTGAAAAAAAAAGAGGGTGAAGGACTAACACAGACCTTACCTGCCATCACGCTTACTGCTTAAATGTTTCAACCCTTTTCCTAGTCTGTATCTGTTTTGCCAAAAGGCACTATTAGATGTTCAGGGTTTACAAGGGTGTTCTGCTGCTCAATCAGAGATTAGTACCATCTTCTTCAACTCCAGCCTCCCCAGTCATTAGGGGGAGATGCTGAAGTACTCAATTCAGTTACAGGGAAACTGATCCCAAGAATAATATCTGGCCTATTTGATGCATTTGTAAGTTTACTGTGACCACCTTTTAGCAAAATTGTAACAGCTACAATATAATTTCTGTCTCTATATAACCTTAATCAAAACTCAGTGAAATCAATGTAAAAGTTCCCACGTACAGGTTGGCTTGAAACCAGACCTTAGAGTTTTGAGTATCAGACCGTTGACATTATCATCAGCCTATTTATTTGTATGTTAATATATAATAGGAGATAACATTTGTAATTATTAAATTTGTTTTAAATTCCATGAAGAAAAATATTCACATTAAAAAAAAAAATCTAACTTGCAGAAAAACACAAACAAGAAAATAATCAAGTAACCTTGGAGAACTGGCAATCCCATCCCTAATTCCATCCTGAAACTAATTCTTCTGCTAGTACTGATGTGATGCCTAGAGTATGACCAAACTAGCGAACTTAACACATTAGAAACAGTCACCTGTACAATTCCAAATTATGACCCTGAGTAAAAGGAAACTCCACCTATCTACCTGTGCAGCACACCTCAGAATTATCTGGCAGAATGAAAAGCAGCATTTTGAGTCTTGTTCACACAAGTCATGTTCCTCTCCCCTTGGAAAGAAGCACAGAAAGAAAAGCAGTGTCATAATTTTAGAATATCATAATCCCTTTGGGAGTGACATTTTGTTAGACATACACAAATAGCATCTGATCTTATAGGAGTAAACTGAAATAATCCCACAATGACAATTAAATCGAAATACCACTTTATTGATCTCAGAATATGCTTCTCAGCTGCTTAATAAAATTGGAATCATTAATAAAAGTCAATGCTGCACTCTTCCAATGAGTACAGAGCAATGAGAAATGTGCTATAAGAGCCAATTTACTCCTGAACTGATTCACAGAGATGACATTTGTACACCAAAGAAGCTTTTTAAATTAAAAAAGTGCAGTTAATTGTAATTCAGTCTGACATGTATTTTTAATATCAGAACTCCATGTTTTATTTATGTTATAAAAATACTTTTCACTTAATTCTTCATTCATTTATTTTGCAGAGTGCATCTAACTTGGACAAAAATACAACCAAAGCTGAGAGTGCATGGCTGGTCAGAATATGGTATGGCTTTGACCATAAGTATCCTTTTCTGTTATAAGCCATAGATAATGGTTGCATTACAAGTGGCACCTCGAAAATATTTAAGAATTCAAAAATTATTTTACTTCATAAAACGAAAGTGTAATTTATTTTAAACATGTTTGAATAAGGAGAAGAAATTTTTAAAGTTCAAAGAAACAAGGTCTAGAGAAGCTGGGCAGTGCAGTGGTGGTACGTTCTGATTGAGGCTATGGGGGAGTAAGAACAAGCTAAGCTGTGCCCCACAATAGTATATAGACAATAGATTTCAATAAATTAACCTTTTTAAATTCCAGAATAAAACTTATCAGGTAATCTGGTAGCATGTAAATTCTGCATTTGGGAAACTAGGAGGTTTGAGACTGAGGCAGCCCAGTGGCTGCTGCCTGCCCACATATTCAGAAAGCAGTAGCTACCTAAGCGAAAGTAAAAATAAGACAACCCTGGTTTACCCACCCCTCTTAGAAACAGAGAAAGATGCACCCATTATGGAGATGCAGTTCCCAGGGCTTCCCTGGAGCTCATACTTCCTATTCCCTGGATTCCCCAGCCTTTGTGCTTCTATTCACATTTCTACTGAGGCACGTATGGAAGAGATCTTGAATATGGGTGTCTGATGCTTTATTCTAGAAAGTCTGGTTTCCATGTCTCTTGCATTTCAAGAAAATATTTCAAGTTTGGGGTTTTTTTTTTTAAATATTCTTAAAAAGAACATCTTCCTAAAGCCAAGGCAGAACACACACAGACAGGCATGTTGTCAGTAGTGCCTATGCAAAGACAGTAAAAGCTACCATTCTAACTTATTATCATTTTAAACTGACTCTGAAAAGGCTTTGCAAAGCTATCAGCGAGATGCCACAGTAACAATCATGCCTTAAGCCTTTACCAGAGATGCATGATGATATAAGAGAAGCCTGTCTGACTTCCACGCATGCTGGCACAGGAGCTGAACAGGGACAGCTCTACTGGCCATCTCCATTATTCAACAGCACATCTACTGGTCCACTGCCCTGCACTACTGAGTAGAGATTAATGTTTAGGCTACATGTATGTTTTTTCTGATACCAGCTGTAGCAAGCTAGGATAAAATATTTCACCTAATAAAATATAACTCTTTGGGAATACAGCTTCCTTAGGGAGTTCAAGTGAAGTTATCCTTCAAAGAGACTTTTGATGAAAAATTTTTTTTTTTTGTTAAAAAAGAATGTATTGCCCTAAGTTAATCTACCAGAGCAGTTTTAAATGCCAAAAAGCACTTAGCATTAAAATGTTTCCCAAAGATAATTTTCCCAGAATAATTAGAAATAGTAGGTGAATGCTATATAAAAGGGGGAAAATGTTTAAATGTTAATGCTGTTAAATGTTAAAATGTTAAATAACTGGCTTAAACTTCCACCCAGCCCCACTTCCTTTTCAGAAGGAATAGCCTGTGGTTGTGCTATATCTTAGAAACTACAAATTTCTTCTGGTAGGAAAGAAAATATGAAAGGGGGGGGGCGGGAATTGCTCTGAAGGGGAAAAAAAAGAAAGCACAAAAACTTGGTAGGCAAGAACAGCACAAAGGCATAAATTTTTTTAAAAAAAAAAAAAGACATGAAAGCAACAACTAGGACAAAGCTAGAAAAGAAGGGACAGAGACAGAGACAGAAGAGAAAGAGAAATCAATATGAAAAAGACAACAGTACATGTAAAAACTGTAGAAGGTACCAGAAGCACCACTTCTTGGAGGTTATCTGTTCAGTAGTGATCTTGAATATGGGTGTCTGATGCTTTAATCCTAGAAAGTCTGGTTTCTATGCCTTTTGCATTTCAAGAAAGTATTTTCAGTGTTTTCTAAAATATATTCTTAAAAATAACGAACGTATTCATATCTTCCAGTCAAGTCATAATCTTTCTTTAGAATTCAGATTTCCAGAGATTACAGCCCTGCTATTATCCTAAAAATATATTTTTATTACAAATAATGCTTCTGCATTTTACTAATCCTGAAAATGTTTGCCCATACACCTGCGTGGTTCAACCCACTAATGCTGTGACTCACAGCTCTGAGCATTTCTTTGGTATGACTATTTCTGAAAGACATGCTTTTCAGGGAGAGAGAAATTATCCACCCAAACTCTCTTTTGCCTTTTTCCTGCCTAATGTTACCAAGCTGTGCTGCTAAATTTGGAGCGAGAAATTGTCATGTAGCACAGTATTTATGCCCAATACAAGATTGCATAGAGGATTATGATAAAGTTTTCAAAGAAAAGATAGAGCAAAATAATAATCTGGTTATATACTTCGAAAGCATACAAGACTGTGACATTTCTACTTTGACATTTGTTCTTAGGCATTAACACAAATCTACCCACTCTTCTGGCAATAACATCTCTTACGCCTATTTATGTCACAAGGGAAAAGCAAGAGGGAGGAAATACCACTGAGGAAATCAAAAAGTTGTGCTGATCCTTGCTGTCCCTGTGAATGATTTCCACTTAGTTCAGTAGTCTTAGGCAATGGCAATGTGCCACTCCAGGGTAGAGCTATACAAAAAAAAAATCTGAAATTCTGTTTGGGAGTCAAATTGTATTTTTTATTCTGACAGAAACAGTAGCAGCCTGATCTGGAGCCAGCTAGGTTCAAAAAGGGCTGGGTTTTTTAAGCAGAAGTCTTTGAATCAGGTATCGACACCTAAGAAAAACACACCATTCTCTAAAATCTAGACTGATAAATGTTAATTTTAGAATAATAAAAGCAAAGAACAGATTGTTTAAGTACTTAAAGGTATCCTCTTGGATTTTCATCTCAATAATTTAAACAAGGAAAATGCAAAAAAAAAGACACTTGGTATCTGACAGTGGGTAATCTCCAGTGAATTTTTTTCAACTACTTGGTTTTTACAGCTTACAGTACATTACTGTTTGAAGCTGTAATATTCTACTTGAGGCTAGTGGAAAAGTAAGGGAATAAACAAAGGTATTTCAAAAATTTATCAAGGAAAAAAAAAACCAAGATCTATAATCCAGCACAATGTACATGGCTTTATATTGCGTGACTTTTTTCAAGACAGATATAGCCCAGTTTAGCTAACAAATAAGTATATGGACATTTCATCCTGTATATATAAAGGCAGAACTCAAACAGTGAGCAAAGTTGTCCCATTCCAGAGCATCCCACAACGAAATTATAACTTTGCTCTCAGGTAGTAGCAATTTGCTTCTAACTCTTCTCAGTCCCAAATGTCTTTACTTTCTTACTCCAGCAAATATCACTGGTTTTTGCCTGCCTAGTCCCAAGACACCGTGTACCTGACTAGCATTAGAATTCCTATTCTACACAGGCCAGTAATCCCAGTTACAATCTACCACTAAAAATGAAGGTAAAATTAATAAGTGTCTTGCAAACAATCTTCACCATTTTTTCCAGCTACTTCAGACTAAACTCCTGCAATTTTTTCTGGTTTAATATGATCTTACACAAGGCTTTTTGTCCACTAAGGCTTCTTTCTTTTTATTCATGCAGTTCTTACTTCCTCATGTGGGGCATTTTTGCTCTTACTGGCTGCTCTGTAGCATCAGTCAGAAAGAGGACTACACTGTTCTCCTGGCTTCTCATGCTCTATAATGAAAGGAGAATGAAGGATTTGGGGTTGCTGCACTCACACAAAAGTGCAAAAATAACTGAAACTGAAGATGGAAAAAAAGAGAGCATAAAGTGCTAAGATGATTCCATCCATAAATGCTCACCACCTTCATAAGGAGAAGCCTACATGATACTGCAGGATATGTACTTCAATAATACACACTGAAACTTGCACTGAGAAAAAAAAAATAGTTACTGCGCAACAGGAAAACATGTGCAAGATTACCATAGAAGAAGGGAAGGAAGAGGGACAAAAACTTCAAATGCACAGTAAGTTTCTTTGACTGTTTAGGTATGTATTAAATTGCAAGACAGACCTTGGGCCCACCTGCAACCAAGACTAATGTGTTTTTTTCTGGCAATGGGGCAAGGATGAGATTGCATGTGATATGGTCCTCCAAGACTAAACAACATGACCACAGCACTAATGCTGCATATATGCTGGCATTTACTAGGGGTGAGAAGGAGCAAGGGATACAATGATTGTTGTTAGCTGGCTAGTATGGGTATTACAAGTATCACAATGACAGACCTACTGCATCCTTGACACTGCTCCAAGCTACCAACTAGCAATGTAGCTCTCACTTGCACAGAGGTTTGCTTTTCAAGCAGCTCACATGCACACTGCTATGAATAGAGTAGGAGGAAAGCTTTCTCCTTCTTTACAGATTTCTTTTCAATCTGAAAAACTAACATTCAGTTTCACAGAATAGAAGCTGGAGTCTGGGACAGAGAGCACCAATTCTCTATAAAGCAACTTCTAAGAGTGTTTCTACTTGAACTGCAGTTATTCATCATTCAGATGCATTCCTTTCAGTTTGAGAAGGGGTTGTATGTGTCCTTTGCACTTACGTGAAATCAATCAGCTAAAAGGAGCTGTATTATTTGTAGACTTCAAAAGTTTATCCTCCTTAACTTATCAGGGCACCTATCATTTTATTTCTCCTGTGCTTTGTATGGGGATAAAACAGACATAATGGCTGCCTATGAAGTAAGATAAGTACTATTCTATACCTGTGAAAAAATGGAAAAGCTACTAAACCCAAAAGTGCATTCCAGGGTGAACTAACAATCAAAGAAAAAATTCAGCGTTTTATGGTCTTCAGCTGAATTTTCCTTAAAGGATGACTTGCCACTCTCATATCAGAAACAGACATCTTTAGAAGGGAAGACTGTAAGCATGCATGTGCACACCATTTTCTTTTACCTGCTGGATAATTGAGTTTCTTAGTTACTAATATTCTGATTTGGTATCCTTTATCATCTCAGTGATGACAGCAAAGTAGCACACAGCATCCTAGTTTTGGACCAGAACCTCATTTTGCTAGACAGTTTTCAGACAGAGAAAAGACAATCTTATCTCAGAGAGACTACAGTCTAATTATGAATCAAAGATGCACCAGATAGTGCAATGTAAGCAAATTCAGGTACCACACAAACAGTAATGTAGAACTGACTAGCACGAAAGGTAGACATTGTAGCACAGATGCACCAATGGAGCTCAGTTTTGCAGTGTCACAAACAGACCATAAGAAAAACTGAGATGAAAGCACAACTCTTAGTAAGTGAATTAAAGTGGATATCATAACATGAACATGACATAAGAGCAGCAGACTATCATAAGGCTTTCTCAAACACTGCAAACTTGAGTAGCAGAGTCCCCAGAAGGTATTTTATCTATAGCAACAATTGCCTGAACTTGGTTCAAAACTCACTCCAACAACACATTTCCAAGTATATGATCTAGAAAAAACTCATTGTTCTTTTTACAGCACAGATAATCAGTATATCTGATTTGGTGCTATTTCCTGACCCTTTCCAAGGACACAAGATTGTTGAAACTCTGAATATTAACCTAATAAATAAACATGGCTAATGATTAACCAGAATAATAAGTGACCTCGGTTTGTCCTCCATTCACAGAAACCTGGATAAATAACTCTTAAACAATTCCACACTGAATATGCAAGTAAAATCATTCTTGTTTGTAAAGTTTCTCTCACGTCAAGTCATTGAAAATCTCAATCATGTCTAGGTATTTTTACAAGAAAAAATTACTAAACACGAGTTAAATAACTAGTATGAATGCAAAGTTAAATACAGTGTTAAATGAAAAGTCTCTGGTTCCATTACAATATTTGACATGATCCTTTTCACCCTTCCATTGCATAGTCACATAAAGAATATTTGTAATAGTTTCTTGATATTTTTATTGCAAAAAATAAATCTTTGAACCCACTCTTTCTCCACCACAGTTTTGAAGGAAAAAGGGAGCTGCAGGAATTTTGGTTCCACAAAATATAACCAAAAGGAGATAAAGTTTGAAGTTTTTACTACTTAGGTTTTTTCATCCTGGCACTAGGATTCGCTACACTGCAAGAAAGGTCTATGTACATGTTTAAAACAAACCAAACAAAAAAATGAAGTTAGGGAGAAAGGGAACTGAGAAGGGAAGACAACAAAAAGATCGGACTCTTTTTTGTAGCCTAATTTTATCTCTAAAAAGTTACATAAAATAATACAGAAACTAAATCATTCTGGAAGAGGACTTTTTTGCCAAAGGTTTTACTCTGCTGGTAACAAAACCATTGTATCAAATTTCTTGATTTCTTTAAAGCCTTCATAGTAGTCTGCAGTGTTTTTGCTTCTAAAGGAAGAAATAGACATGCACAGGGGAAACTTTGTGGGATTTAAGAAAAAATAACATAGCAGTGTTCAAAATAATGGTTAAACAGTGCAGGCAAGGGGCCAGTGGAGAAGGAGAGCACGTCATTGTTGTTGCAATCTGAGAAAAGGGGAAGTGCTTTAATGTGAAAAGAGATTCACAGTAAAGTAAAAAGAGTGTCATAAGCTGTTACCGAACCTGTGTTGTCATCCATCGGAAATATGCTGGGCCAGGTTCTATTTTTTGTTCTTCGCATTGAATGGTCATTGATTTTTCTAGGAGTTTTGCATGGCATCTAAGGCAAAACCCAGCCTACAGCTTATTCTAGATAACTCTGTGTAGAACCACCAGCTTTTCTATTTAACATCCTACCTTCATTTGAGATAGCATCCTTTTTGTTTGTGCTGTTCAAGGTGTTCTTTCAGTTTCTGATAATAAGGTCCACCCCTGATACAAAGACTGTTTCACAGACCCCAGTGGCCCCAGTGTAAATGCACGAGTCTTTATGCAACTATATCACTTTATTATAAAAATATATTAAAATACATTAAAACCTGTAATAGCTAGAAACTACAATCCTTATCCCACAAGCAGTTCTAAAATGTAAGAATAAAATCATTCATAGAAAAAATAACATTTTTTCCAGTACAAAACTCCAAAGCTTATCTTTAAAGTCTTTTTTTTTTATTATTATTTAAAGTTTCTGCAATGTTTCTGAGACTCATTATCTGCATAGGAGTCTAGCAGCCCACCAAACAGGTCAGGAAGTTGACAAAAAAAGTAGAGAAGTGGAACTGGAGCCCTAAGAAATCTGGCTTTTGTAGGGCTCTCAGCAGAGGCTGCTAGTGCAATGTGCCTTCCACATGGTTTACGAGCCAGAGGAGTAAAGAGGGAGAGAGCAGGAAACAGGTAAAGCTTCCATCTGCAATGCCAGTAAAAAGGACTTTTATTTCAGCAAACCCACACTTTAGACACAGAGATAACAACTGAAAAATTTTGACTGGCTATAACTGATTTCTTCAGTATATTTTAGCAGCTACCACTAAAGCCTCTTTAGCTGCAAAGTGCCACTACATGCTTCATCCCTGCCTGTGGATGAGTGGTCAGTCCCCCTGACCTGAAGAACCATTGCACTACACCCAAGAGCTGAAATATCCAAGCCATTCATCTCAAATATACCTAGGGCCATTTCTGAAGCTATTCAGCAGACCAGTAGAAGTTTACAAGTTCCACCAAGAGCACATAGCACTGCCCAACCAAGGCTTCAGTCAGGCAATCCAGCTTACTGAACTGTTCTCATTTGTATGACACCGCCATATACAGCTGTAGCATGTTAAAGCTAAACAGCGCCAAGATTTACACTTCAGCATAAGAGAAATTTGGCACATACACTACCAAAACAGAGCTAAGTATAGAGGATTCCTCTTACAGGTACATTTTATACAGAGGTGCTATATTCATAGCTATTGACCAAGAGCCAAATGCTCCAGCACAGACAAAAGACAACTAGAAAAACCACTACGTGTATAAAGCATTTTCCAGTTCTGCAGCTTTGCTTCTACCTGCATAGCTGTCTGTCACAGCACCTGTCAAATCAAAATACAGAACTTGAAGGAGTTGATCTGAAAAGTGTAGTGAAGTAAATGCATTCATAGTTTATTGAACCCAACAAATTACAGATGAAGTCATCTTAGTGTCTGATTTTACTAATAAGTATTAATTATTATTCCATGTGACAATTTGTTATTTTGCTTGATCTTTTCCTCCCTTTCTCACTTTATTATTATAGCATACCGTAGTCTGAATATACAGAGAAGTCTAGGCTTGTATTAGTCCAGTCAAGCATGAAATTATAGTTTGTTGGCTGACAATACCTAACAGCACCCAGGAGACCTAAGTATGATATCAGAGTACCGGAAGTTTATTACACAGATTTAATCAAGCATAACTTAAACCCTTCTTTCAATTCACTTATTTCATTTACAGCACTGTATGTGCAAAAAGTTACTTTGCATTACACCTACAGTGGTTTTAACTGATCTTCTATGTGTATTTCTTTCTCCATTGCCTTTCCAGCCACTTAGCCAGTATCAGAATGCTTGGACTTGCATGCAGCATATGTAGCACCATCTATAAATGGCACTTTAACAGCAGCAATTGTCACAGCAAGATATTGCTAATTATAACATCATCTAAGCAAGAAATTTGAAATACTTCCTAAGTAAGGGTCTGTTATTAATGTTAAATTACAGTGGTATTCCTGTAAAAGCTGTAAGACTAAAGGAATTCAGCATGATTAAGGTTATTACCAGGAAAGCCAAAGGGCACATTAATGATTTTCCATTAGAAAGTAGTCTTGAATTGAACTCTCCTACACAAAGCTAGTATCATCAGGATGCAAAACCCTTGAAGTCACTGACATGTTCCAGTGCCTTCAGTGGGTGTGGATGAGGCCCTCAATACAGGTTTTACTTAGAAGCTTAGTCTGTATATTGGCATTCTTCCCATCTAGGGGGTTGCTCTGTAAAAAGCACTGCTGTGTTGGCTATAACAGTTCTGAGCTAAACTACTTCAGAACACCCTAACACAGCACCACCAATAAGGCTGAGGCAAACAAGCATGGAAAAACATTGTTTGCTTCTAATTTTAAGAGAACTCTGGCAATCGGTGATTTAAAATAATTCGATTTTCAGCAGAGAAACTCAAGAGTCATTTTCTATTTTCTGATCTTGAAATAGGTGCCTAATATGCTAGAACACGTGCATAATCACACATTCAAATATATTGTGAGTCAACCAACCTTAGTACCAGTTCTTAATTCAGCACTTCTCAAGGGGATGCTAAGGGAAGGCGGAGAGGATAAATCAGAAGAGTGAAAATGCTGATTTAGGACTGACAACAGGTTTGCACGAGGTATTGCAGCAGATCATCACATCTTATGAGCTCACTTTAACTATTGTTAGAGGATGCAAAAGCATCTCCCGAACAAGGGAGACAAAGGTTGCCATTCATCTTGCACTATACTACAAGCTTCAAGGACAATGGGAAGTCAGATTATAGTGCCCATAGGAATACAGATTCTTAATTTAGATACCTAGAGAAAAAAAAAAAAAAAAAAAAGCAGTACACTACTTGCAAAAATCAAGGTTTTGGCCTTTGATTTTTTTTATAAATATAGACCTACAACTCAGGAACCTCTTGATTTCTGTGTATTTAAGTCATCCTAGCAGAGGGTGATTTGTTTCTTGGTTTTTGGGGTTTTTTTCCTGTAAAGCTAGCACCATTCCTTCTAGCTGAAGATGTTTGTGGGCTTCTCAGTGAAGGCTCTTTGACAGAACTTACCATCCTGACCTTTGCACAGCGTGACATACTTAGTTACTCATAGTAAACACAGTATTCAGATTTACATAATCTCTTACAGGCCTAGAAACTGAAGAAATCTTGGTATTTTTAGAACTTTATCAGTATGCATCTAGTTGCAATGAACAGAATCCAGTTTGACATACAGAAAAAGAAAATGAGCCACAGTTCCAATCACAGCACCAGTTCCACCACTCTGATACCAGCACCACAACCATAAAACCTGTTACTCTCCATTCTTAGCAACAGATGGACACAAAAATATGCTGTGACTTAGAGGATTTGGTCTGTGACAGAATGGGACAGCACAATTATTTTTAGGAACTTTGTTACTTTACTTTTAGAAAAGGGAGCCATTCCTAAAAGTGAAGAGTAGAGGAACAGGCGGCAGCACAGAACATTTTTTGGGATGCTCTCTTTGTGACTCGGTCACAGTTGATCATATACTTGTGCGGAGAACAGGAGTAATGATATATTGTAAAATAATAGCTTTGACAAAGTGTATATAGTTTACCTAAAAGATCATGAAAATAATACCAAAATTTTGTGGGTTCAATGTCCTGGAGCTGCTATTTCAAAAAGCAAGTATTGTCATGGAAGACTGGGAAATGCATACTTAATTAAGTGAAGGAATGCAACGAGTATTTTTGGTCTGATTATTTTCACCATTTTTAACTTGTGCTATTACACCCCATGAAAAAAGTTTTAATGGGTTAAATTTTTTTTAATTATTGCAAAGGATATATTATTTATGCAGGGGGTTGGTTTTGGTTTTTTTATCTGTATGCAATCATGTACTGAGAACACAGTTGTGCTATGAAGAGTAAAATCTGACTCAGATTCTATAAAGTTTCTAGCCAGTGCTGATGGACTTTGGGTGTTTTCCCATCTATTCATTAGAAATGTATAGGAGGTGTTCTATTCTATCTGCTAAAAAACAACCTGGTGATTTTCTGAACTGATTCTTTGCCACATTATGGCACAGGAAGTATTTTAATTTTGGATGCAGTAGGGAAAATCAGCTGAAAAATGAAGGATTTCTCTACACTGTTTGAAATAGAGGATTTCATAAAATAACCCACTGACATTGACCATAATCTTGACATTTTAAACAGTAGATTTTCATTATATCCTTATGAGCCAAACTTCTGCTTGGTACTACCTATTTTAAAGAATAGAAAGCCCCAACTTTGCAATGTCTATAAGTGGTTCAGGAAGAGGTTCCTTCCTTGTTTCACTTTGTGTTTGGTAACACCACTAAGGACCTGTGATCTGAACTCAGAGATGACTTGAACTGCAATTGTTATACCAGTTTAACAACATTAACTGTAGTCCATTTCATCATAGTTTACACCAGTACAAGAGAAACTACTGATGTATAAAACCTTCAAGCCTTTATTAGGCATGTCTTTGGCTTCAGTGTCTTAAGAGTCTCAGATACACCAGGTAAAACACAGCAGTCCTATATTCACATCCACTATTTTCCCAAATCAGTACAAAATCAATTCCCTCCATTCTACTCTGATTTGAGCTGGATTCCTTAAGAAAGCATGGGGAAGTGGATTTTTCCTCAGCTATTGCGCTATCCTACATAACCTCAGTCATGAAACTGCTTATGCTTTCTCATTCTCCAGTGATCAGCTGTCAGGCGGGAAAGGGGAGCACAGGAATCTGATTTACACTTTAACTGTCAATAGAATATCTAAAACCAGTTTGAAGAATTTTGAACAGCAACGATAAGTCCTAATATTTTCAATGTGATTAAGATAAGCAGCGATACACCATTCTTTAATGGGTAAGCACAAAAATGTTTTTTACTCATAAAAAGCCCAGTATGATTTATGCAACGTTTGAGCCCTCATCAAAGATACAGAATAGTGCATGTCACAAATGGTTAAGGTTTTGAAATTCTTTGTGGATTATTCACTGAAATTTGCATTGCTACACAGCACAAACTATTTTTGGATTCTGCATAAATAGAATATCTAATATAGAATTACATTATAATGAAATATGCAATAACGCAAGTGCCCATAAAGTGCTTTTCTGCAGGCATCCAAAAGTTTCAGATGCATAAAATATGATTACATTTGCTGCACAAATGACTGCATATCAGGTTCATTCACATTTAATTAAAACTCAGATGTAGAAAATACATATATACAGTCCGCTAAGACACAGTTAAACTGCTATTGATATTTCATATCATGGCCAATATCAGTAGGAACTGGAGTAAGATGTGGTTGGTCTTCAGGGCTTAGTTCTTCTAGCTAAACTAGAGACTTACACTTTGTGCTATGCAGAAAATGCTATTTCTTAATGATCTATGAAAATGCAGATAAACCAACTCTGGATCTGATTGTTCCACAGTTGCTACACGAATTTAAAGAGGCAATATAAAGATACAATTTTTATGTTTAGCTATCTGTGATACTCAATTCACACCTTCATGTTTTAACATTTAATATCTTAAATATTAAAATATAAGGAAATTGAATATAAGAAAAATAAGTATGTATACCTATATGTGGTCCATATTGAATACAATATTTTTCAACGTTCATTTCCCCCACTTTCATTCTCAGTCACCCAATGGTGCAGCCTCAGCAACAATATTCAATAGAGAAAGCATGGCCTCAACACAGGCAGGTCTGTATCTCACCTGCTAGGATATTCTTTTAGGAAATAGGAGCATCTGATTCAAACCCTCTTGGGGCTAAGAAGAACCAAAGATCCTGACCTTTCATTTCCCAGATCAGTGCTTTAACACCTAGGCTATTATGTTAAAAATGGCCAGTAGCTCACCTGGCAGCTGAGATTTTTTGGTTGAGTTCACTGCTCTCTCCATGAGTTAGGGATGGTGCAAGGACACCTAACTTATCATGTCACTCTAGGAAATAAGGCAGAAATGAAATATCTCCACAACCCTCTCCCAAATTACAGTGATACCAAGTTGTCTACCTCTGATGCCTTGCTTCCCAGCCCAGGTTGTTTCTTAGCATGCATAAGGATATGATTAGGGAAATTTATGGCTAATAATGCAGGTAACTTGGTTTATTCTCAGTCTAAAATACCAACCCTGTTCATTTTATTGGACTATGCATCTTCACCAACATTTCCACGAACATAAAGGACAGCTGAAAATTACATTTTTATTTTAACTTCTTATATAGTAATAAATACCTCTACATCTCTATGTTTTTGCTTTAGGCTCTGTTGCCACAGATTCAACAAGACAGCCCTGTATTAATGGCAGCATTTTTACTTTTGCGCATAGAAGAGCCAGATCCTATTTTTCAAGCACAAGTACGTGGGTGCTTACATTATGGGTACAATTACAGAATGAGCATTATGTCTTGGATTGCTTTCTCAGTCTTCCTCTGTCTACGCATCCACCCTTTGTACAGCACAGAACAATAATCTGTTTACCTATTCCAATAATGATTCACAATGTTTTCCTAAAATTAGATGTGTGATCAAAATAAACCTCTCTGGGACCAAACCTCAACGCAGTCAGCCCAGATACACAGTAGTTAGAGTGCATGACACCCCTTCATCACATAGTGGGGTTTACAGTATTACCCCTACTGAATTGGTCAGATGAAACCTGACCCAATACATAAAGAAAGTTTGGGGTGTGATTTCATGCACAGCAGCATGTCCAGTCAATGCCAATGAGAAAAAATGGCTACACACTCACTAGCAAGCAGACATGTGTTTGCCTCACCTCCATGGGGAAGGTAAGTGCAATGTGAACGCTACACCGTGCCATGAGAGCAGTGCCAAGCCAGAGCTACTATCTCTGGAATGCACACAGCAGGGAAAGACCAAGTAGGTATGTTATGAAACACAGCTAGGAAGCTGTAGCAAATAGACATGGGCCAGACCAGGCTGGAAGCTCAGGGCAAATGCATCACAAATGCTTTCTCAGGAGTTCCTCAATGGGTACACCTGGGACCCACCCCTACAGCCCTTCTCTGAAAGGTGTGCAGCTCCCTAGAGTGGGGAGGGGAGTTCCTGCGGCAGAAGTCTCAACAAGACCTTATCCTCAAAACCTCCCTTCCCACAGCTATGGAGATAGGCTATGAGCTTTTCACTACAAATAGATGTTTTCTGCTCAAGCTTTCAGAGGTAAATGAAAAGAAAATTCAGATTCTGTAGAGCAGTTCATCAGCTGCAAAGCAAATAACTATGACTCAGTTTATCACAAACAATAACAGAACAGGAATTAACATTAACAAGCTAATGCTTCACCTGATTGTGAGGGGTTTTTTAATCTTGTTTCTAATTAATTTTGACAGATTGAATTAAAATGCTTATTTGCTTTGCATTTGATGCACATGGGGCTCCTCCTGACTTCCTCTCATTAAGTCTACGTGCTGTCAGCACCAGCCTGAGAGTGCTCTTTTTCTTTTGGACGCTGGAGAACAGAACCAAATCCTTATGACTAAGACCTTATTTCCACTTGTTAAGTATTTCTGATCTATAAGAAGCTTCTATTTTACAGCAGGCTTTTCCTGCTTTTTATTGTTTCAGTTGTAGTTTTTCAAATGTAGAACTTCTACTTTAACTTGGATATTAATGCATGAGCTCCCATTTTGACTGTGGAGCCCCCTCACTATATTCTTTTTTAGAAGTCTTCCTGTGTTAGTTCCAGCTGAAGTACCAGGGGAATAGGCCTCATACTTCTCTGTACTTTCTGTCAAAACACTTGCAAGAAACATTTTTGAGACATTTCAGCTGGAATTAACAAGAGAAGACTGATTTCCTAAGGTATGTGTTCCTTCTCCTGACAGACTCAAAGAGACAGGCTGCTTCAGGAGAGAAATGACTTTTCTAGCCTTCTTTCCTCCTTCTGATGTACGAACAATTCCTATTATCATTAGTTTGGATTCTAGTTGCTTACAGAGCTGGGTGTAAGCTCCTCAGCAATGAACATTTTAGCACTACTGTGTACAAAACTATGTGTCAAACACTGCTCAAGACTAATTCTAACCATCTATGATCTATCACGCACAGTCAGGAGATTAGATTCTGATGTTTCCATACCCTACATCTTAATACCTGCAGTTTTGATGACCGCTGCTAGAATGCATGTTTCAGGGAAACTGAAGCAAAAGAGAAAATCTTCTAGCAACAAATTTCACAGTAAATGATAGAGAGCTTCAAGGTCAGGGGTATGATGATTCTGCACAGAATTTTATCTAGTCCCCTTAGACTACGCATTAGTTATATAAGTTGCATTATCTGAGCATAGATGTGACTTCTTCTCTTTGTTCTATGTTTATGCTGCTTATTTTATGTTTTATTTTCAAGCTATAGATAAACTGTTGTGAAAATAGCATACATGAAAAGTATATAGATTGATTACATGAAAAAATAGCACATGCATTAACTGCCACTTTGCATTATTGTCAATAAAACAACAACCCAATAGAAAAGTAAACTCAAAATAATCCCCCTGGAATGAATGGAATTGATAGGACTCCTGGCATACCTTAGGCTCTTGCTCCAAGTGCTAAATCAGCACAGATGGAGTCAGTTATTCTGCATTAGCACTGCTGTAACTAAGGGCAGAAATTTCCTTGGTGATTCCTCCCTGTTGTTTCAGGGGGTTGCGAAGGCTGATGTAATGGCGGTACCATGCAAGAATAGCCAGTCTCGAAGAGTGCTTGGTCCAGCATACCCTTCAGTGCTTAATAACCATCGTTTACTGGGAACAATAGCCAAAGTAACAGGTACCTGGTGCTGGTACTGACAAGCGACAGGGTAGATACCCAAGCTGTCTGGTATGCAAGATCTTGCTTGTCCTTCTCAAGCAGGTGCTGAAAAAACTACTCCCAATTCCTATTGCCCCCAGACACAATAGAAAACATAGAAACAAACTCTTCTGTCGCTGAAATCACTAAGAATGGTGTTCGCAGCCCATTCCTACTGAAGGCTGAGATGCTTTTCAACTGTCTGCTGTGAAAGCCAGAGTCAACACAGCTAAACGTGAGGAATCTGAAAGCATCAGGGCACCCAGCATACACTACCATCCTTCCCTATGGTCTTGTGCAGAGTAGGTGTACAACCTTCACATGTCTTTACACAGTGGAAGGACCATCTTCAAGATCTGTAACCCAAGAGCTACACAATGTTAGATGCCCTCATAAGCATATGCTAGGTATTTAACCAAATATACATACATGCTTTATTAATTGTAGGGACAAGCAGAATAGAGAGCAGATAATACAAGGGGATCAGGCATATATTAAGGAGAGAGACATTTCAGTGTGCATGTAAAACACACATCATCAATGAGAACAAGTAAAAACTTTCCTCAGCTTCAGTACTCCCTACAGATTCCAACATTAAATAATATACCAAACCAAAATCTAAGGCAAATTACTGATATGTATCGGGGGAGGGAAGGCAATCTATGTTTAAAGCTATATTGGTTCAATTACATTTGCTGTATTCACAGATACGATGGTATACAACCCAAGTCTCTCTTTCTGAAATGCCAGACCATGTTAATTTACAGCAGTTAGGAAGCTGAGGACAGTTGCAGCTTCAAACTTAACACTGCAAATTACAAGCCAGAGCCAGCCAATATGACAATTCAAAGACAAGGTGATACATTAACCACATGAAATGAGCACAGCCACCTTACAGGAGGAACTTAATTCTAGAGTCTTCCTATTGCAACATCCAAAAGAAGAGGACATGAGTCATTCAGAAGTAAACAGTTAATCATGATTTGGAGTTCTACATAGAATCCATGAACGATAGATCAAGCTTTGAAAAAAATCATTAACCATCATTTCACTTTTATCCTTCCCATGCTGGCTGGCATTTACAGAATTTAAGTTAACCTCTTCCAATTCTCTCAGATGCTGAGGGGAGTGGTTTGCTTTCCTGTTAAGGAATATATTTAATATTTCTCTTTGGCATGGTTACTTCCTCACACTGATTGATTTAAAATTAATCATCTAATGAGTCTGAGTATGTAGCCAAAACACACGCACTTTAATGTGTTTAAAATTTCCTTCAGTTTTAAGAGACTGGTTAGTGGTATTTAAGCATTCATCATGGCACTAGCCTTTTCACTGGATGACCAAATTATTTCCAAGACATTTGCTTGAAAATTTATCTTTCTTCCCTAATGATCTAATGAGTCTTCAACTTTAATCACCATATGTTACTACCAGCACTACAGTTTCATTGAAATTCTTCAGTGTTGCCCTGCAGAGGAGTTTTGAGTTAGTAACTGTTAAGGAGTTAGTATGTAGGTTTTCCTTTCAAGCTCTTTCATCCTCAGTGAAGCACTGCATCACTTCAGTTCTCCAGTTCTTGCTCCACTTATGTCAGTATCCAGTTGTGATTATGTACTTGCCCTATTTAATTTTTTCTCTTTCATCTTCACCTGATTCTGAAAGGCCCTTAAATCTGTAGGTCAGCTTAAGTGAAATTTGCAATAGACCCTGATGTTTTAATGTTAAAAATATGAATTTTCCTCATTGCTTTTTGATATCAGGGGCTTTTCTCTAAATCTTACTTTTAGATGTTGGGTGGGTTACTTTGTTTCAGGTTTTCTTCAAAACAAAGACTATGGTTACTGCTAAGATGTTCTGCTCAATTATGCTGTTGCATTTGGGACAGAAGACCTGTTTAGCTCAATGCAGAAAAAAAAGCAGCAAAAGATCAGATGAGAACTCAATCATTTGATTTGCTGTCTCATAAGATCTAGGTTTCTTTGTGGACATTTCAGCAAGTATGTGCACATCCTCAATCTTACAGAATGCCTGACATTGTGAGATAACATTTTTATTGGTGGTATGAAAAAGCAATATAGAAACAGAAAAATCAGAATATCTCTCACTATTTGGCAAGATGTACTTGTAGCATACACAGCAGAACAAGGGGAAGCTGTGGCAAATCTGTGAAAGGAGATTAAATGCTCTCCACATGATGAAACTCTGGTCAATCAGAGTAGCTGTAAAGGAATTTGGACATTGAAATGAGGCTTTACTGGGAAGAGACAAGAAAAGAAGAAAAAAAAAATCAGACACACACCAAAGATCAGAAAAGTCAATGAGGCACAAATACTGGGCTTTTTAGATCCCCCTATGTCTGCAGACAAAAAAAAAAAAAAACCCAACACACTTTGCTGTAAGTATATGGTTTCAAGCTGCCATTCTATCATCTATAAGTACTTGTCTAACATCTTGTAGTTGTAGCAGGCTTCCAATGAATACTAATCCTCCAAAAGCATATGTAAAACCCATCATCTTTTCAGAATCCTTTAGACCTAGAATATCTGACCATCAGTTAATTAATAAATTGCTGCTAAAACTGACTGAAGTTGCAACACAGCTACTCAATACCACATCTTATGTTTTCAGCCTCCATAAGACTCCTTCAACTATTGTCTATGGGCAGTAATTTTTCTCTGAGAAGTCTGAAGGGAGTCTAATGAAACCTGAAGAGTTAAAACTTTGATAAACTCAAGTCATGCCTCTTTAATAGATCAGTTAAAAAAAATATATAAAATACTTTCCTTTTGATCATCCAACAGGTTGGGGTTTTTTTGATTTATCTAAATTATTGCATGTCAAACATTATTTAATAATACCACCTGCATAGAAGAAATAGTATTTTGATTACCTCCAATCTGTGAATGAAAAGTTCTCTATGAATCAACAGGTATTATTTCCATAGATCTGTTGCTTTCAGGAATCATCTATTTTCTTAGTCAAACCAGTAGCGTGGCATTTTCAACAGACTTTAAAGATGCCTCACGACTTGTTTTAAGAGGTACATGCAGATTTTACCATGTGTACACACATAATACAAACAATCTGTATTTTTAAACTCTGTATGATTGTGTGCTATATTACATCAGATACACGCAAAACCCAAGTACATCCCTTCCATAAATATTAGTTAAGCTATATACAATATAATAAAACTCTAACCCAAGACATTTAAAGCCCATCCATTTACTGTGGTAAGGCAATTTCCATAATTACACAGTCTTCCACCGCTGTGTTTATCCCTGATCTTCCCTGCAAGGACCAATTGGCATGTTTTGAACCGATTTATAAGGGGAGAAATACAGCATCACATATTTAGATGTAACTTTTCACCTTAACCCCGAAAAGCACAAGCCAGCAAACTAGTGATTCAGAAAAGCCTGCCATGGTATTTTCTCCAGTACCCGGAGAATTCTTTATAGCAGGCAATAAAACACCTTTCTTGGCAATGGTTGTTTTGATATGGCAAGAGAAGTGCTGCCCACTGCTCCATTAACAAAATTGCCTCTTGGTAATCTATGAAACTCCAAAGCAGCTGAAATCTTTGCCTTTGTTTTTTTTCCCCCTGACAAAAACACCAAGCTGTCTTCCAAGTCCTAATCAGCACTTCATTTCTGCAACACATTTAATAGCTTATACATTGTTTGGAGACTTTTAAAAGATTTGTTCACAATTCAAGTGCGAGTCTCTCAAGGTTTCTCATTCTTCACTTAGATATACCACCAGCACAGCCACTGCTTCAGAAGTTGTAAGCTATAATACCAACTGTCACTGGAGAAGGCAAATTGATAACCTTGTATGAATGGAAACCTATTTTCCAATTTTCATAAAAGTTTGATAATGTCCTGTAAGTGAAACTCGCTCTTTATTCCTGACAGATGAACACACATCCTGTATCTTATTAAATGTGATTAATGACTATAACACCTCTTGCCTGTTTGCTTCTAGCAACGCAACACCTGTTCTGGAACACACCTGAGTAAGAATTCCCCAACAATTGGCCCACTCTAAGCCGTGCTGCTCCTGCCATGGCATTGCCAGCAGAGCCCAAGCTAGCTGACGTACGGGCTAGCAGGAGCCTGCAGCTGCACCTCTGACAGCACCGCTAAGTATAACACTGAACACAGAGGGTAAGCGACAAGTCAGAAGAATGAACTTTGGCATTTCGTAAACAAACCAACAGCCTGACTCACAGAGCTAACAGCTTTTCAGGTACTGGGGTATGGGATGTCTTCAGTCCTGGGAGGCAAGAATGAGCAAAAGCCTACACGACTTCTAGAAGATGCATAGTAAGATCTTTCACCGTTGAGGGCACAGAGGA
>JAVJGJ010000003.1:12548473-12598478 GCA_035590215.1 Microhierax caerulescens | reverse complement strand
TTTATTCCAGCAAGAAGGCGTGGCAGTCTCCTGTTAATCAGCATCCCTCCACAGGTGGTGACACAGTGGGAAAGGCAACTGCATCTCCATTTCACAACATATAGTTTTATACTGCAAAGTGGTGGTGGAAGAAAGGGGCAGAAGAGAGGTACAGCTCGCCTACTCCCTTTTCCACCCTCTCAGCACTGCACATGCAGCTAGCGAAACCCCAGCAGCTATGCCCTGTGGCTCTGTGTCCCCAGAGGCAGCACCACCCCTCCCCCAGTACAAGGCTTCAGTAAAACCCATCTGCTCTAACTATAAGGAAACAACTGAGCACTTAGAGTGCTCAGATCAGATCACTCTTAAGGTAACAGTCAGTGTTCATTCTCCAGCACCACTCCGTGAGCACGGAGTGAGAGCCACCGTTTTTACTTTTTACCAAAATTAAAGATATAGATACATAAGAAATTGCTGAAGGGGAAAAATAATTATTTTTCTTTATTACCCTAAAACAACTTCTCCTTTTTCTGTGCTTACAATAGTGTAAAATTGCAATTATTTCTATTGAAGACCTATTTTGAAAACTGAGATTTCTCCCAGATACTTTAAATATTGGTTACAATTGGTTCCTACACTACTGATTCTATGCCATGTGGCATCTGTAGATATCATCCACTCCTGAGAATGAATCGTGTTCTGTAATGATTGGCATTTTCACCAATTAGCAATCCTTCCATGAGATGCACATGTCAAAACAATGTGCAAGTTTTTTTTTTTCATGCTGCTTCTATGTGTCTAATTTTGTTAATACCGCTTGGACATAAAACCCAAAGATGAAAAAATTTTGTTGGGTGGCGGTGTTGGTGGTTTGGTTGTTTGGGTTTTTTTCCCCTTAAAAACAGCTCTAATTTTAGGAGGCAGATTTCAGAAAATACACAAAATATTTAAGAACTGCTGAATTAAAAAAACAAACTGAAGTTTAAGTAGTATCTTATGGGAAGCCCCTACTTTATCACCTGTTTGAGCATGGCACAGAGGTTTGCAAGTTAAATGCTCTTGGGCTTCTATTCTCAGGTTCACAACAGGTACACACTGTGTAACTGCACAGAAGTTGCATGGGCCATGATCAGCACTACTGAAGTCAAGGGGAGTTTTTCCATCCATTTCAATACATCCATTTAATACATACAATAGATTTGGGCACATTTTTGGCCCAATTTTCAAACCAAAGGTCTTGGTAATGCATTTATCTGTTGAGCTTGTCAGCACAGGTCTCAAAGCAGCTTACAATTTATACTTTCAAAATCACTTATGATATATTACTGTTTCCTTTTTGCAGCTGAATAAACCACAATACACAGTAGTTAAGGTACCAATTGCTGACCCAGATGTCCATTTCTACAGATGCAGTAATTAATTGTGCCTGTAAGTTCAAAGGTGATTCACACTTTGAGACATTTTTTCTTTTCACAAGTTGTTGATGTAACAGTACTTGCCAAGGGACAGGAAAAGTGGTTTTTTTTATGGTAGACAAACTGGAGAGAAAAACTAGAATCTTTAAAAATAATAGAAAGGAAGAAAGCAGGATCTATCTAACTTGATAGATCCCTATTTTGCTATTGCTTCAGCTCTTATGAAAACTCTCTCACTAGGTTTGGTGTCACCAGAGAAGCAAGCCACAAAACTGGCTAGTGAGCATTTTTTAATGCTATCAGCATGCTGTCTGCAGGCAGTTCTTGCTACAAAAAGTAGGTTGATGTTTAAAAGAAATAACAAGAAGCATGTCTGAGAATTCTGCTTTCATGCAGATGTTACGCAACTGAAAAAAGCACACAAAAAAATTTCTTTCATAAATATGAGTGATGAAAACACCAGTTACACAAATGTCATTGTGTAAATGCAGAACTGAATACTTCTATATATACAAACACATATGCTGCTCTGTCAAAAAAACGCTTTTTTGTAATCCAGACAGAAGAAAAAAAGAGGAAAAAATAATGAAAGCAATTGATATAATAAAGTAGGTGGAAAAAAAAAATCTTGGTACCATAAGAATAGGTGGAAACATTTCCACTGACAGTGAAGTCAGGATTCTGCTGTACCTCTACATGCTGGAGTGAAAGCTTTTCGCTTTGAATACCGACTAACATTGACAGTGAAATATATTTTAAGTGACAACAAAAAGCAGTTTACTAGCAGAAAGAATTCTAAATAGACGTCAAGCAAAAGTGTACAGAAGCTCAAGGTCAGGTTTAATATGGCCTTTTGGACATGAAAATTAGGAATAGTTTCCTACTCGTACTTGTACTTGCTAAAAAGTACACATTTTGGAAGAGTCTTCCTTGACCTACTTGCATGCAGAAGCCCGATTGTTTCAGAGGACTTCCTACTGGGAAGAAATCTAATAGCATCTGTCCTTTGCAAAATGCACACACTTGCCAGCTCTGAAAGAGATAGATTCTTATTTTCTTGTCCACCACAAATACAAAACACATTTTCATATTATGCAAAGAAACACCTTGAAGTAATTAAAAAATTATAGATACCCCAAAATTCATGTAACTGTTTGATCTATTGTTTGAAAATTCACATGAGAATTTTTTTCCTTTTCATGGATTATTATGATGTTTTTCTTCTCACTCTTCAATCCCTGTAAGGGAGAAAAGCTGATGTATGTATTTTCTGAGGGAAATGATTCACTGGTTTCTGCAGCTGGAGTGTCAACCTTACCTATTCTTGGAAAACCCAGATGAGCACATATGGTTATATGTAAAAGGTGCCATTTATTTCTTTTACTTCAGCTCTTATCAGGTGATATTATTTACTTTTGTAGTAATCTAATTTGGGGGAAATAGTCCTAAGGTACTACAGGTGGTTAAAATGGAAGTAAAAATCATCTCCTTGTTCAGATAACAAAGTATTAAGTATTTTGTCTTAACTAGTTGACAATTTTTCTGAACAGATTGACACTTATGCTGAATGCTGCTTTTTTGAGAATCTGATTTATCTCACATATCAAGCTGCCATATAGAAGCTTCTCAGATTAACTGCATAGATCCAAGCCCTGTTCTTAACTAGCATCCCTAGACTGAAAAAAAAATTAAAGTGCGGCACAGCCCTGCATCTTGCTCCTTCTAATCTGCATTTTATACTTTCTCTATTTTGCTATCATTGAATCTTGTCTCAAAAAACTACATTTACCAGTAGGTTGATATGTAATGTGTGATTTTCAGGTATCTCTATCATAGGCTAAATTTAGTTCTCTTATCTTGAAGTTTCTTGTGTGGCTCTGCATTTCAAAGATCACAATGAGAATCTCAGGGTGAACTCTTCCTCCTCTGCCTATTTGTCATATTTGTGCGAAGATAATAGCATCTGCCAATCTAAAACAAACTGCCACCAGCAACGATGATCTAGTAACATTTACCAACCAGATTAATATGACTATCCTGATGACAAGCTTATTTTTCTAAGCTTAAGGACACTGTGTCTTTACACCATACTGTGATGGGCACATCTGTAGCTGCAGTAGTATCTGCCATATACAGAGGAATGAGCTTATGTTACTTTGATAGGTGTGAAAGATACATCTCATTAGCTTCAGAACAGAGGATCAATAAGCGGTATCATTCCACATGAAGTATCAAGCAACATTTTAATTTTAAAAACACAATTTTTAATGAAGATGTAGGTAAACTACTATACTAATTTATTTACCTACTGAGTAGAAGTATTTAAATGTTCCTCACAGGAGAGCCAGAATGTGTGTCAAATACCATCAAATTACACAATAAATGCATAATATTAGATATATTTTTTTTGCCCTGGCTAATACACAGACTATTCAATCCCTAATATTAAGTTTAATGCTGATAATATATCCAAGTTAGAAAGAAAAATAAAACATATCTCTGTGCTTTACTCATACTGTAGTAGCTGTTGAACAAAACTAAGGAATTTTTTTCTGAATGGAGTGTGCTTTTAGCTGAGCAGTAGATGAGTAAACATGTTTCAGGTCACAACTAAGGAGTATGTTTAGGTTCAGGAGGAAACTTTAATGTTTCCTACTGTTCTTTAGACAGAGTTCAAGCACTGCCATCAGTTCTTTCTTTTTTAAAAGCTAAAGTAAGTTACAACTAATCCACTAAAGAAAAAACCTGTACTCTGTACTATACGAGACATCTGCAACAATCCACAAATCTAATTCAATCATAATGTTCAGTTGACAAAGAAGAGCATAGAGTGAAAATATCAAAATCCATTTTCAGGCTTAGTAATCAGAGAGGTCAAACAGTTATTTTAAAAGTATTTACAGGTTTAGATACAAAGTAAAGTGAAAAAAACAGTAAGACAGCTGTTACTGATGCTGAGTTACAATGTAGTATACTAAATGCAGAAATTTTGAATGTAATTCTGAAGGGGGGAGAGGGGGAGATGAGTTATTACCTGTATATTAAAAAGTGAGGGAAGAGAAAAATACCTGGAAAGAAGCTATAAGATGACAAGAGATAGAGGGTAGACGTTCGCTTGTGATTACAGGATGTTTGTTTTATCTGTGACTGACTAAAATAGCTACCTGACAATACACCTAAGTTGCCTTACTGCAATTCAGCAGTGAAATGAGGAATATTAGACAAATCTAAGTGTAACAGAGAAGCCAAGGAAGGAAATAACCCAGTTGCAGAGCCCTCCCTGCCCCCCTTTCTCTCTGCTTTTCCATTTAAAGTCTCACATGCTACCAGCTGTCTCCTTTCTAGCTTTTCTCCACTTCAGATGATAGTCTTCCCATAGCCCTGGCTAGTCCCGAGCAGAGGCAGCAGACAACATTTAGTTGGTGAAGGAATGGCCCGAGCAAACTTAATAGAGCATGAACATTCTGGGAGGACAGGTACATCTGATATTCCTTTTTGATCAACAAGCAGAGCACTATTCCACCTCTTTAATGAGATACCAAATAAGGATTAAATATTTTGCCTAGTGTTTTAAAGTAACATTAAGACTACACAAAAACAATCTTAAGGCAGAACTTCCTAACATGTGCAAAGCCTAGCGTTAGTCTAATTTTTCTCCAAAATGCTCATTTAGCTATGTTTCTTGTGTTTGCTATAAATACCTTTGCTTACTGATGTCACCAGCCTCTTTTTTTAGTGTCCAGCTTCAAACACATAGAAGACATGTCTATCTGGTTACCAGAATAAGAGCAGTTATAACCTTAGGAAAAGACCCGCTATTAGAAAATACTATGCCCCACACACCTGGCTTTTTTCAGTACAGGAAATCCTTAGCGTGACTAGACAATAATCTTTAGGATAAGCATCTAAGCCTGCAGAAAGCAGTGCATATCAGCACTGGACTGTGCTGCATTTGACAGCAAAGACAACCAAAGAACAGCTGGTATTTTTCACAGTAAATAGTCTTCTTGGCTAACTAGTGTAAATGAAATTCCTTAAGTCATTCTTCCATTTCACAGGCAGATGTCCTAAACAGAATTCCTAATTCTAACAGTAATTTTCAGATTTAGTACAATATTTCTCACTTTCCTACTTCCTCTTCGGTCTGTCACACAAGGATATTAATTACTTGTCTCTTTTTAGTATATGCAGTCTTGATTTGCATAACTTGCAAGAGTTACTTCTATTATTGTGGTTTTCTATGCAAATAATTTTCTCAAATGGTTGCAGTGCTGAGCTGAAGTAAAATACATATTATGCTCCTGATATATTTAGGGCTCTAATCTCGTTTCATATACCTACAGCATAATTTATAAGAAAAACCGAAAGGAACAAATCCACTTAATTCAAGGGCAGATGTTTGGCATACTCAGCTAAAGGTACAAGGGCATGAGCAGCAGCATACCAGAGAGTCCTATAACTCAAAAAAAAAGGTGTCCAAAACAATTTAGAAGCTTCCAAGCTTTTACACATACTGATGTTTATTAACCTAAATGGTAGATATTATACTCAATTTGTGAGCTGTCCCCAGAAGCACCAACATTTTGTGGTGGCTAATTTTTTGCCCCAGTTGCATGTAACCTACATATAACTGTTCCTGTCATCTTAGAGCGTGACTTGCAAAACTGCCAATGTTGCCAGTCTTCTCCTACTCTTTTAGGCATACTCAGAGAATGGCAAGATTTTAAAAATTCTGGAAATTGATTCAGGTGCTCTCTGTTTCTCCCATTACAGCTACTTTATCTTGTTTAAGTATTTAAATACTCCATGAGGCAAAGAGAACAGACTAAAACCTGTTGGTGCCTCATGTGAGGAAAACTGAGGCTCAAGGCCATGTCCAAATGGATTAATAGAAATAATACTGCTACTACTGATAGTGCTGCCACTACCGATACTAATACTACTGGAAGGGACATAGAGATCCATCACAGAATGCCACATAGTCCTGGCTGTGGTTCAACTTGCAACTCTGGATTGGGCAGATTAAATCCAAACAGACTCTTTTGGATGTGCTTCAGCCCCCGGGACATGAGGTATCTGGAGCTATGGGGAAGAGGCATTATTTTCTAATTATGTCTAACACCAGATTCTTAGTTTAAGATCCTAAGAAGAGATAGAGATCCACTGATGGGAGCGCTTGCCAGAGCAGAGCACTAAGCAGGGAGAGCTGCTTATGCTTCCCACCATCTCTTGGCACCCAATTCCTCCACAGCTTCAGGGATTCTCACTCACCTGGACTCTAAAGTCTCTTCATACTTATGTCTTGTTGCTATAGACCCCAAGCCTCTGGATTCCAGCAGGCATTTTGGGATCCTGGGGTTACATAGCACAGTGCTGAGTGTTAAAAGACCAAAGCACCCCAAAAATCTGTTTCAGAAACAGTTTTGATGAGGACTATACAGTACCTCAGCAGATGTAGGTGTCACACTACATGGCACACAAACAAGTAGTGCCAAGAGGCTTGGTGAGAAGATGGATTATCAGCAAGAGCTATAGAAGTGAATCCCTCTACCTAGTGTAATACAATTATATCATAACTACAAGAAAATTGTAGTGTAACCACCACCACACTTGTTTTACAGCTGATTAGAAAAATTAGTTACTTCCTTTTCTGTTCTCAAAAGCGATGTTTCCAGCACAGGCAGTGGCACAGGGTATTCCTGTTTCAGGACAGGAAATCCTGCCCAGTCACACTGGCTAGACAGGATAAAAGAAAAGGGAAGCCATCCATCGCTGGGGGACTGCGCTGCATAAGCTTGTTAACTATTTTCAGCTGGCAGTTTGTTTTATGTGACTGCTGGTCTACTAGTGTTACTTATGGGAAACATCTCTTCCCCTGTTCTCAGCATTACCCAGTTTAACAGGTTGGAGAACATACACCCAATCTTTATTCAAAGTCACACTGACTCAATGGTGGCATCTTAAAACTGACAAAGGGGTGCAAAACCTTGAGTGGACACCTTTCACATACTAAACAGTCAACATACCTAATTTATGATTAAATTACCTGATTTAAGTTTCAATGGTACAGCTCTGAATATAAGTGTGTCTGTCCTAAGCTAACAAATTAAGCAGCAAAACACTGGAAAAATTCTGAGCATTCTAGTAATACTTTGGAAAGATGCCAAAATTTAACAAGACTATTAGAATAAATAAACTTTACCAACAAATCAATTTTTCAAACGTAACATCTGTTTTACACTGGCTCCCAGTGAGAATAGATTAATCTGTGCACACTTACACATAGGCTGACAGTGATTCTGTGTATTCAAATACCTATCGGCACGCTATGCCTTCATCAAAAACTAACATGAACAGGACTCAAAAAACTAATTTTTGAAACAAACTGGACAACTTAGTACACCTGTTTTGCAAACTGTTTCCTACGACATCATATTAAGTCTTTCATATCACAACCTGAGAATATTCTTGTGTTTTCAGTAATATTTTTGATATTTTTCCATGCCTGTAAGCAAAGCTACTTCATTAATCCTTTAATCATATAAATGAAGTTTAATTACCCAAACTGAAAATGTTTTGAAAGTCTTCTGAGACTAGGTGACATTTGGTCACATTGGCTGCAAATACAGAGGGAGTTTATTCCATTTGTAAAAATTATTTTGAAGACCATAAATATCAGTGTTCCAAATTATTAAATAGAGTGAACTCTGCCTGTAACATCAAGGTATTCTCCCTTTGCAGAGGCTGTGAGACAGGCGTTTATCAATAAACATCTGTATTTGGACCATGACAGACAGTTGCTAAGACTTGCCAGGCACCTCTCAGGTGCATCCAGCACAGCCTACAAGTCTCTCATGAGTAAGTACTGCACTCAGCTATGCCAGTGTGTTACCACATTAACACAGAGGTTCTTTGGTTACTTATTTTTCCCCAATATGTTTTGTTTACTCAGAAATGCAAACAGGGAAGGGACTCTGACAAGTCTGTCCGAAGCAGACTATTTCCCCCTGATGAATTTTTTTGAATCTTGCCTTTTTGCTAACTCCCTGAGACTTGCTAAACACCAAGTGTGCTGTGCTAAAGGTCATATGACTACTTTGCCTTATGTCAGGTTTCATCATTTTAAAACAAATTTTCCACAAAGTATGATACAATCTGCTTTATCAAATATACAAGAGAAGGTACGTGAAACAACTCGCAAAAAGGATGTTTTATCTTTGTTTTATGAATTCTCTAAAGAAGCAGAAATTAAGACTTCAGTTGGACAGAAATTAAAGTTAATATCACACTATGCACAAACACACATTAAATAAAAATTGAATACTGCCTTCACTCAGCTGTCATATAGATGATAAGGAAAATGGTGGGGTTTAGCACTGAGGGTTTTTAATACTTCACAACTGCATTTTTTTTTAGTTGCTTTTCTACAACTTAATTTTTTCTCATCTCTTTTATAAAACCTTTATGCTTTCTTTTGTTCTTTCCCAGTATGATTTTCATTAGACGTTGTTCATGATTTATGGTGCCCTTGTAAACACAACCCTTGTTGACAATCAAAATAATGAATTATTAATAACAGTTTTTTGTTTGGGGACAGATATTTGAATATTACATTATTCTAACACCTCCTGGGAGTTGGACAGGTAGAAGGGAAGCAAGCCATACCCTGCAAACCTAGGAGAAGAGGCTGTGCACATGGGGTCAGAATCTTCCATCACGTATTTCAGGGCAGCGATAGCCTCACCTTTCAGCAACTGCTGCACCAAGTGCTGTGCAGCGCTTAGGAATAGCTGACGAACTCGGCTAGTTCCCAATCTCAGCTAACACCTCCTTCCTGCTGCTGCACCACTCACAGTTTGCAAGGTAAAATGTGCCCAGTGATTCACCTCTATGCTTTGCATGAGTTTATAACCACTGCATCTGGTCATGGACATGATGCACATAGAGGGGAAAGGAGGAGGGGAATGCAATTTGGCCCGGCCCTTGTGAGAAAATACCTAAGCTCCAACAACACGCTATTAAGGGATTTTCAGCTTCAGCCCCAATAAAACTCAGATAAGCACCTGTGATTGACAAGAACATTCTATAATTTATTGCAGCCTGTTTCATGATCAGATAATACTCAGTAGTAGGAAGAAAATCAGTGCATTAATGCCCAAAAGCCAAAGGGAAACTAATTTTGAAGAAATCACTCCCACACTGGGCAAAAGGGCACCGAGTAAGAACAAGCTGAAAGACAACAAAATGAAAAGCAGTAAAAACATGTTGTTTCTTTATTTTTCTTAAGGCTTGATTTCTTTTCTAGTTTTAATTTTGATCTTTAACTGAAAAATGCAAAATCATATGAACAAGCACCAGTTTAATTTTAAATCTCATTTCATACCTAAAATTTGTAGGTCAGGTGTGAAGGAGAGGGTGCATATAAACATTGTTATAGAAAACTTCTGTACAATATAAATGCAAAATCATGTGTTTATAGTGGTTATTTCTATACTATTTGTTCTCAGAAGCTTCGGTAACAAACTGGAGGCTGCACTGTACTTGACACTGCACAGAATCCAAACAGAGCTCCCACATACCCTACAGCACAGCCACCTGCACAATACCACCATATGGAGATAGAGCTAAAGATATAGAATGAAGTTTTCCGACAGTATACAATAGCAGAACAGACTGAGGGATTGAAACACTGATAATTAACAACCATTGCATTTTACTGGAGTATTTAGGAGCATAATTTGTTTGCTTTTGGAGATAGTGTGGTTGGAGACTGATGTCTATGACATAAAATATTTTCTTAAAACTGCTGCTGTTAAGTAACTTAATAGCTAAGATATTTTTCTAAGAAAACTCAATTGAAGTCTGAGGGGTAACACAAAATAAAGAACACGTTTCCTGGAAAATTCAGAGGTAGACAGCGTGAGCTAGGATGCTGACAAACAGAGGCAGAACAACTCAGTCCTGAGTGAGAGATGAATGATGGGGAGGGGGAAACTGTGAAAATTAGGTCAGTCATAAAAACTGGGGAAACAGCAAAGGAAGTCCGAAAGGAACAGGGGAAAAAAAAAGGGGGGAGGACAGACTATGTTCATGAACACTCCTAGAATTTAGCATGACTAATCATATCCAATAGATTTCAGACTTGGTGAAGTTCACAGCCCCTTAGAAGGATCTCACTCTTGGTAACAGCAGCACACCAAAATGCTTTGCTCTTATTTTAAAGCTGCAGTGTTACAGCTTCGAAAGTTAGAAAAAAAATCTTTACTATTATCATTCAGCCCTTTGTGTATGCAGTGTGCACCATGACACAAACTAATGGTTTTCCAGAAAACCCATTTTTTCTACTCAAACTTCTTTCATTCTTGTTTCAGTGATCAATGCACATATGCTAGACCTCCTTCTGTTCACCCTCCCATTGCAGGACTTCACTCACCTCCTGATTCTCCATCAAAACTTCAGGAGTGAGTTAAGATGACAACCAAGTTGGCAAGCCTCCTCCTCCTCCAACCCCTCCACATAGCTTGCCTGACAGACACCCAAATGCAAAAATAATTCAGTAGCATTATTCCTCATTGCTTATTACTACCTCACCTCCCAGTCCCTCTAAGCCCCAATTAATTTTTATGGTATAAGACATGTACAGCAATTTATCTTGACATCTGAGCAACAAAGATCATTAGGGCAAGTCCAGAACTGGAAGAGAGAGGAAAGCAAATCACAAATCTTTCCTAAAAGAATCATCCCTTAGTTACTGGAGTGAAAAAACCCACACAAACACACCAAAAACTTTCAAAATGGAAATGTTTGCGAGTTCAAGTAATATAGCTCCTTCCGTATTGCCACAGGAGTACCGGGAAGTAAGAGTTAACAACACTTGTAAGGAGTACTACAGAGGTCATTTTTGAACATTGTGTAGATATTTCATTTCCTTGAAATAATCTTTCATTTGTTCATGAAGATTTTTATACCACATACTATTTATATTACAACACAATGTCTACTCTGTCTACTGCCAATAAGAAAATCAAAATAGTATCGGTACTGGTAGCGTGTATTTGGATTTTCCTCCCTTTGTTAGGCCATGCCATAACACTATCCCACATACACACAGAGGGACTTGCTGCTAGACCTACCTGCAAGTCAAACTGTGCAGGTAAAGACCACACAGTGTAAACTAAAACAGAATGAATTCATGCAGCAGGGCCACAAATACTACCTGGGAGTTGGGACCTGCCAGCCTTAACTCCCTCAGTAAACTGAAGAGTATTTTCTGTATGTTGATCTTAGGGGCAGAACTTGAGGTAGTTCAGCAGGGTATGGCTAACAACTGAATGAGTTGTCTTGATTTTCTCAGTGATGGAACCAAAGTGCGGGCAAATAAAACTACCTGACACACAGCATCTCAAAATGATGTTAGTTCTGCTCAAAGTTCTGTCTCATCCTTAAACAAACACAGGAGCCTGATTCACCCATTCAAACAATGTTACTGCAGCCATAAAATATAATCTGCTGTCATCTTTTCTTTCAGAAAAAAAAGCTTTCTGCTTGTCTCTCAAGATAAGATAATTTGTCTCTTTGTCAAAACTGTGAGGTCAAAAAGAGTGCTCCACTACTAAACCTTTGCGTGTCTTAAATTCCATCAACTTCTGCTTTCAGTTTGCTCACCTGAAAAGGTTCACAGAATACTTCACTGTCCCAGAGTGACAGGAGTAGAAACGTGTACTTCTCGGGCACCTTTCTCACATTGTCAGAATGCTTTACTGTAAGTGATAAATCAGCCTGATATTGTGTGAGAAAAAAAAACAAGAAAAAAAAAAATCAAGGAGGGAATTATATAGAGTGTAACATGATTTTTATAATTATATTCAAACACAGCAGGAGACAGCCCTACGTTGTTACAGTACACCACCACCTTCCAATGCTCAGTTCTGACTCAGAACAAATGTGTTTGGCTGCAAGAGTAGCTCAGTTCTCCCTGACCGGTTCAGCCTTTGAACTCCTCCACAAATACCTTTCAAAAAGGATACCCATGAATTATGTGACAAGTTTTTACCCATAGATTTCAAAGTGCTTGACAAGACGATAATATCAGAGAAAAGGAAAGGGAAAAGGTAAAGTTAAGTGTCACCTCAAACATCACAAAGTCAGAAGACGACTAGGAAAAACACAGACCTTTTCACTTCTTGTGGCATGCACTTTCCAACACACTTCAGTGCCTTGTGAACCATATAAAAATCAGATTGAGTTTTCTTTTTAGTTTTGCAGACCTGTCACCTTGGAAATCATGTGAGTTGAAACTGCTCACCACATAACACCAAAATAACATCGTGTCTCATAGTATTAGCACTGGGTCATCTTAGCCCAATAGCTGCCTTCAATAGTGCCATACAATAGTTAATTCCCATAGTTTCTAGTATCATTCCAGTATTATATTCATTACCTTCCTAGCAAAAATCTGAAAATGTTTAGATGACAGATTCATACACTGTGTGTAATGATTCTTGTCTACGCATCTGCAATAATACCACTAACTTAAACTTGCATGAATTCAGGACTCTGCAAGTAAAGAAGATGAAAAATCTAATCAAGTATTTCACATCAACTCAGGACTTTTTTCCTTAGGACACAAATGAATTAACAAAAGTTGAGAAGTCTCAGAATTCTAATAGGTCCAAGAAAGTATCTCATACACCACCCTACAAAGAGTACTGATCAGGAAAATTCAGACATTTAGAAGAAAATTTCTGCATAAAACCTAGGTGATATATACATAAACCTACATTAACTAAAATTAATGAAACTTCCATAAGCCATTAAAAAAATGTGAAAGCCTGTAAACTCCACATACTGTGAATCTATTCTTACAGGAGAAAAAAAAAGCAAAATCAAAACCAGCAAGACAGTTCAGAAAGATGTTTTAGAGTATACATGATGCTGTATTATATGTTGAACATCTGGCTAAACACTCTCAAGTTTTATCGCTGCAAGGCACATAAAAGATGCTTCTTTTTGTCCACTGCATAAGCACATGAACACAAACACTAGGAAACTAAATGCAACACAGATATTTGCAAACAGGCCAAGAGATTCAAAACTAAAAATGTCTAGCTTTTACGAAAACCTCAGACTATTTTTTTCCTAATTCCAAGACAGACTGCGTATCAAATACCATCCCTCAGTATGTACGCATAACCTGTTGCCAAAACAGGATGAAACATTAAAATAGTGTAGGTATCCAAGTACCATTTACATCACTTAATAACAAGCAGGCTTAAGACCTTACAATAAGGAAGCTGAAGTAAAGAATGATGACAAACAGGAGTTCAAATTGCAGTACAATTTCTTTCCTATCAGGTACCTATGTACTATTGCTAATTTCAGACCTCTGGTATTGTTACATTATTGTTCCATTTCTTTTATACAGTCACATGAACATACACACAACACCACACAGTTCAAAAAGGGGGGGATTTTTTTAAATGACATCATCATCTTATCATGACATGCAGCTTCATTTGCTGTCAGAGTGGACCATGAAAAGGATCTAATCAGATAACTTACTTGTAATTTCAATTAAAACCCTTAAAAATGTTACTGGCACTTCTTAATCATCTTCCTAATAGATTGGTTTAGGATTAAGCTATTTGAGACCCATGATTGCAAAAGTCAGACGAGCAAAGTGAATTTGAAGAGGTGAGATGAGCAAGAGTAAATTTCATGTTTATTTAGGTTGATGGCATTGCCACAGAAAGACACATCATTATACTCCGCATATGAATGTCATCTAAACACATTTTCATTTCAAATGTCTCAGATAAAGACTGCCAAAATATTACACTACCTACCTGCTTTTACTTCTGTCTACTTTGGAAATCAGCATAACTGATGATATTAAAAACTTGGCATTCAAACTAGAACTAAGACATTCCAATGATAGAGTACCTTATGTTTTTATAAAAGTCACCCTATTTTAATTCCTTTTGATCTGGATTTGTTCCAGTTTCAATTTTCTTTCAGTCTCAAGAATAACTAAAACCAAGGTTTTAAAACAGCCCCTTACAAAAAAAAAAACCACACCCAATTTGTTGGACAATCAGTGTGAATTAAAAATAGTTAACATTACAGACCACAACACCCTCAACTCTCATGTTCTTTTAAAAATCTGTCTACTTATCTAGAGAGTTTGAACTGCAGACACAAAAGCCTCTCCTTTTCCAACAGTAACTCTTTCCAAAGATATTTTAAAAGTACTTCAAACCAGAACCAGAAAGCAGCATTAATAAATTCTCAGAAACAGAAAAGGATTACAACATACCTGTCAAGTAGGTGAAATACCACATTAGTAATCCTGTTTTATAGAATGATAAACTGAAAAATGCATGTACAAGGCAAATCTAAGCTATGGTTCTCATCTCCTGACCTCAGAAGACAGTATATTTTTTGTAAAGTTCAAGTAATATTTGAGAAGCAGTGAAAACCTGTTCCTGACAGAAGTGTAAAGTATGATTACACCTGGTGAGTTTAGTTCCTAGTGTAAAGTATGCCAAGAGCAGTGATTAACTAGACACTTGGCAAACTTGTAGAAATAAAATAAGATTCAATCCAAACAGTTAAGCAAGAATCAAACTTGAAACATAGGAAAACATTGTTATCAAATGCTTTCAAACAAACTGACACATTTTTACCTGCTTTTACTTTTAAAAGTAAATGTCACAAGCCTAATGGCTCAAATTAATTCCATTTCTCCACTGTAATGCTTGATAGGCCCCACTGAAAAGAAGAGAATTTGTGAATATATTTGCACACATATCCACTGGTTTGCAAACAAATGGAAGTCCATGTTATTAAAGTGACATCTTCACATAACCAAATCTATAAATTACAAGACACATCCTGAAAAGTTGTTCTTGAGTTATGATAGGTGTCCTTGTGCTTAAGTAATTTATATAAGCAATTCTTGAGCAAATTGCATCTGTTACTGACGCTCAAATCCATGCTGCTGTTGCACTGTAACTACTAAGCAGCTCTCCTTGCATTATTAGGTGATGTTATTGGTTATACTAAAATAAGAACTCTCCAGCTAAGGAGTCAGATTTATTAAACAATAATGTTTTGCCATGCATTCTCATTTTGCTAGTTACTAGATCCTTCACTATATTTTATATTTCTTCTCTTTCTATTACTGCTGTCCTCAAGATTATATCTTTGCTAGAACAACCTAACCCTCCTCAGTATTGGTGATGCTATTCTAGTTTTGTTTTTCACCTGTTTATGAAATGTGCTTATGGACACCACTTCATGCTCCCACCTGACTTACATGTATCAGGATTGTTCCCAAGACTAGGGCCTGAGGTACAACCCATTCAGCCTCTATCCATTCTTAAACGCCCTTTGTAAGATGACCTAAGCTGGTTAAACAGGAAATAAATTTCTTATCGATCTTCTAATGCATACTACTCTCTTCTGTCTCTCTCAACTAATATTTTCCCATGATACAATATACCTTATGTTTTACATATATTTGATCTATTATGTCAACCTTGAGCAAATCAGTTACCTTATCAAAGATACATACTGGTTTAGTCTAACACAATCTGCTTTTGTTAAGAACACATTGCATTTTATCCAATTTTCCACATAACTTCACGTCCTTGGATTACCCTTTTCCTTCAAAAGGTGTTTAAAGACTTTGCTTAGTACTGAGGTCAGACTTACCCAGCCATCCTCAACTCAAAATACTTCTAATCCTCTGTCCTTGACTACTACCCTAGGTCAGACAAAGCTGTATTTGTATACATAGTTGGGCCTTAACTGTGCTGGGCAAGTATTTTCCCTCAAAACTCTTTTCAACAGAAAAAGCAGCTTTCAATTGAATGAAAACACCCTTGGTAAATTCTGACTTTTAAGTGAAGTCAGGTGGTTAAACTCAAACATTTTCATCTGAAAAAAATGAAAGATATTTCTATTATAAGTGTTAAATAAACTTTTGCGGAAATTTCTAGAGTCCCTCACTCTGATCAAAAAGAGCTTTCCTGGATGTGCAATAGTCAAGTACTGTGACAGAATCCAGAATAACACCCACCATCATGCTCAGATACAGAAAAACATTATTTAGGCAGGGGCAGGCAGAGCTCTTTTTTGCAGCCTAGTGGCATGTCTGCCAGAAAAAACAAGAAAGAGCTGGTCAAATGGTGCTCTGAAAGAAAATGTATAGCTATACAGGCAAAAAAAACCCAATATTTTTTAGTAAAGTGTCATAATCCCTCATCTAGATCATGGCAATACCAATGACCAAAATGGATGGAAAGAAGTTGTCCCCTCAGGGTGTTCCTCTGGACTGCTGAAGTGAAACTAGGGAGAGGCAACCTCATTTAAGTCTTTCATGATACTGCTACAGATACCCACCAATCATTACACACTAGCCATCAGCTACTACCACACTAATAAGCCTTCTGGATAAGGAGCTAATCAGGTTTCTGGAAACCATACCTAGTTATCTCTCTTGTATCTCACCAGCTGCCCAGAAGATGAGCATCTGTCCCTGGGAGGGAAATTGTCACAGGCAGAGACACTGGGAACATCCTGCCCCAACACAGCTTCCTTCTTTCCTGCTCTTTTCCCGGGTCTAAACATCCCCAACTGAGCACACGCACGTTTGCTCTCGCTCTTTAGGAAGCAAAGGAAGTAGCCCCACTGGCCACGCAGAAATGAGGGAAAAGCAGTCCTTGGCCAGGAGGAGCAGAGGCTGAACAGAACTCTCGGATGGGAACTGGATAGCATGGGAGTGAAGACAGAGCAGGGAGAAAGGATGGTCCCGGCTGTCTAGAGTGGTATAGGGCCACACACAACTATGAGTAATTTTACTACTGGTCATAGACGTTTGTCACCACAAAGTTCATGGAGATTGAGTCTAGTTAACACAGCTTTAAGTCAGCTTCTGTGACAGTATTGAAGTTATCTATTGCCTGGGACACCTATTGAGGGTGACACCTGTAGCAAAATAAACACATGACCCTGTGAAAGCTGTCCATCACTAATAATGTCCCGGCTGGAATAGTGTTTTCCCTGTACACCACCAACGCCTTGCCGCAGCATGCCAATAACAGTTCTGTAGAAACAGACAAAGCTTTGAGCTGGTGTCAAGTTCCATGAGATCTTAGATATGATTTGGAGGTATTTTTCTCCAGACTGAGAGTAGTCCATTACTGTAATTGTATTCATATATGTCAGAGATGGGAGTTTAAAAAAATTACTTTAAATCTACATACCTTGCACACAGCTATTTCCTCAAACTGCTCAATGAGTTGTGTCCTCTGCAGTCTGTTGTTGACAAACTCGAAGCTAATGATTATAATTGAGTACAAACCCACTACAGTATTGTAAAACTCATTGAAGAACTACAGGTTCACACACAAAGATAATTAAATACTTACTCCACCGGTAGAGAATTAAGAGGAGCTTAGATTATGGGCTTCCAGAGAATATTAGCAAGCTGAATGAAGCAGAGCTAAGTAACTAGAAAGATAAGGTTTAACAAGTGTAGTCACATAGACAACCTGGGACAACTAGGCACATAAGAAATTAATATTTAAAAAAATGCTTAAAGATTAACTATTTCTCAGATACTAAGGCAACTATCTTTCCAGAGAGAATTAACTTGAGTGAGCACTTTATGACTTTCTGAATGTAAAAGGGCTTTTAAGGTGCTTACTAATTAAATTCACAAAGCTTAAATTTTAGGCTGCACAGGGCCTTTTACATTACCAAGTCTGAGCTCCTGGACATCATACTTAAATTTAATCCTATATTGAGTTCAGAAACTTGTGTGAGCTAAAGGATATCGGGTATCAGGCAGGTAATCCATTCCTGTTCAGAAAAGATCAGCAATGGATAGTTCATTACTTCCCTTAGAAATATTTTCCACTGGTTAGATACTCTTAATACATGTTTTGTGTCTTTTAGCACAGATCTAGCTTATTGCCTGCATTATTTTTAAAAATAAACAATCCAGTACCCTGTACTTTTTCATTAAAAGGTACTTAAAGAGTTCATTAAGTCACCATTTTATCTTTTCCTTTATTTTTAGTGTTTTGGGGGGACAATGAGGGGGTTCATTCTTTCTTACATCCTTCCCAGCTTCTTGAAAACCACTTTAAAACATGAGCCGTCACATTAGCCAGGGCATTCCAGTACTAGTCTCACTAGCATCTAATTCAAAAGCATTGACAGTCTAGTTTCATTCTCTGCTCACCGGTTGCAGACAGTTTTTCTCAGAGCTCATGAAAAGTCTGGGCACTACAACCTACAAGCACTGCAGAGACGTTTGGACCTCCTTGCTTATTTGTTTTCAGAAACACAATTAGAGGCAATATAATTCAAAGAGCTTACCAGGCAGTCGAGGTATGTTAACATCTCTGTCCTTACTGTGATTCAGTCTGCATCATCCATGTGTTTTTTCATCAATGACTTCATAATGAAGAAATTATTGAATATCAAATTTTCTATTGACCCCTCTAAGACCCGCACTGAAACACCCACCCAATTCATGGCAGTTCTCCATGGGCAATTACTATTTCAGGTCTATCAACCAGCCAATTCTTAGCCAACTTAATGCATGTCTTATTGATACTGCAGGGAGCTAATTTTTTATCATAATGCCATTCCAAATGCCTTAACAAAGCTTATTAAATGCATGTTTGTTTGGTTGGTTTTTTTTCAAACTTGTAATTTTATCCAAGGATAAAATTAGATTTGTCTGACAAGATCTATTTTCTATTACAGCATTCTCAGCATCCTTATGTGTAGGTTAAATAGATGTTATTGTCACTGTGTTACAGGTTTCTTTCTTGAAAGCCAGAGCAAAAAAGGTCCAAATACAGCCCAAAATAGTCTGTCTCCAAGATCTATATTAGAGGTTGAGAAGCTTTGTAGTATTAAACATCAGAAAATAAGAGCTTACTCTTAAAAATTACATTATGTGATTTTAAATTACATGCTTCGGTAATGCTGAGCTGGTCTTTTTTTTTTTTTTTTAATAGTTTTTGACAATTTGCAAAATTAAGCCAATTTAATACTTAGTCCCCAAATTCCATGATAAACACTGCAGATAAATGCTGTCTAGTTTAAAATAATTTCTTGAAAATTTAAATAACATCTACTGTAAAATACTAACAATTTCTAATTTAGACAGAACCAAAACATTTATTTTACCCTCTTTTACCTATTTCTTTTTTTTTTTTCCCTAGAAGAATTTGACTTTAACCTTTCAGGCAGCTCATTTCCTGGCACGGCATTACAAGCTCAGTATCTTTTAGGAGAGTACCTTGGTGCCAACCATTTCTATACTGCAGCATTACATAAAATTTATTAAGTACTCAAAAATACAACTACCATTGCTAAGATACCCAGTGAGCTTAGCAATGTGTTTTAAGTTTCCATACTATCTACAGGTTTGGGGGGGGGGAGACTAGTGGGGCATTGCACTGTTTGCTTTAGGTTTATTTTTGGTTTGGTTTTTAAGGTACCATGATGGATTTTGATTTTTTTAAAAAGTATTCCAGGTTATCATCCTCCTAATAAATAATAGATAGCCTTCAATTGGGGTTATTAATTAACAAGACAGAAATCTAGGTGTAGCAGTCCATGCTACAGCACTGGAATGTCTTGCTAATTCAGGTGCCTGTGGCAGCAGCATGTGCCTCTTGACAGGAGCTCGGAGGACCATGTTACCTCACTCACTGGTCGACACGCCAGGGAACGTCTTGCCTTGGGAGCCTTCGTGGTGAAGCTCTGGACAAGAGTTTATTATAGTTTAACACGAACAATTCAGTCCTTTGACCACATAACTGACACCACCTCAGCTGAAAGGGCAAATCAGACTAACTTCTATTGTATTCCAATTTTCACTTCCAAACATATTGCAGAGCTCTTGCAGTTTGCGCACAGCGAGTGTGGTCCATCGCCTCAGCTCACACAGAAAGCAGGAGACACGTCACACCTGCTGCTGCTCAAAACCCTTTCACACTTCGAGAAACACGGGTTCAGACAAGATTCTAGTTCTTTGCTTGATCTTCTGTCCTCTACACTAGAGTGCTCTGGTTGATACCAAATTAGCTTTAACCATACCATTGCAGAAGATCAGCTATTTATAGAGCCAGGCTAGCCATGCTCCTTTCACAGGCTTAGAAGTTGTTTTGATATCTACCAGGTCTTAGAAGCATTCCTGGAAACCAAGGCAAGCAAGGCCTCTAACATAAATCCTGAAAGCTGAAGCCCCAGAGAGGAAAGCACCATGCTTCGCCTCCCTTCCACAGCAGACTGCAGAGCTGTTTAAACACGCTGGAGGGAGTGAACTGCGCTGCTGGCAACAGGTCCCTTCTGCATGCAACAGTGCTTTGAAGAACTTGGGAGAGTCAAGTGACCAAATTCCTTCTTACGCTCTCTCACAAGGGTGAAACAGATCAATGGGCTTAGCTATACAAATGCTGTCAAACCAAGCTGTCAGCAACAGCCAAGCCGTAATTTAAAAGTTCATTGAATCAGATAAGCCATACATCAAAAATAAAAAAAAAAGGGGGGGGGGCGGGGAAATAAGCAAATGACTACATCAGGTTTATGTGGGGAAATATAGCTGGGTAAAAAGGAAATAGACTGAGCATAAGTTCACACAGAGTTAGGCTTTTGAATACAAATCTAGGTCTAAATCAATTAAAACATGCAGGTATTTGGAGAAAACAAGCCATTAGAGTGAAATCTGAGGGGCAAAGAGTTCCGAAATCAGATCTGGATTACGAGTCGAGTGCAGGAGTTGTCAGAGATGGGAAAGGAAAAGGAAAGCAGTGATCTCAAAGAAAATGTTTCTCAACCAAATCACATCCACAGAACAGCTACGCTTGCTCACTCACAGCATAGCTGGCTTTTGTATTATGAGCAACTCGTGACCAAAACCCCAATAGCCAACCTCTGTCTCTGATGGAACACTGAGAATGAGAAAACCTCATGTTCATTCATGCTGCACTGTACTTTTCCTCACCTCTGTTATTGTCTGTATTGGGTCAGTGCCAGCATTGATACATGTGTGCTGTGTATCATGCCAATAAATAGAAGGGAATAGTGCTAAATTAAAACAAAAATCTTTCATAATCCATTTCCAGAATCTTTCACTGGAAACATAATGAAGTGTCAGACATGAGGTAGGCAAGCTTTAAGAGACTGGCTTAACCTCTCTGAAACTGGTGCCTGACTAGGATATGCAACATCCCTAATAACATCTCAAAACAATCCATTAAGAAGTTACAAAAGCATTTTATACTTAGGCCAAACACAGCAATGACATTACAAGGGCACAGGTTTCCCTGTACTGTGGCAGATCCATTATTTACCATCATGCTGATGTTCCAGCAGTAGACAGAAGAAATAAAACCCTCCAACTGTATCTTGTGGGTTGTACAGAAAGAAGTGGGGAAATTCCCTCACCCATCCCAGAGGCATAAGGTCTGGCACCCATGTTGCCTTGGCTTGCACAGCTGTGATTGTGTTAGGGTATCAGATCACTCTTCCCTTTGTCACATGCTCCATGATTTCTTCAGGCAGTGATTGCTACACCTTGAATATGTGCTGTATATGTATATGAGCGAGTACCCTTTAATTTCATTAGGTTCCCATGTTCCTTTAGATATGTAGTAAAGCAGAAGAAAAACTTAGAAATTCTCATTGCAGCTTCTCATCTGGAATACCATAGCTTTGCAAAATCATATCCCCTTCAAATCTTTACTCTAGAAAAAACAATCTTATTTTTTTCACCTTTGCCCAACTATATCTCTAACCAAACCATAAAAGTCACTTGCCACATTTGCAAAAAACTTGTTCCTACCCCACACACCCCCTGACCCATGTGTCTCAAGTTTTCTCCATCACAGCACACTTTCCTCACTCAACATATTTTTCTCTAGCATTCATAGGCTTGCAGGAAAGCCTTTTGGTGCAGACAGATAGGAAGTTTGGTTATCCTGCTCCAGACAGTATGGTGATAGGAGCAGAGAGATTAACTATGCCAGCTGGAAATCTAGTGCTACTTCCTCATATTTCTATTTGATAAGCTTCTCTGCTAACCAAAGGGCAGTTTGATGATCTCTTGATATGTATCCTCTGTACTGTTAATCTGCCACTGTTACTAAACAAAATATCCTGGTTTACCTTTCTAGAATTTTAAACTCTAATATTAAGATAAATGCCTCACATTTCTTTTACTCCTAGCAGTATAAAAGCTGCTATTTATCCTTATTTAGTAAAATTTTTATTTTTTTTTTCTGGGATATCTGCCATAATTCATTACCCTTAATTGTTCTTCACACTGAAATTTGCATACCTCTTTAGAAATGTTGTAACATAAGGGTTTTCTAGTCAGTCTTTCTCTGTTTTAAAATACCTTCACAAAAGCAAAAGTCTGGCTTGCCAGAAGGCTACTTTCTTTGGATGACAATGGACCCTATTCCTGTGCAAGATGCCTTTCCTTCCTCAGCACCGAGCCCTCTACTTCTCAATGGGCTTTTTTCATAAACCTGTTAGAGACTTCCAACCTCATCCAGCTAGCTAACTGTGCATATAACATGGGTTACATATTGTAAAAAGCTGCTAGAGAATCTGAAGACAAACTTTGGACCAATCTCTCACAGGAGTAGAGATTCTCAGAGGATATATTAAACTAAACAAGCTTTCTATGAACAAAGCTTTGCAAAGGCTATCCTGCCCTCAGCAGCTCAGCATAGGGAGATTAAAAGACTGCTTTAAGTCACCCCCAGCATCTCTTACTCATTACCTAACTGGCCAGAAGTACAACACATTACTAAGTAAAATACTTATCCACAAAAGTGCTAAACCACATCCTGATCTTGTCACACAGGTTTTGAGTCTACTTCCATTTCTGGAACAAGTATGTTTATTTACACAGTTGTGAGAAACCAATAACATGTTTTCATTAATACATTGCATGTTATCCTGTTGCTGCCGGCTTTGTCGTGGGCTTGACCCAGCACAATTCACCTTGGTACCTTGCTTTTATGTTCTGTAGAGATACAGACATCCCTGATCATAGTTCTATTTTCACACTCATACTGGGCCAAGAGAATAGCTCTCTGGTATATCCTTGCTACAGTACCAACCAGTCCTCAAAAAACACTCAGAATTTTCTTTTTCTTTGGAGCTACTGTTCTTTTCCCTTCTGCCATGACACCCATCTCCTTATTTACTTAGTCCAGCGTTCTAATAGAGAAGGAAAGATTCTGTTATTATACTGACCATTTTTTTCCTCTGGAAGATACAGTGCATTATCACTTTTGTTTGCATTTTTATGAACTCAAGCAAGCATCAGAATATAAGACACATTTTTCCTTATTCATAGCTCATCCTTCAATAAAATTGTGCAAGAAAAGGTCTTTACAGTATATTTTTTTAATAGGGAATTGTATTTCCCTTTCAAGTCATACCTTTTTAACTGCTAGACCATCCTCTGAATCTTAGCAATTCAGGAGCTGGAGATTTGCCAAAAACAGTCTCCACAGATCTGTGAACTACTTGAACTGTTATTGTGCAGCTATATCTATGTAATGATGAAATATCCAATCCAGCTTCCTGAAAAAATGCCAAATAATTATTTTCCTGTTTGAGTATAATTTTGGCACACTGGCTTTAGCCCTCAATCCATGTCACCAGAGGACCATAGCAAGAATATTACTCCAGCTGCTGCTTACAAGGTTCTAGGAGCCATTTTATTGCTTTGCTTTCACTGTAGTATTTTAGTTTGAACAGAACGATACCCATCTTGTCTGGAAAGTCTTGTTCACATTAGTCTTTTGCCACCCACGCCTTCCACCACCCTCCTGATCCCAAAGTTCTTCTCTCCCAGGACAAAGACACTACAGCCATTGCTGTCCTCAGTACCTGTCTTAGTAGGCGTGAGTCCATTGTACCTGATATAAACTATTGATGAGAAGGTTTTAAAAGCTTTACAGCTTCCACTTTATTTCAGTCAGACCTTTTCTTTCTTCCTCTAGGATCTGATTGAAGTAATTCTTTTGATCAAAACCAATTTGTACTTGTACTTCGCTGTGTTTAATCTTCAAGGTTTACTTTCCCTGTATCTTGAAATGATTAGATTTGTGGTGCCACTGGTGTTAGGCTGTCATTAGCAAAGTGTGTAACCGCTGCCAGTCCTCATTCTTTACACATCTGTTCGCTGGAATACTTCTCAGGCAGATGGTGATGCCAAGGACATCCTCATGAAATAATCCACACAGTGCAGAAATTCCTGCTAACTTGCTTGCTTTTCTACATTTGTTCTTTCTGCCAGTACCAAGGCTGAAGCATTTTATACAATGAATGCACTTCATGTGAAGAGCTTGAAGGTGATGTCATCTGAGGCAGCTGGCAGAGTCTTAAGGCCTTAAGGGTTTATACACAACCAGGTCACACCACTGTTCATCCTTTCCAATGCAATAATTTAGCTTACTCATGCCAATGGTGTCTCCAGTTTTGTAATCATGCTAAAGATAGCCCATATGCAGAAGTTCCTTTCCTGCAGGAAAATAAACCCTACTGCAAATCCACAGGTAGACCAGTTTTGCAGTACCTTGAAAAATTTTCTCTTCCTTCAAACATGCCAGGAAATCTTTAAGTTTTCTCAGAGGTGATTTTTTTTTTTTATTATTCCATGGTCATTCATGTTTTCACAAGCTTAATGATTTTAAAGTTTTTGTTTCTGCTGCTGGCTTTGATGCCATAATCAGTACACAGAAGTTTATATTATTTTTATCTTTTTTCTTCCAGATGCATTTAATATAGTATTTCCTATTTATGAAATTGGATGCCTTCCATACACTCATAATTTCCTTGGTGTGGAGGATGTCAGTTTTGGTTTCTTGTATTTTGCCTCAGGGGTTCCATCCTCTTACATCCTAAAGTGAGATTAATTTCACCAAACTTTAAATACTTAATTATTAGCTAAGTTTAATCTCGTTGATCAGACTCTTATAGTCAATAAAGGGAACGAAACTCATCCTAGTTTCAATTCATTCCAATTAACTCCAGCAGTGCAAGATGAGACTAACTGCCTTGGGATTTGGCTATTTCTCTTTACTGATGAAAAAGGAAGACTAGTAGATTAGATTTCTTTCAGATACCCTACTATAAGGTGTCTGAAGATAGGGTGAACATAGGGGAAATAAATCCTACCAATGATATCAACTTTGCATCAGACATTTTTGAGAAAATTCAATTCGTGTCATCAATGCTGATGTCACTAACGCAACGCAGTCATATCTTCGTTGTGTGTGTCGCTGACTTCTGCATCTGTTGGTTTTTTAGTTGTTGTACAATGTGGGGACAGGGTTTGTTATGTGGAGGGTCGTTTCCATGTTGTTATACAACTGATGTCAGGGAGGTTATTTTGCTCTGCTCTTCAGCTGCCTCAGTCTGATCTCCCAAAGCTCTTTCTAATATTAATTTGTCTAATATTAGTGCTTGTTCATATATTAGTTTCAAACCTTATATGAGTATTCTTCTATCTTTTTGTGTGCCCTACCCCTTCTATTTTCCAAAGTAGCTACGTCACCCACTCAGTTATATAAGCAGGTCTCCATTTATGTCTGAGAATTTTTCTTTGCATGGAAATGTTTAGGATATAATAGGCTTCAAATAACTTGAGTGAGATGTTTCAATTTTCCTCTGTGCTCCAGTGAGCTCATGACTATAAGCCCATGATCTGCAAGTATCGCAGACATTTTACTCAGTACATACTAGACAACAGCCACTTCTCAGTCTGCAGCTATTTACACATAAAAACACCTGACTAGGAACAATTCTATTAATTCCCTCTATTTTGCCCTTATCTCTGCAATGCTTCAGGTGTCAAAATTGAAAGGCGCAAATTTTTAACCATATTCTGCATAAAAACTAAAGTTAATTCTTTGGGTCTGATGCTACGTCTGGTTCTAGAATTTGAGAGTCAGACTTTAAGGATTCATTGAACTAGTTTTTATTCCCACTGATTTTCATCCACTCTCCCTGCTCTCAGACATGAGAAAGACAGGATGAATCTTTAAAAAGAATGTAGAGACTTGATCATTTGACTTTGCAGGACTACAGTATGATTCTGTTTATACTCAGTTATTTAGTATTTTAAGTTACAACAGTAGTGGGATCTGGTTTTTAAACTACTCCATAAAAAGAAGAAAAAGTCACAAAGAACTAGAGCAGACTTTACTAGTAACAGCTATATGTTGAAATATCATTTATATCAGATTTAGTAACTCCTCAGCTTTCTTCAGAGTGCAGATTAGGCTATCTTTACATGTCAAGTCACTGTAGATCTCATGGGCTTTTCAAAAACATACCTGTTATTCTAACAAGTAAATCTAATATAACCATGCCCTGCTCTTCTCAACCAGTCTACTCTGATAACTCCTCATCCTCTGAAGAAAGTTCCACGGTACATGAGAAAACATCAACCCTTTTTGAAAGAGTCAGGAGGAGATACCCCTCTATAAAATCTTCTCCTTTGGGTCATTTTAATCTGCTGTGCATGCACTAAAGACCTGGAGATGTCTCTCTGCCTCACCAGCCCAGTCATGCACACAGGCTGTTGGATAAAGTAGCTAACAGCTGAGCTGAGATTATTTGGCAGGAGTCAGCCACGTGCAGAATTTAACTTGATAAAAGTTTCATAGTTTGACCGCTCCCACTCAAACACTACCAAAATGGAAATATTTGCTCTTTAGGTTATCACATAGCTAATAGCAAAATCATGTTCTCAAAAAAAAAAAAAAAAAAAAGCCAAAACACCAAAATCACACACGCAAAACACCCTACCAAGGAACAAAACATTATTTGTCCTTACTACAAAAAACAGATTGAACAAGCAGTGACATCTTTTCTTTTTGATACCTTTCTTACATATGTTTCTTCATAAATACAGAAGTGGTATGTGACTCATGACATAAGTAATTTACAAACTCAGACTTCAATAAAAATATTCATGAAAGGGACACGTTAAAATAAAAGGCTGCAAACCTTAAGAAATCTTACTAACATTGTGCAAAGGATGGATTCTGGGAGTGGTGACATTTACCTCTAGAGACTTATACCTACAGCAGAAGCATAGCACCTAGCAATAGAATATTAAACAACATACTTTTAACAAATGTGTATTTATAGCACAGTTTGAGACAGAAAAATGGTCTCTGAACAAATCACTGTATGTAATTTTGACTATTATCTTGAGAATTCCTGTACAAAGGGGCTTTTTAATAGTAAATATTATAGTGCGAGCATATTTGCCTTTTGGGAGGATGGGATTAACTTGAACTACAGAGCCCCCGTGATGCAATGAGGCAGAAGGCAAAACACCTTCTGGGCCAAATGCAGGGCTTCACAGAGTTGAAGCAGAGGTGCAATACGTATTTCTAAACTGGGACCACAACTTCTACTGGAGGGGGTGGGAGGGGTGGCTGTTTGTTTTGGGGTTTGTTGTTGTGGTTTGTTCCCCACCCTACACCCCCAACCTCCAAGTTATTCTTCTCTCACTATTACGCCTTTCAGCAAAGCTATAGTTGGAGTAGGACTCAAACTAAAGAAAAAAAGTGAACCTCCTTTAAATCTGACTGAAAGCAACCACAGAATTATTTTCCCCTCTTTGAACATGATAAAAATATATTGACAAAAAATATAGAACTTTCTACCAACATTCTCAAAATTTGTTAAATTGAGACATTCTGTCCAAAATACGGTCATTTGACACTTACTGGCTGAAAGAACAGAAATTTTAAGATTCCGATTTTTCACCCTGATGCAATGCAAAAAACTATTCTGAAATCACAGAATTTTCTGCATAATGGAAATCTTAATTGTTCTGCAATACAGCTAGTGGCAGTACTGTTTCTCATCAAGATTACTGAAGACTTCTCACTTGAGAAGTCTGGTTCAGGTTACCTGAATTTTTGTGAAACAGTAGCTATATTGTAGGAGGAAAATTTCCATCATAGGTGTTTCAGGCATAACGTTTTGGGGGAAAAATAAAATACACACAAATCCATGGTTTTGTTCCTGCTAAATCCTCACATGATTGTTTTTAAGTGCAGTGTACTTATAGCAAAGACCTCATATCCCACCCTGGAAGTGCTTTTTGCCATTTATTTGAAACTCCAGCCTAAACTAGATCACACCGAAAACTATTTGAATTGCTCAGCCTCAGCGAACCGCCTGCCTGTGGTTCAGCTTTAGGCTACATTGCTCGGCCACTTGCCGACTGGCTTGTCTGCAGCGGCATCTGCCTTCTGTGCTGATTGCTGGGCAGCACCGAAGAGGACATCATACCAGTCAAACTCGGAAGAGACAGAGGCTGAACCAGGAAGGAGTAAACAGATTTAGATGTTGAGTCTGGTGTCACTGAGACAGGGAGGGAGGGAGGGAACTGTGCCTGGCTAGTGATGAGGGAAGACTGGAACTGCCTGTGCAAGGGAATGTTCAAACAGCAACGAGGGGAACCAGGGTAAACGTTTCTGGGCACATGAACTGAAAGTGGAAGCCTGGAGATGCACAAATCAATGGAAAAATTGGTATTGGCTTATGAGCAAGGCACGTTCATGTGCCGGCACTGTGTACAAATTAGAATTCTATGCATATGCATACACAGGCATCCTGAATTCAGTTTGCCAACTTAGAAATTACCACCTTTACAATATCAACTATGTTCTTTAACAGAGTATGTTGTATCGTGTAGAATGAGGCATACAGGTGAACTGTTCTCCCCGTGGAAGGCTGAATTGCAAATCTAGAAGTGGGTTGATCAATATAAAGTTTTCCTGCTATCTTTTCCTTATCCCTGAACTAGGCAGGCATGAGTTTAGTTCTACAGTAACTTCAGAGTTGTGCTAAGAGCTTTGCACTTTGTTTCTTCCAATTTTTAAAGCAGCCCTAGTGCAAAATCTACCTTTTTCTATTACACTATTTAAAGTATTTCTCCATGGAGACGCAACCAGAACAGCTAAAGCATAAGACTTCTTACCAGCCCTAAAGTGCTATGGACCCATGTCTGATATACTTTTGAAATGCCAGCACTGCACATGGATTAGAATTCCTCTTTCATGCTACACTGAACAACGTGATTATGTCTGTAGTACTATAAAGCAACTGTGTCAACAATAAAGAGGAAACATTTATGCCATAGGTTATTAAAACAATGAAAAATAGGCCAGTGCAATTTAAGTTCCTTTAGGGGGTGAAATAATAACTAGTTAAATAAAGAACAAAGAGATAAATAATTTAGTACAGTATCAGAAGCCTCACGACAAGCACCAGAAAATAGTCTTCACTTTAAACTGCACCTCAAGAAGCTTCAAAACAGAAGCATGTGTGATACACAATGAACACATTAGAGCAAATGCAACAGGAAGGGGAATTAAAGAATCTGTTACATCCTAAAATGAAGCAACCACTCTACTTCAGAATATCAGTGTACACACAGAGCAACCAGTTAAATACACCAGACAAGACTTGATGCTAAAAATGGTAGTGACTCAAAAGACTGAAGACCACTGTAGCAGCCGAGTATATTGCCCATTTCAGCATGTACCTCCTATTGTTATCGATGCAACGCTGGCCTTTCTGCAAACACAGGAGGAAAACAGAACTCAACTTTTTACTTAGAGATATAAAAGCTTGTTATAAGGCTGCTTAGAAGTAAAGCCTAGCTCAGAGATCATCAGATTAAGGAGGAAATTTAGAATAATATTAATCTTCAGTTGCTTATTCTGGAAGAAAATAAAACAACAGAGCAGACAGAACTCAGCATAATTAAATGCAACTCCCATTACAAGCCTATAGTTTTCATGCTAGGTCTGACAATTTAGTTAAAAAAAAAATTCAAGTAGTTTGTCAAAGCTAATATTTCCAAAAATTAAAACCTAGAATTAGGCTCCTACTTCCTTTTTTGGCCTTTTAATTAGGTTTTTCTGAAGTGCTGAAAACAACTCTAATTGACAGCTGTCATACATTGCTTCTTAATAATAGTTCTTAACTGCATGGCATTATGCAATTTCCAAATAAGGTCAGGAGCATATCAGAAAAGCATTGTTTGGTTAGACTTCACTCTTACAAAAGCAAGAGGAGCTAAAGTTTCTCTACACAATTTTATCTCAGATGTCCAAATACTATAGAACAACCTCATGGCTGTAGTATACAAGATAGTAGAGTAAGTTATTTAGCCTTTCAATCTGTAACTGAGATAAGGATGTTTTACATCAGTTTCTGCGGGATACTGAATTTCAACTTTCTGTGTAAAGCAGTGATACCATAAACAACCAATAAAGAAATGAAAGGAGACACTGGAACAGTTAGGTTTAAGACCCACTTACTTACTATTTCTACAATATTGCTGCAGAATTCAAATCACTACTCTGTTTTATACTTGTTCCTTTCTACTGTAAGAAGGCAAAGAGCGAGAGAGAGAGCACAAGCAAAGCAAAAGACAGGAGCAGGGGAGAGAAAGTGGGACGCCAATCAATAAAGCAAATTTTCCCTGGCAGCAAAAATAGCTGACAGACCTGCTTCCCAGAGAACACTGCAAATTACTTTGCGAGTAAAAGTAGCAGAGAAGATAAGCCAACTTGAGGGACTCATGGGAGAGCAGTTATTGACAGATACAAGGAGGATATAATTGCTCAAGATGAGCAGGTTTTTCTTTTTTCTCAATAGAGCACTTCTGGATGAAAAGATTGGAAAGACAGGTGCAAGGCAATAGCATAAAGCCTGTTCCTATCTTACTTACATAATTTTATATAAAGGAGCATTGATGTATGAAGTGCAAAACAAATGCCTTGAATGCTGAAAATAAAGTATTACAGGGAAAAACTTACACACACTCCCAGTGATAAAGAAACTTAATACTTGGTGAAACGTACTTCGTCTATCAAAGAAATGCACTGATTTTACAAAAGGCTGAATATACATGTTTAAGAAAACATTCACTACTGTTCTTACATAAAGTAGCTGATGTAATTGCATCTTAAATTGCTTCCTGTTAAAATTACATAAGAGATCACACTTACAGCAGTCGATAAGAATAGTAAACAGGATAACCTAGCAGCCATTTCCTCTTCTAGTTCCTACTGCATTGAAGCATCCCAGGACACATCGCCTTCAGCCATTCTGGTACTCTTCAAGACGGACTTTGAGCATTAAGTGTTTGGGGGTTTGTTTGAAGTGGGGGTTTGGTTTTTTGTTATTACTGAAAAATGCTAGACAAGGCTGATGACAGGTGAATGTATACAGTAACAGGTGGGTAAAGAGATGGGATTTTTTTAATGTTTCCACTCAGATGATTCCCTTATGCTTTAAAATGAAATTTCATCATTTAATAGAAGCATTTTAGTGTCAATATCTGCATGAACAATATTCTTTAACAAACTGCACAGATACCTGAAACCTATCTTAACCCACACTGGTCCAGCTCTCACAACAACATTACCTGAATGGTGTCATCCTGTTGCCAGGATTCTGACCAGCCCCAGTGCTTATGGTGTAAGTACCTCCCTTGGTTAATTGTATTTAAGTTTTAACCCAAAACCTGCCATACTCAATGAAACACTTTGGTAAAGTCCCTTTTCAGAAACTAAGGCTAAGGACTACACAGTTTCTTCAGGGTTGTGGAGAAAACATCCCAGAAGGTGCAGTGGTACCTTTCCAAGAATGGCTACTAATACTGTGAGCTTCAAATGAGTGACATTTTCCAAATATTTCAGCCAGATGCTGAAAGTACTGGCTACCCATCAGTGCTATTTAAGCAGTGAAGTTGCTGTAAAGATCTGAAGGGTAGGTTATGTTTCTCAATGCTGCTTGAGAGCAGAACACAGTGCATAACTATTTGCTTTAATCAACATGTTAAATTAAAACCTGAAAAAATAAGCAAATAACGAAATAAAATTAAAATGGAATTGCATCAGACTTGTTCTTCATTTAAGCTTAAACAAAAGTCCTCCTCACCAGTCTCCCTTCCTTTCCTCTGATTTTTTTTTCTTTGTTTGAATACAGGATCAACTGAAGGATGACAACACAGATTATATCATAAATAACGATGAATTGAGTGAAAACTATGAATCATCTGCTCACATACCAGTGCAAGCACAGGACGGAACAGGCTCCACCCAGGCTACAGGCAAGGAAGATATTAATGAAGGAGACCTAGGATTAGGAGGGTGCAAACTCCAGTTTAAGCACACTGCAGGTCAACCCTAGATTAATTCATTGGCATGAACAGCTTAAAGTTAATCACAAGAAATAAGTCTAAGACAAAGAAACAAAAGATACTCTTAAGCAAACATGACTAAAATACCTACTGAGCACAAAAAACAAAGAAAATTTAGATTTTACCAACTAAATGCCTGCTCCACCCAGGAAAGAGCTCACCAACAATATGCAGGTTTTCTGACTGCAGCAGTTTTTAATAAAAAGATGTGGCACTGTCAGCCCACTGTAAATCCATTACAATCACGTGTTGTCTCAACAGTAGTTGACTGTACCACGCTCCTCACATGTCTGCAGGCCTTTGAATGTTGCTTATAGTCTTTAGTCCACTAGAATGGAGAGAAATAGTTTGCTAACACATTCATGCTCACATGATGCCATCACTTCGTATACAGCTGGTCCTGAAGAGATCACTACTGCTCCAGTAGCTATTACATCTAATGAATAAGCAGAAAATTTTGTCTGGGTATGATCCAAAAATACTTAAGACATGTAATGCAGCACCTCAGTCTTGACAGATCAAGCTCCTTCGTGCTCACAGTATAGACTTCTCCTGCCAACCAGCTTAACACTTGCTTTCTACATGCACATTATAGCTTAGTCCATGCAGGGTTGCCCCAGGCTGCCCCAAACTGAATATTGATAGAAGACACTGAAGTCTATGAAACCAGCAACAAATCCGCTTTTATTGCTGCACTGAATGGGCACAACCACTATTTAAAGAGCAATTACTCCGCAATGTTTTGTTACAGCTTTGCAGCACACAAAGCACACATGCCAGGAAAAGTTTTGTTGTTTTGCAAGTTTCTTCTGGATGTATGCTTTAAGAGTCTACTGTCATTTTTTTTATTGCTCAAGCAAAGTGAGTTATTTCTAATCAAATACTTCTGCAAAGTTGCTATATCTTAAGACTGGCTGCTCCAAGGATAAATTTGTCTAATTATACTGGGCACTCAGTATCATAATAGTGATGAGGACAGTGGTGATTAGATATAAAAAACAAGAGGAGAGCTTAGGTATGTAATGTTAATTGTGCCTGCATAAACACAGTAACTGGATAAACAACAGATCAACCATACATACATCTAGCTGCCATATACTATTATCAAGCATTTCATATTATCAAGCATATCAGCTTTTGCATGTATCAGCTAAGTAGTGCAAATACAGGGATAGAGGCAGGCTTTTTTTGGTAGAGCATGCACCTTTTCTCACTGCAGAAATTTCAACTAACTGTGCATGGCAACATGCCTACTAAGAAATTCAAAAACATGAAGCATTTATAAATCAGGTGATTCTTAATATGCAAAGACAATAAGCAAGCAAGAGTTTTTTGATCTGTAAAGAATAAAAAAAATCGCGCTATCTCCATGAATGATCATAAAGCTGAATAGGTCTTGATTTCACCACAGATGGAAGCTGAAATACAAACTTAATATAATCAAGTTTTAGTCATTCTCTTCCAGGCTAATTAATTTCTGGTTAAATGTGATTCTAGAACAGCTGGTTTAAACATAAATTTGAACGCTGGCATTCTATACGCTTTTATGAAAGATCAGAAGCTTAAACGGGCATTTTATTTTCCCCTAAACACTAATCAAGGAACTTCAAAGGATCTTAATTCCCACGTGGTTTACAACAAATAATATTCAGGCACGATAACAAGTTCTGAGGAGAACTAATGATTTTCCAGCTCCCTGCTTTGCCTTGTTTAGTTGCATGAGGTAGGAAAAGATGTGCAGCAGGTTGCTAGAGAAGATGGAGAATGAATAAGGAGGTAAAGTTTCATGGCCTGGTCCTGTGCACCCTACAGCACACGGTGGGAGACAGCACAAGCAGGTACAGAGAGACACACTGCAGCAAGGTGAATACGTGGCACCACAGTGAGAAGATATTATCATAGATGGGTGCTAACAGTCCTGATTTCAGTAGACAGAGCTTCTGATTTCAGTCTTCAGAAGTATTGAGTGCATGTCACCAGGCTTCTTAAGCTCCTTGGGAAGCACATATCCCAGTCCTTAGATTATAGCGCAAATCAATAAACTGCTGCAGTAAAGATGCAAAGCTGTTTTTCCACAACTGCTACGTGAACTGGAAATGACAGGCTCTTCACCAACGTTTCTACTTAGATACTACTCAAATACATCCTGCAGCATACTCTACAGGGGTTTTACCAATCTATTTATTATACCTGTCCAAATTTCTCACAGTTGTGCAGCATGATAAATGAAGAGCTCTGGGGTCTGAAATTCTCTGTTTATCAAAAAAAAAAAGTCTGTAGTGAATACTCCTCACACTGTTCTACCTGGATGCCTTAAAGGACTACTTTACTTGGTAAAGAAAGTCATCCCTTGCAGCAGAAGACTGTATACTTCACATCTTCACAGGTCAGATTTTTTATGTTAAGACTATCAAGAGCCATAATCAGCAGTCCTATCAGGATGAGTACTTATCCTCTGACACCACGCTTGGCAACCAAAGTGTCACTCGCTTTTAGGAAAATCAGTAAACAGAGCTGCAAGCAAACCTGAAACTTTGACTAAATGGCAATAAAATTCTCAATTATGTTACACTATTCTGCCTTGCCATTTCTTAATTTTAAGATGTTCTTTTCATGACAAGCAGATCAAGAGAGTTAAAACAATATTAGAATAGATGATATATTTGTATTTGAGGAGAAATTACCATCCACTAGTAATTCTGCATGACTGTTTAAACAAAGTAATGGATGTTAAAAGAGGCCTTCAATGTTAATTTACAGTTCATACAGTGGAGATTTGAGCTACTCAATATCACACAATATTTGACTGAACATACACGTCATTCATGATAAATGTGAAGCTATCCTTCCTATCTGAGTTAATCTAATAAAACACTGCTCGGAAAATGAAATGTAAAATATATTGTCAAAACATAGTGACTGCATACTCAGTATGAAGGCCAAAGTGTTAGTAAAGATGGAAACCTGCAATATCACTAAACCTTTCAGGTTTCAGAAGTAATAACTGAAATTTCATACTGAACTATGGAGAACATTTAGCTAAAGGTTGGAAGCAGCAGAATGAATCCTGGCTACACAGCAGAGCCAGTCCAAAAAGACACTGTAGCGACATTAAAGAGCCCTGCAATATCACCATGATGTCACTTGCAGTGGGCAACAATACATGCCAGCATCACATACTTCCAGTAGCACATGAGATATCAAGTCCCATGGGCAGCACCCGAGCCATCCAGTCCTGCCACAGCACACCAGATGTTGTGACCTGCCAGCAGCCGAGGACCCACAGAGTCCCACCAGTGGCATCCATCAACCTCTACCAGGAGCCACATAGTCCCACCAGTGGCAGCCATCAGCCTCTACCAGCAGCAGACCAGACATTGATTGCTACCAGCAGCTGACAAGACAAGTTCCATCAGCAGCTGTGGAGGTCTCCAGGAATGATCCAGCAGTTCTGGGAGCTGCCAGGATCTCCTGGCGGGGAGACACCTGCCCCCATCTGCTTGGGTCTCCTCAAAAGCCCCACTGGTGTGGATCTGTGATGGCACATATTCTGCCATGCTTGCATCCAGTTCTGGGCTTCACTAAAGTCACTGTCACCTGCCCACTCTGCCAGGGGCCTATCATGGCCATCTGTCACCTGCAGGTAGAGGATGACAACAGGGTGGCCCACCATAGTCATGACTGCTTCCACACTCATGCAGGGCCACAGTAGGAGCAACAGCAGCTGCAGGGCTCCAGAGGTTCCCAGCACTGGAGACTGCTGAGCATGGGAAGTGCAGACACCACCACCACCACCCATAACCCACCAGTATGTCCAGAGTGTGCCCAGGCAGTGGGACAGAGATGGCAGCTGGCTCCATCTCCCCACAGACGTCAGCAAAGATCTATCACAGCTGCAAACAGTGAGGATTGATCTTTGGAGTTCTTTTTTCTAATACATGACCAAAGGAGGGCAACAAAGCTGATGAAGGGTCCAGAGCACAAGTCTTATTAGGAGCCACTTCAGGAACTGGGGTTATTTAGCCTGGAGAAGAGGAGGCTTGGGGGGACATTACTGTGCTCTACAGCTACCTGAAAGGAGGTGGTAGGTCTCTTCTCCCAGATAAGAGCCAACAGGACAAGAGGAAGTGGCCTCAAGTTACACCAAGGGAGGTTTACGTTAGATATTAAGAAAAATGTCTTCACTGAAAGGGTGGTGAAGCATTGGAACAGGCTGTCCAGGGAAGTGGTGGAGTCACCATCCTTGGAGATGTTCAAAAGACACGTAGGTGTGGTGCTTAGGGACATGGTTTAGTGATGAACCTGATGATCATAAAGATCTTCACCAACCTAAATGACTCTATGGTTCTAGAAATATCAGGTCTCTATATTAACATTGACAGAGTGTAGCATTTAGTAACCCCACTGAAAGCAGGGCCCATTGGAAGCAGGCATTTATATTGCTGCACTAGAAGCTCGAATTTTTCCATAGTAACCACATCAATGTTATCATCAGTGATCTGATTAACCTTGTGCATTACTTAAGCTGCTAAACTAATTGCATTGAAGCCATGAGAGCAGTTTATACCCTTCCCATCTAGCAACTTACGTGCCTTGCTGAGCTGAGGATAGGATGCACAATAGGTCTTCCCTTCCTTTTGAAAGCTGTTCTGTATTTTGCTATCAGCCATCAAGTAATACTGAGCCTGTAACATTCTGTTTGCTGTGTACATTTGGGTACAACATGACCACAGCAATGTACTTCAGTATCTTAGATGCATGTGAGCATTGCACACATGCTTTCAGAATTTGTTTTTCCACAACAATTGAGACTTCTTGGGATACCAATATTAATTATGGACTTCAAAGAACAACGTACCTTAAATACTCAATTCAGAGATTGGAAACTACTCCTTCTAAAGACAAAGTTCTTCGTCCCCTATTCCTTCCAGCAAAATAGAAAATAGCCCTTTTCAACATCTTAAAGCAAACCAGTTCTGAGCATTTTAAGTAACACAAGCAAGCTCATCTCTGGCAATATAATCCCAACAGACACGAGTTCTGTTCAGTGAACTGTAAAAGACTTGTCAACATTTTTATTTTATAAACAGTCTTTCAGAACTTGAAAACTCTCCAGCTGATCCAGATTTCAACAGCTTTAGTGCCAACGCCAGTCAGTTTTCAGATCATGAAATTCCTCTCCTTGCTTTAGCTCAATGATTAGTTTTCATGGTAGATATTACCATTCAAGAGAGTTAAACACTTGAGCATGTTTTTTCCTTGAATGCTGGTTGGTTTGTTTGTGTGAGGTTTTTTACATATACTTTTTTTACATCATGATCACATAATGGTGCACGAGTTTGAGCAGTATGAAAGAAAGCTTTGTCAGCCAACGTAGTACTTGTCTTTATTAGTCTCTTTCAAATGATTAAAGGAATGTGCCTAGTGCAATAACAAACAGCCAAGTGAATAGCCCCTTCAACAGCCTAGCGGTGCAAATCACATTTCCAGATCTAAAACAATCTACTGGACACTCTGGCACGTGTTAAGAAGAACAAAGACAGTCTTCAAAAAGCAGACTATAGTATCTGTCAGCTCCATGCTGCAAAACAATGGCCCACATTTGTCTTCCCCATATGAAAAACACAAGGACCTTCCTACAGTTAACTTCAGGTGTGTCGTCTCCCACCTCCAAGTTTGGCTCTGTTCCCAACAGCCCCTTGGCACCATCAGCATGGGCACACTGCATCTACACTGCTAAAAAAAGCCACCAGCCAAGACTTTCTCATACTTCCATGGAAGCCCACAGAAAAAACCCACAGGGCTCATGTTTCTAATTACACCCTTCCAGCTATCCCACTATTAACCGACCACCACACTGACTTCATCCCATGCCAGTCCACCTCAGCTCTAGACAGTCTTCCCTCTTGCACACCAGAGGAGACTCAGTGCTGCGCAAGATCTGCTGCATGATGTGTTACAGGAATAATTCGGCTCAATAAACATTTTATTCCACTAGTGTCAGAGCAGAGGCAATATTTCCCCCACCTAATTCAGTGTCACCGCTCAACACCATTCCCCTACAAAAATCAAATCCGAGGTATGGAAGAACAACTATTGTTTCAGGCCTCAGAGTATCCCAAATCTGAGCAAGTCAAATTCACATCATCCTTCTGAGGCAGGGCTGGAAATTCTGGTGCCAGAAGCAGTAGAGAATACCCAGGAGGGTTTTCGAGCTACAGTTCTACATCATTCTTTACCACATAGCTGGCTGCTTCTGGTGTGCTACAGCAAAGGCAGATGGACATAAAGAAAATATTGTAACTTTTCAATAAGGATTTGAAACGAGAGAGTTCTAAACACTGAAAGTAATAACCTTATGCCATGATATTAGGCATTATGCAGTCCTAGGACAAGGTATAAACAAACAAGTTGAAATAGGATAACACCCCATAAGCATAGTGAGATTTCTTATTCCAGAGGTACAGCACCTTCTAAATATAACCCAGTACTTTAGAATACATGCCTCACTGGAAATTAAAATATAGAAGAGAGAAAAGGAAATGAATAAATGAATGATCAAAGGACAAAAGGGGGAACAAGGGGGGGTGGGGGGAAGAATCAGTGCCAAAGATATTCAAATTGAAAAAGATTAGAAAGATATTCATAGCAACTGCAGACTAAACCCCAAATTAAGTATTTGCCAGTAGCGAGCAACGAAGAATTAGCTTGAAGAATACTCCTAAAAACTTTGCTGGAGCTGTATCCCTGACACTACTACCACACTGTAAAAACCTGGGCTTTCCACAGACCTGAAGGGAGCCACCGCTGCTAGCTGAAGGTTGACCAGATTTAAAGAAAATGAAGAAAAAGGACCCCAGGTGAAAGGCTAATCCTTCAACAGCACTGTTAGCAAAGCAATAAAAGCAACACAAGCCTGATATTTGCAGAAGTGTGGAAAAACAACTGAAGATATAAGTTCTTCAGCCTTCTTAATTTCATCTCTCCCTCCTTCACCAGCTATTCATTTCTTTCACCAAGTTGTCTTTCACCTTCCCTGGTTTACCTTTAAGATGAAACTTTACTTTCCCCATCCCTTGGCCTAGCAAAATTTGATTAAGTCCTTATCCTCCCCTACACAATATCCACACCCAACACAACTTCAATAGTTCTTCAAAAAGAAACCAATAGGATGCAAGAGCGCATGAACTCTGTAACTTCCACCCAAAGTAGAGATCACACCCAAAGACAGGTGCGCCAAACACATTGCAATATCCTTTAGCACTTCAGTATGGCTAGTGAAGTTAAGAGCAAGCGCTCATATTTTAACTACAGGAACCAACAGGAGCAAAAACCCTTGAGCAAGGCTACAGAAGCCATTCTCAGCGAGGCAGACATGAACACTCTTTCAGAACCAGTCAATGTTACACGAGTAACATGTCTGCATATTCCCTATAGTAAGGACGATGCAGTTTAGCCTCCGAAAGTCAGGGCATGCTAACTTACATGCACTGCTGGGGGGTGCCAGCACACAGAAAATAACCAAGTAGCACTGATACACACACCCTCAATCCAAACAGCTGCCTTCTCCCCGTTGTGTTGTGCATACTCCCACAGCCTGGGGCAGCTCCTGGAGGGAAGGCTCTCTTACCATAGGGGAGCTCACATCTGTCTGCAACAAACCAAGCAGAGGTTTCCTGCTGGCTGGCAGAGTAGGGAGAGTGGTGTGTGCTCTTACTGTTTCGTGGTCCAGGCACGTTTGCCTCCTGGTACTCAGAGAGCCCTGCTGCTGGTGTTGATTTGAGAAGTGACTGGAGCACATTTTCTGATAGAAGCTGATGTGAAGTGGGCACTTGAGACAAGTACTCTAGTTTCTGCTGAATGAACCATCAAGGCCTATGCAAAAAAAAAATAAAAAAGCTACACACACACTCCTGTTTAACCTTTTTGTTTAATACAAAGATCTGTCTACAAACACTGAGAGCCTGATATTTACAGGCCTGGACATCAGTAATGGAGAATCTGCCATGGATGCTCAGACTCCCTAAATCTGGCTCAGAACAAGCATCCCCCCCCATCCCTCCCGCCATATGCCAGCATGAGGCAGGGCTTCACACTGACCTGGTTCATTGGAGAATGCAATGGTCTATTCCTAAACTGAAATTTTAAAGCACCGGAAGAAGACTTCAGTATACAAGCAGGAATACAGATGCAGATTCCCTGATGCTTAGAGTACTTTCAGATGCCCTTAGAGGATAACTGTAAGCCACCTTTGCCAATAATTAACTCTCACTTTAAAAAAAAAAAAACAAAAAACAAACACACAAACATGCAAGGAGCACTATTTGCATATATGTGTAGCTAAACTTCCCAAGGAATAAAACTTATAGCCATTTTACAGAAGTTTTTGCCTTCTGTACATACAACTATAAAGTCATCTGGAATATTCCTTTATGCTCATGCAACATCCACAGTGAACAAATGGTGACATAGTGCATTCCATTAATATACAGTCCAAAACACAGTTCAAATGTATCTGCATGAACAAATAATAATATACTTTAAGTTGGTTTTGTGTCCCACCTTAATCAAAAGTCTGAAAAAAATGGTTTATTCCACAGACACTTAGCACCATTTTCTGAAACCACTTAAACCCTGGTTAACAAGGTTTATTAAAGAAAAAAAGACACAGATCCACTGGTGCCCTTACAAATAGCCACTACTCACTGATTTAATGTGTCTCTGAAAGATGCAGAAATGAACATAGCATGAGTATTATCTGAATGACCTCAAAGACTTTTATTAGGTGCTTTTCTTAAAAGAATTTTCAACGGTGTGCAATGAGAGTAAGGAAGACCACTACAATAATCAATTCTGTCCTTAAGGCTTTCCAGATGATTTCTAGATTTATCAATGACATCTGGTTCCTTAGAAAGTTATTTTGGTATCCCTCAGTCTGCTGCACTACCCACTAAACTAAGTGGGCGACCTGAACGAGCAAACAGTCTGCAATCATGCTGCTACAGCCTTGATGGCTGGGGCAGGGATGATCCAGATGCCGTCAGCAGCACACAGCCTCCCCTTCACCACTTTCCCCTTCATTTCCCACAGGAACCTGATCAAGGATAGGTTGGAGCAGCTTATAACAGCTCTGAGTTTATCTTTGCTAATATCACTTTTTTTTTTTTTTAGAAGTCCAAGGTAGTCCAAAGGTTTGCTTCATGTTAAACCCTAAAATGATTTTTGAGAGAGTCTAAACTTAAGCTCCTAAAATTCATGGGCTCATTATTAAATAATACAGTTTTTAGAAGTGATGAATACCCAGCAATTCACACTGAAAACTATTGCAGCCTTAAAGTCGCACTGAAATTAGCCCATAGGAAGTGTCAAAACACCCACTGTTCCCAGTAGGGCTTGCAAGACAGAAGTGTGGCATGAAATGCACCTTACTCTGACCAGCACAACAAGCTCCCTGCTCCAAGAATGAAACTAATTTCCATTGCAGTGTGACTATTACTGTGTAAAGGATAATTCAGAGAGTTAAACAGTAGTGACCCCCTTCAGGCCACTGCTGTTGGATTTAGTGGGAGTGTCCCCCTCTTTTTTCCTTCTCCCCACCCCACCCTTTTTTTTTTTTTTTTTTTTTTTTTTTTTTTAAGTTGAGACTACCCAGGGAGAACCAGGCTAAGACCTGGGCATGCATGAGAAGTGCTGACCTCATCTTTTGTTCAGCCTCTCAGCCAAGGCAATGTGGAGCAGTCTGCATGACTTCTTAGGAAAGCCAGGATTTGCATGAAAGCCCAGCATGTGTTGCAGCTTATTTTCCATGGCTGCTCCAGCATATGCCTTCTGTGCTATTTGATCTCATGCACATTAACAGCCTTAGTTGATGGAGATAGATGCTCAGAAACTTCCTGTACAGAAAGATGCCACTTCAGGACGCAGCAGTGCAAGGCTAGAGATGTGGTTGTTAGAGTTAAGCAATGCCTGAAGCTCTTAGATTCTTTATGGTTTTAATATCCAGGATTTACTCATGTTGAAAGCCCTAGTTGGGACACAGTTTATTTAGACAAAGCTTTCACCATCTGTTCCTCCAAATTCTGAAAGCATGAACAGAATATTCTCCACAAGCATCTACAAACACAGATGAGCTCTGCAATTTATATTGGGATATACTACATACAGGAAAAACCGTTCATAAGATCTATGAGGTTTCTCTCCTTCAGGCATAAATTGAGGATGGAAGCTCTAATGCTTTCATTTTGCACCACAGTGAAATAATTCTCTGGTTTACGTGAATTTGCCATCACGCAGCTCTGCAGTATTAAATGGAGGCCCAAGCCTTCTGAAACTGAGAAGGCTTATAAGATTTTCTAATGAAAGATTAACTGGCCAACTTCACTAACACATCACCTACCTTTACACAGTCCTTACAACCAGGTTTGGTTTTTTTAATCTAGAAATTAGTATCACCAAATAACTAGCAAGTTAAACTACAGCTATCATATAGCTTAAACTGTTTCAAGCCATAGCTGCATGAAGAAAACACATGAATAACTACCTCCCTGAAAGTACAGCTCCTGATTTTTTGGCCTATTTCCACCTACCTGACAAATCATACCTCAGACTCCACCCTAGTTTCCCAGACATTATGGGTACCAGTTGCCTGTACCTGTAGCTGGGGATAAAGCACTGGAGCTTCCCTCGAGCAGGTTTCTGTGAAGGCCTCTCCAAAGGATGACCTAGTCCACACCAGCTCCCAAGGGTATGGGAGCCTGGTCAGACCCTGCCCACACCTGCATGGACAACAGCCATCCCAGGCAGATGAGAAACACATCCTTCCCACTCTCCTCCCACAGAGACTTCTATTTCCATAGTTTCCTCCAAGGTAAACTGGTTTGACAAGAAGCCACCACCATCGAGGACTGGAGAAACAACCTGATTATTCCCAGCACTTATCCCCAGTGCCTGTCACAGTGTTATGCCGATGCTTCCCTGCAGATAGCAAACTGTCCTCCTGTACTGGGCCACTCTCCCTCTTGCCCCCTTCAGAAGGGGCAGATATGCCTCAAAATCTTTGAAAAACACTATACGTGCAAGAAGGTGAAGGTCAGCAAGCATCACCCCTTTGAAGGTAGCCATAAACCCTCTTGCCCTCAGAATCAGTCCCGTCCTTTTGTTCTCCTCTAAATACAAAACATTCTTTCTTGTCTCAAAAATGCAGACAACTGGTAAAGCCAGTGCAAGAGTTCACAGGACAAAGTCAGTCTTCTGGTGTGACTTTCATGGATGGTCCATGGTCCATTTTCTGCACCTTGTTATTTCATTTCCCCTTGGACAGTCTTAACCTTTACTGTTCCACTGCAATGCTGTCCATAAACTACAGAATTCCTCGCAACTCAAGCGTAGTTAAATTAGCTCTCATTGTTGCAGGGCACTTGCTATAGAACTGATCAAAATACTGCTCAGTTGTTTTGCCGTAGAAAAAGCACCTTTACATTAAAAAAAAAAAATCAAGCACTGCACAATATTGCGCTGATTTCACTGAAAGCTCCATGGAACACAAGCCAGCATTAATCATTTTGATTGCTGCTCTGTTTTGGTTAGTTTTGCACATTTATATCCTTGCTGGATTAAATATTAACATAGAGGGATATTATTTGACATTGTATACTATACCCAAATTCAAAACTAAGTTTAAGATGAAAATTATGAAACAATATTGGTTCAGATCCTCCTAAAAAGTTTCAGATTTTCATTTGAGTTCAGAAGAGGGAAAAGATTTCATATACAAGGATTTTCTTCCCCACCCCCCAAGGTTGGCATTATAGAACCTGCCTAAGAGTCTTTCTAGGCTCCTTCCAGTCCCACAGCCCAACTGCTACAACCAACAGCCCTGCCGGGGACATAGGACATGCACAAGGCTTCCCAGATAAGAAAGGAGAAGTATCTCTCTGCTCCAGCAGTGACAGGGTAGTAAAGAATGTCATTTATCACATGAACTCCAGCACTCTCAAACCAGCTCACTTCCTCTCTTTTCTGGCTCCCTGTCGGCTTCACCCAAATAAACTCCATCCCACAACAATAATCTTTTTCCATGACAAGGCCCCAAAACCCCCTGAGGTTTAAATGGGAACATGATGACAAAGCCAGGAAACTCACACTAGTTAAAGGAAGGACAACTGTCTATTAATAATATTCATGGGTAAAAGCATCTGTTAAAGTGGAGTTAAGCCTGAAATTAAGATTATGTTAAAAAAGAATTTATGAATACAATAAAGAGAAATTTCTTGCATAAATTTTTCAGTATGAATTTAACAGCTGCACATAGCTGGCAGACTTCTGTTAAAAATAAAATAGTCATTCATATAAGCTGTCTATTTGGAAACACATTCATTTTATCCCTCTACAGAGAAAATGGAGACATTTTCAAGTATCACATCTCTATGTCAAAATGAAACCTGTGCAACAGGAATCATACATTTGGGAGAACTCCACAAGTTCCCTGGGTTTGCAAAGTTGGGGTTTGGGGTTATTTTTTTTTTGTTTGGTGCTTTGTTTAAGAGAAGTTCCAGGGAAAGAGAATACATATAATAAGGAAGTTCTTACAGAAAGGAAAAAAAACTTTTTTGAAGTGAAAAAGTATTTGAATCCTGTCCCAAGTAAAATCACTTCTGATGGTATAAAATCTGGACTTCTACTTTTAAAAGAAAACACTTCAATTTCCTTCCAAGATTTTTTCCTTGGTCTTCAATTTGATAATATTTCCAAACTAAAAGTTTGAAACCAAACAATGGTTTGAAAAATCTAAATCTGTTATTACTCAAGAGAAAGCTAAGAGGGTGAAACAACTGAGAAACATCAATTTCCCACTTTTATGGTTTGGGTTTTTTTTTTTCCATTTTAGATGTAGTACAGCAATTAAGAAATTTTAAAGCTTGAAATGGCATACAGTTTCAGGGAGGCAAAAGGAACTAACACAAGCATTTCTAACACTTCAAGAGGAGGTTCCCACCAGCACTGGGTCCTGGGTGCCAGAGAAGGGGAAAGAGCTGTAGCACTTGCAGACTGCAGCTCTGGCTGCCCAGCATGTCAACAGTAGGAAGTTCACCCATCTGCCACCAGAGCTGGGCCACCCAGGACCTAGGCAGCTATCTCCCACACACCTCCCACCTTCATTTCCAGTGTTGACAAGACAGATGTTGCTGGCAATGTTCACAACGGGCCTGTGACACATACGTTTTAATAAACCCATTTCTCAGATGCAGGCAAAGTGGGTATGCTTCACCTTCTGAAAGGGGAAGGTTATAGGGACCCAATGAGATGTTAATTTTGGATCTACCTGCTGAAATCTTGATCTGTGCACAGGTCCAGCTGCAGGCTTATCATTATATACAAAAAAAGCTTAATCCTAACTAAGAAGTTAGTCTCAGCAGACTGTTCTTGTGCTAAGAAAGGGACTTGCCACATGCAGTGGTAATTACCCTGAAAATGCTTCCCTTTTTGTGGTGTTGTTTTTCCCCATCTTGCATCAGTGGCTTGAATTCAAGTAGGTTTTACAGCAATTCAAGGAGCTGAACAGAGACACAGTGCAGCCAATTTCTCTAACACATTGCCAGGACTATTGGCTTATTTGAGAGAATATATCCTTCTGACTAGGATGTTGGTTTACTTTTTTTTTATTTTGAAGCTTGGGGACCACTTTGACTTCAGTAATTTCAAAACTCAGAAGGCAAGTATCAGATAATTCCATTGATCTTTGAACTTAAAGGGGATCAAAAATATCCTGTCTGCCTTTCACCTTAAAGGACCACCTCCCCACCCACCCACCACCATCAGGTGGGTAGATGAATAAATGGAGTCTCCTCTTCACCTTATTTTGGAAATAGGAAGCTTGGGAAGTTTACCAGGACAGACATCCCAGCCACATGCCACTGTGTGTGCATCTAGTCTTGCCAGTGCTGCCAAGCAACCCCACCACAGGGAAGGCTGTGCCTACCCTTAGCTGAACCCAATCGTGCTGCAGTACAGGGAAGCAAATCTGGAAGGGAGCCTTTGGAGTCATCTTTTTTGTTGAACCAGAAGATGAACCCAAAGTCAGTACCCCAAGGAGTAGGAGGACAAGGGACTTGAAGGCACTGTTGTGACATAGCTGAGAATTTAGTAAGAGCAGTTAAAAGGAGAATATTTCTGAGATAGGGTTTGTTCACTGATATTTTCTTGCTCACTGAACTGTTATTACTCAGAATATGCTGTTCAGTGCATTCCTGCTCTGTTTCCTGGCCTTCAGCAAGGTGGGGGACGGGGTGGGAGGGATGAGGAGCAGATCACTAATAATCTTGAATGGCCTTTGAATGGCATACTATCCACTGCTGAGGGTTTGGTTTGCTTTTTGGTTTTGTGCGGGTTTTTTAATCCCCTTCTATCCCCTCACTGCACTCAAAAAAAAAAAAAAAAAAAATCAAGTTGTGCACTTTCATTAATCTAGTCTTACTTCAACGAAGCATCAAATTGTGTTTGCCAGAAGCAGTAATGTGCAAATCAGCAACCATTAGAAAACTGAGGGGTCCCATTCACTCCAACAAAACTGTGTTGGTTTGCCCCTGTTGTGTGACAAGCTGCAGATGGGGTGCGGAGTCTGTCTTCAGACAGATAGGCATTATGGTGGGTTTACATTAGGACTAGCAGTGAGCTGAGACTGAACACTGCAAATGAAAGATGACCCATCTGTGAGGGGCAGATTGCATCAGGGGCTGCTTCTTACTCTCCTTGAAAAATTCTGTGCAGAAGATAACAATCACACTTTGAGCAGAACAGGCCCTGTGCTACCAGCCCTGGGAGGGACGGGAGCCCTGGGATTCCTTGATACCCCAGGAATCAAGCCCTAAATTGTCTCTACACCAATTTGTGTTGGGAATCACAGTTTGCATCTCCTGTTGCAACTGTGGTTTTGACTACTTCCCTTATCTCTGTAGCCTTGTTGCTACCACCAGGCAAGGTACCTCATCACTAGTCTAAGACTCCAGATATCCTCTAGCTACTTCAGCTTTCCAGCGTCAGAGGGGAATATACTAACATTAAAAATCAAAATTAGTTATTTCACAGCTAGTCAGTAGCTTTTCAAGCTGTTTCTTAAACCTGAAGCCATAGATGCCTACATATATCCATAGCTTGGAAAGCACTACATTGCTCATGCTGGGAAGCACAGTAATAACTCAAGTCTGCCACGCATACCAGCACTGAGCACAAGGCACATAAAACATCTTCAGTATCACTGAAAGTGCAGATCTCAGACCTTCACACTATCCCCCCCAGCTACTGCCAGGACCAGTGGCTACACAGCTCAGCGTTTCAGCTTTCTCACTTTTAAAAGGGCCAGTTGCTGGCTTGCTCTGCCTCTTCCTCAAAACGTGCCAATGGCACATAGGCTCCACTGAAAACCAGTTTCATGACATAAAAAGCCTAAATTTTTCTTCCCTTATTTTCAGTCTGTTGCTCCCAGCATGTTGTTCATTGTTGTGAAAATGAAGCTTCTTTCTTCTTGGCATTTATATCCTTCAAAAACCTGAAGACTTTAATGTTCTCACAGAAAATGAGTTTACTTTTTTTCTCCTTCTTTAAATGGACTTAGCCAAGTTCACCTAAGCTAGGAAACAGACTGGAGCATAAACCAAAGAGTGCCTCTCTCTTTACTTCCACTTTTAAAAGTGAAATTTTAAGTAGAGAAGTGGTACTTTCAGCCATTACATGTTCACAGGCTTGGATAAAGCAATAGACATCAATCTCATTCAGAACCACCTACATTTTTGTTGCTGAAGCTGACCCTCTGCACAAGTACACTTCTGACATCTTTTCAGAAAGAGGGACAGGCACCTTATGTATCACAAGCAACAAGGAAATAATGATTCCTGGTGATCTAAATGATAGACAGCACAGTGCCCCCTGACCGCATAGTACTACAGGATCAAGTCAGGAGAAGCCTTGTACTGCTTAGCTTTAGCTGCTGCCAAAGAACTAAGAGTTGAAAGCGTAATGAACTGTAAATAAAACAGAACAGCACTACTATATGAGCATTACACTGTCTTTCCAACTGCTTCCCTTCCCTGCCCCAGTGAAGAGGTGCACATAACCTGACTGAACATTTTCACTTGTTCAGCAAGGCTGCTGGCTGTTTCCACACCCCCAGACAAAGGTCTGATTATTTCTTCTCATTTTAATGACTACTCCTATAGGCAGGTAGGCTGCCATCTATCTCTCTCATCACTGCCTTTCCATTTCACAAAAAGAAAGATCCCTCCCTGTGGCACTGTGGGGAACACAGAGCCCTTTGCTCTGTCTGCAGTACCTGCCTGGCAAAAAAGGCCAGGGCTTTTACTGCTCTGAATATCCCCTCCCGAGACCCACTATATTGTCAATTCATTTCACCAGCCTCAATAACATACCCTTTGTGAAGGTCTGAAAGACAAATCCATCCTTGGTGTAACTCTACTGCCCTCGGTGGAGTTGTAGCAGAGTTGAATTTGGACCAAACTCTTCACTTTGATTTCCTTTAAAAGCTGCTTTGCCCATGTGTATAGTTATTAGAAGCAGATTCCTTCTCTCCTGATATCAAACCACTTCTCTGTACCTGCTATTTCACCTTAACACAGTCATCCGAGTTATAGACGTGCCTATGTGAAGCAGATCAATAGATGCTCTCCTGCCCCTGCCAGTAGTCATTCAGCATCAGACACATCTTTGCCACTTATCTTTTTAATGTTTTCGTGTAGGAGGTAAGGGTATTTTCATTAGTTTGGTGCCTCTGTTTACAGTAGATTGAAAGCTTGCCAACAACACACCAAATGCTCTCAAATTAAAGTCAGTTCCGTGGCTGTGATTAGACAAATTGTGACTGATTTCTAAGCCCTTCACTTCTCAGCCATATATCCCTCCTGCTCCCCAATCACCTGTAGTAATGACTAATGCCAGGTTCCCCTAGTTACACTGGAAAAGGGGAAAGTGCTTGGGAATTAGACAAGAAAGTCTGTTGCCTCCCACTTATTTTCAGGCTTTCATCCCCATCAAAAAATTAAATATGATGAGAGAAGCCCCATTAACTATGTTGCTCCTCTCCTTTTCATCCCTTGCTACAAGCGCTGAACACAAACCATTTTCCTTTCAGCTGGTATTAACTGCCATTTCCTGAATGCTTCCCTGACACATTCTTCTCCGTTCATGTCCCAATTCATTATCATTCACACATGCAGACTTCCACTGCAATAGCCAGTATCTCTGTTTTTAAAAAAATAAACATAGGGGTGCAGACTCCTCTCTTTCACTATAACCATGCCAGCATATG
>JAVJGJ010000003.1:12510386-12548373 GCA_035590215.1 Microhierax caerulescens | reverse complement strand
GAACCATGCCAGCATTTGTGTGCATTTTTACTCCAAATTCACATCAGCAAGAGACAACAGATTCCATCTTGTCCACTGCTGGCCACCCCCAACTCTCACCAATGCATGAAAGCCAGTAGTCCTCAAACACCAATTCTTATTAATTGTACCAATTCTTATTAGGTAAGCATGGCAAGAAACATATTAAGCCTTCCCCACTCCTCAAAGCATAGTTAGCAAGATGAAGTAATAGTTGTATTGACCACAGGTTACTGCAATACTAATAAGCTTGTCTTTTCTCATAAATATGATGGCCAGTTCCTTTACATACTGAAGAAATAATCATGTATCTTTACTTTTTACTAGCTGTAGGGGAATTGCCACCTTCTCCTTTTCCTCTGAATATGGTTCCGTGGCAAAGGTAGCCCTCATTATACACGATTATTTTTCATTAAGCTGGACTCCTATAAAGAGCAGGGTTACAAAAATTAAGAACCTTCTCACGGGAGTTGCACAGCATGTTTTCTATAACACAATTTTCTCAGGAAATTTCCATTCTTATCATCTACCCCTCGGTTTCACTACCAGCACCTACAAAGATAAAGCAACTGCAGTCTTCCAGCAAGCCAGGGATAACAGCAAAGGGTTTGCCTATGAAATACGCCAACAGCCAGAGGAATTCTCATAAACTAAGACCTCATTAAGCACAAGATATAATTAACTCTTTGCACACTGCAAATAGGGCTTGTTAACAAAAGCATTCCCTAAGAAAGATCAAGGGAAAATCTCTTATCTGGTGAGGTTGCACCAAAGTGTTTGTACTACTATTTGTAGAGAGCCTTCAGTGCCTGAGCATTGCTAATCACAAAAGGTTTCATTAGATTTCTCTCTATTTTCATTATGGAAATACGGTTAAGGATAGTTTGTTCTTTACAGTGTTTCCTTAAAGTAAAAGGATCTTAGACGCTAAGACTGCAGGGGACTGGTTGTCATTTTGCAGCTGCTGTATGACAGATTAGAATAAGTCACAAACTCCTCTTCATAAAGAAATAGGAAAGAAATCTACACAGTTTATCTTTTATTCCCGTCCCCAGTACTAAGAATAGCATGTCTGATAGGAATCTTTAACCAGTATGATATATTCTGGACAATACCCATCATAAACACTGGCTAATACCTGTCACAATTTTATCCTAGAGAGCACTGTAGCTCTGAAAGCCCAGGCACACAGCAGCAGTTTTTCAGCGTGCTTGCCGTTTGCATGGCAGCTGCTATCTAGATGTTCAGGCACACAGTCCGGGTTGGAGTCAGGCCACTTTCTCCCCCCAGCCCTCTGTGTGCAAAGGGCAGAACTCTGAGGCAGGACAGCAGCATCCCTGCAAGCACACCCCACTTGCCAGCTGCAGTTGCTAAGGAACTTTGTCATAGCAGAAGTGTCAGAGCCGTTGTCACAGGACTGCTGCTGCCACACTCCCAACCCAAAAGCCAAACCACTGCCCATACTACGTGAAAATGCCCACTAGCTTTGACATCCCTCAAATTGCATCAGGGCCTCTCTGCTCCCCATAGAGAAAGAGCCACTGTATTATGAAGCAGGTGATGTCGACTGCAAATTAGCATCCACCATCCCCAGACAGCATCTTTGCATACAAGAGCACTGCATTGTTTGTTGGGTGTTGGTTTGTGGTGTGGCGTGTTTTTAAAAGAAAAATAAAAAATGTGAAGTTATAGTTTCAGATAGCCAATTTGCATTGGTTTACAACTTTAAAACCACGTCACACGTTGGACAAGAGTCTTAAAAAGGATTAAAAGTAAACTAAGAATAAAAAAATAACCATGCACTGCACCCCAAATGCTGTATTACATTTTTGACAACAGCACACAACGTGGATTTGCTCCTGTCTTAGTGAAGGGGGAAGGGAGAGTGTGGGTAAAAGCAGAACTCTATTCTGTCTTTGGCACCTGCTAGAGAAATAACTGCTGGATCCAGCTGAGCCTCTGATCAAGCAGAAATTCTTAGATTGACAATTTGGTTATTAATTTTCCTTGCAAATACAGCAACTAATCATTTGGGGGTGGGTAGAGAGCAGAGGGAAGAAGTAAAAACAAACACCCCAACCATTTTACTTCCTCACACATGGTTTCCATCCCTTTAACTGCAAATTCTACCAAATGCTGAATCAATTCTTCCACGACCTTGCACTAAGTGAAAGGGCAAAACAAGAATCTCTCAAAATGATAAAGGTAAGCTATCGCAGCTTGTGAAAACAGTAATCAATAAGCCACTTCCCATTTAACAACCCTCCTTCTAACCAGATTGGGATTGAATGCACTCTGCCTACACTATTCATTTATTAAAAACAAAAAAACCCACACAACACACACCACACTTGGGCCAGCTGAATGCACACAGGATACTGAATAATCCTTTTAATACCTTGATTCCAAATCACAAAATTAACAGCACACACCTTATCTAGCAACAGAAGCTACAGACTAAGAAATTATGATCACCTTTATTCTCACAGCAAGAGTGGCATAATCCATTTAATTCTCTGCCCCTTTCTCCTAAGTATCCCAAGTGCTGTTTATTTTTAATCTTTATCCGCAGTGAAAGGTCAGGAAAGAAGAAATACTCTATTCTCAGTTCTGTCAGATATTGGGAAATCTGTTCCCACTATTTTCTGTCTATGACTAAGAACTACTATTCTGTGAGCTTAATTTATTTGATTCTTGCCATTTCACAGTTATTCTTCACTTCCCACCTATGTCCTCCTTCTTAAGCTGTAACATATTGCTAGAACTCAAACAGCTTCCCTACAGTGATACATAAATACACTTAAAACGCAGATTAATTATTTTAAAGCTGTCTGGGCTCTTCTGCAGTTTACAGCACTTGGTGTAACAAGACTCAGATCCTGGCTGGGGTCTCTGGGCCTTCCCACACACAAATAGCTGGTACACACACAACATTAGATTGAAGATTGTTAGTCTCCCCATCCTAAAAATAGAAGAAACCTAAGGCGCAGAGCAATGCAGTTATACCTTTAGTGGTTGTCAGGGTCATTTGTAGTAGAAGCAGCTCCCACAAGCTTATTTTTTTGATCGCAGGACTCTCAGCTTCTAAAAACCTTTTGCCCATTAAGCTGGAATATTTCAATATCTCCGTTTTCCCCTCCATGCTCCATTCCTCCCTTTTCACTGTAGAGTATTTCATATTAGACATTAGCAGCCTTCCTGACTTTTTCCACCCCCTTTCATTTGCACAGTCTTTTCCTTGTGGACGTATCTATCATTACCCACATCTAGAATGCCCTGTGACAACCTCACACGCAGCACTGCACGGCTGCAGTGTTTCCACATTCCCACAGAGCAATCTTCCCTGCCTGCTGCCCACCCAGCTTCTCTCGGGTAAGCACCTGATGCTGCCACAGTCCTGCCCTTCCCGCAGGGTCTCTGATCAAGCCTGGGAACTTCTCTTCAGGCTGCTCCATTTTGCTTCCTTAGTTACTGACCTCCAACTACCCCGGTGCTTCAAGCAGGTGTCTTAGTGCCTTCATCATTGCGGTATTACACACTGACATTGTTCAGCCAGGCTGTTATTTGAATCAGCTCAGCATTTCTAAAATAACATTTTCTGTTACAGCTGTAGGCTTGGCCTTACGTGCCACTGTGTCCCAATGCTTTGCTCCTCCTCCCTGAGCAGCTGCCATTCCCTCTGGAGCCCTGGCAAGCTGCTTTCCTTAGACAGACCATCACTTCCCCTGCTGCACTCAGCAAGTGCCTCTCATCATCAGGAATGGGAAGCAGGACTTAATTCCCAACCAATTTCCCTCAGTTGCTGGTCTCCTGGCACTCCCTGGGTGCTGGCCAGCTAGGCAAAAAGCCCAAAGAGACAAGCAGAGCAGCACAAATGATGCCCTGTCTGGTGCATCATCCCAATTTTAATTCAGTATTCTGTTTATTATCCAGAATATTAAACTCATGTCCTGCTTCTCTGCAGCCAAGAAATTTAGACTGTGAGGGTGGGTCATTTCTTTGGGAGTAAAGCAAGCCAGGAGTGCCAGGCTACTTGTACTCCTGCTCTAATTTGTTGACGTGTATGCATATACTTTGAGAAGATCAGGCTTGGCAATAGCAATTCGCATCATATAACTCACAGATGCAGAACTGCTCTGAATAACAGCTCTGTTTTGCAGCATCAGCCAGACCGCTGCTCCAGCTTTGTTGCTTCCAAAGACTACGTGCAGCTTCGTGAAACCTCGCAGACCTAATCCACAAGGTCCGCTTTTGTCCAAGGCCTGAGCTTGCTTTGTTACATGTAAGAATAACTAAATACTCAAGTCTGCACAGTGTCCCCTCATGAACACTGGAGACATTGAGAGTGTGATTTGCCTACAGTCAAATAACAAGACTTAATACAGGATTTGCTTTCCATCCATTGAACTTGGAGAAATAGAGTTCTGAGGGAACAAATATGTTCACAAATCCACATCAAATTCAGCAAACAGGTTTTAAACAGAAGTGCAGATGGGGATTCTCAAAGAGGTTTAAATACTTAATTTTGACATTGTCAGATTAGATTATTCTCCTGGGAAATACCAAGATTTTTTGGTTTTACATTTTCAAAATGAGTCTTCAACTTAGCTGAAAATAATTTCTAAGAATCTGGGGGGGGGAGTGAAATAAAAATTAAAAAAAAAATTGCTTCATGCCAAAGAAGAAAGAATCAATTGCCACTAAAGAAAGCATTTCCTTATTTCCCATTTTGTTGAAGTATACATGCGTAACCACCACTAAACAGTGGTAGCTTTGAAGTTCCAGTTTTTAAGCAGCTCTTGCTAGCATTAGTCTATAAACCACTCCTCTGTTCTCTCTGAATCCCACAAACTCTTTGTAACTGTAAAACTGCTAAGCAAGTAAATACATTTTTGCAAAAGCTAAGCCCAAAACAGTAGTAGATTAAAAGTCTTCAAGTCTGAATCACCTCATAAATGTATGGATGCATTTGAAAAAATTGGATGTATTGCTGCAACAGCAGATGAAATTGCATAGGGCAGCTTGGGAGGTCACGCTACAGAAATCTCAGTTTCCTGCGGACAAGCATTACCTCTCCCATCTCTATGCCCCACAACCCTGTTTGAAAAAGGTGAGATTGTTCCTACTTATATAGCAGCCAACTGCACTTCTACCAGAATGATGAAGCCTAGAACTAGAGCATTTAAAATGCAGTTCCATTCCCAAGAAAATAATGTTTGAATTTAGACAATGCCTCAACAAACAAAGGGATGCCCATGCATTTCTAGTGGAAGAAGCCTCACATCTACACAGTTGGATGCCTATGGCACATCATTTGTAAGTCAGCCATGCTGCTCCTAGAGCTGCTTTTTGCATGCACTATGAGGTTAGATATACCTTACTTTGTTTATTTTTTCTACTGTTTTGACAGCAGTCGTTCTGAAGCAGTATCTAAGTTTAAAGAGCTGTTTTGCAAGTCAGCCAATTTGAAATCAGATCCAAGATCAACAGAGCTGAGTCCTTGAAGGCACGTTTTTCCAGCTGACACACACAAACACACCTTCTTTTCTCAGTCACTAATTAGAGCCATGTTGAACTTAAAGTCTGGCTCTGCAAACTTCAAAGAGACAGGAAAAGGCCCAAGATTATTTGCTCTGAACATTCAGCTAAATTGCTATTTCCCCCTCCCCCCCCCCCCCCATCCCGTGGTTGCCAGGAATGCACATAGCGGTTCTTTTTGTTACAGATTGTTTATGGCACTCTGCATATTACTAGTTTCACATACTTGAACGCTTCATTGAAAATAAATAGAAATTGCAGTTACACCCTCAAAGAGCTAAAGGCAGCCATAGCAAAGGAAGTTTTTTTAAAAAAATTTAAGGTCATTGACAACCTGGGCATACACCATGCTCTCCAATTTTTACTTGTTACCTGAGTTAAGTCTAGCTCACCCAACACTAACCAGTGTGAGAAACACAGACACCACGTTGATAACATAAGACACAAAGAAGTGCAAGTCACAGGCAGCTTCCTCAATGATTTTTGCAGTGCATAAGCATGTACTCATCTTCAAGATGATGCAAGCTCGTGTCAAGACTCAGATATCCTACTAAACAGTTGGGAAGTGTTATTAGCTTGAGGCAAATAAGGCACGGCTCTTCCCTAGAAATCAGCTTATTGCCATTAGAAGACTTTGTACAGTAAGGATAATGCTGTATATACTGTCTTTGTGTTTGTCTGTTTCAGGGTGAGTAAACATGTACATACATAAATCAAGTTTATATATACAGTTTATCTGCAATGCAGTCAAAAAGTGTATCTGCAGTACATAAGAAAACAAACTAGCTTTGAGCTAGACAGCTCTGTTATCCATAGGACTGAGACTGCAGATTCCTGGTATTCATCAAGGCCTGCAGAAGCCTACTCAGGATTCCAAGTGTGCACTCAGCAGCTCATATCATGCCCCCAAAGAGCAGCTGATTTCAGAGGGGAGCTTTACCACGGCTGTCACCCTTGAGCCTTCACACGGATCAGTTCTACCTTGGATTGCAGTAAAGGCATACTCCTACTAGTCCCTTAGTCTGCATCTGGCTTTTCCTCAGAGAAGTGGAACTGCTGACACTGGACACATTGCCACAACTTCATGATGCTAATGCCATAGTTGATGACTTGGACTGGAAGAACAGGAGAGACTTGAATAACTGAGCCTGAAAACTACTAGAAGACTTTTGCATTCCTCCTTATAAACATGCAGTCTTGCAAGACTATATACATTCCCATGAAACTGCTCAAAAGCCTCCCGCAAAGGCTGATATTAAAGGTAGTGAAGAACCTCACCTGAAAGTACAGTGCCTCACACGACTGGGTATTCACCGGGCAGAAATTCTTTAATGTTATGCATAATTTAAAGTCATACTTAGAAATTAAAAGACACAGGTAAAACAAAGTTAACTGCTGTGTCTTTTACGTGACCTTATACAATTTCTGTCTCCATGTATTCTACCGTGAAATAAATTTACTAGCAGACAGGAGAATTTATATACAGAACTACTTAACACACATTGATTGTCTTTAATAAAACTTAATAGGTGCAAAACAAATTACTTGCTATATTTTGCAGGAGGAAGATTAGACTGACCATTCACCAAAAATCTTTTTCAAGTGGCAGACATTCGTCAGATCATAATTACAAGATCCTTCCTACACATTGCCTTACTGGCAGAGCCTGAACAGAAGCCAAACATGGTTTCTGCCCAAACCTTGATTCTTAAAGAGTTCCAGCTCTTCAGAGCATGCACTGACTTATGTTCAACCTTCCCAGATGCCACACAGCAAGCTTTACATAGAAAGTTATAATTTTAAAGAATGCCATCAAAGCAATGTACACCCTATGTAGTTCTTCAGAAGAAATCCCTTGTGTCAATATTAGTTTGTCAGTGATAGACGTGTCCCATTCTCAGTCACTGTGTTCATCCCTTCCTCTTAATTCCATGATTTTTAGCCTCCTGATTTTTTCTGATTATTCACAAGCATATACCACTGAAGTCTGATCCTATCAAGATCAAACTTGAAACAGTCAAGCACATTTTGACACTGCCTTTCAGGTGAGTTGAAGATAGATTTATTTGCAAAAACAAACTCAGAACCACTTTCAGGGAAATATTTTCTAGAGTAGGTGTATCATCGTGTTTCATTGTGTTCAAACAAACAGCTGTTTCAGCAAAACTGTTTCATAAGTGTCTTATAAACCTTTACTCAAGAAATCATGCTAAATTGAAATAGTGAAGTTAATAGAATTTCTGCATTCATGGAGAGAGAAGATTAGGATCACACATGTGAAACTTAACTATGCTAAGAACTAGACAGTAACACAGGTCTTTTCCATCAACCCACTAAAAATACTAGAGTTTACAGCCAGCAACAAAAACCTCTAACTCATACACATTCAGCTCCACCCAATTTGACGAGGTCTTCTACAGGTTACAGAATTCATTCTTCTATTTAAGTGCCATATTTCACAAATAACCAGATTCCAAAGAACCAAGAACTCCAATGGCCAAGAACAATTATGATAGCTTATCAAGTGTACAGGAGTTTCTTCTTCTATATCCGTTTTATTATCAGCAGTAGTTAACACCAAAAGCTATAGTTTTTAAGAAATGAAACAAACATGATTTCTGTCACTTATGCTGACAAAACGCAAGAGCAACCTTACTGAATTATGCTGGCATGAGACAGCAGCCAGACTTTCCATGAATAAAAGGATACGGTTGACAACAGAACACAATGCCCAGTGATGAAAAGCAGTATGTGAAGAATGAGTTATCAGAAATTAGGGACAACCTATAGGTGATTTCAGGAGAGCCTTCATTTTAATTTTAATTAGAATTATTTTAATACCACTGAATACAAAATCATCCCCAGAAGATTAAAAGGCTTTGTTCAGGGCAGCATTAGTGTACAGTGATTCTCTTCCTTCAAGGAAAGAAAAAAAAAATCTATACAGTTACCCAGTTTTTAATAAATTATTATATTGCTTGCTTCAGTTCTTGCAGCTTTTTACAGCATACATTTGTTTTTACATTGTTTGGGCTTGTTGCTGTTTCCCCCCCTTCACCACTTTCTCCTCCCTGGTGTATAATTAAGTGTTTCCCCCAGACTACGTTGTAAATTAGATTTTTAGTTGAGCCATTCTTAGCTATAAAACAGGAATGAATCTTGGGTTGTACAAACACAGCTAATTTACTTTTTACCATCTCCAGAAGAGACACAGCCCAAAGGAGGCCACCGCATTGCTCACAACGCTTTTCTCAGAGCTCATCTGAAAGGGCTCAGACAGCCCCAGCCTCCACAGAAGAATTAGCAGGGGTGTCAGGGTGTGGGTGGCAGAGAAAGGAAAGCAGAGAGGAGAAACTTTAGGTAATAAACTAAACACACAGTGGGTGTGACAAAGCTCGGTCTTGTGAACCCTTGGTTTTATAGTAGAGCTATAATAATTATATACAATTTTAACTTAACACAGTAAAGACAGGGGGGAAAGCAAGTTCTGAGAAATCTAAGTAGCAAGTTCAGTAACTCTTTTCCTTTGTATATTTCATGTTCAACATGTAACTAATCCCAAGAGAATCTCCAGAAAACACTCTGTTCTTCCTGCTGCATCTTTACTTGTAAGAAAAACGTTTTTGTGGCCTGTTCTTCTCGTAGTGCCAAAAGTTATCTGTTAGCAGGTCAAATTGTTCTTTCAAGGAGAGGAAAAGAAAAGCAACACTTCCCCTGGTTATGCATTACTAATTAGCTCCAAGTTAGGGGGGTGGGGGTAGCATAGATTGGCAATGCAGAAAACGTTCTGACAAAATATTCATTGAGGCAAGCTGTGCAAATGATTGCTGCCAGCCTGGAGACAATGGCTCCATTGTTCTGCAGAGTGAATTGGGCTGGGAACCATCTCAGAGGGTCCAGCAAGGAATAAAAGGTAACATTATTTTTCAAATTCAGCTCCCTTTCTTTGGTTCAAGAGTGGGTTTTCTTTTTAGGAAAGGATGTTGAGCTGTGCACAGAGCCCAGGCTCTGTTATTGTAAGCAATAACTGTTTTGCCAGCTTTGCTGTATGCCAGTTTTAATGTCACTATCTAATTCAATTACATAAAGCAAAGAAACATGCCCTTCATCACACTTAAAAGCTTGAATGAAGAATGAAAGTGAGAAAGAAACATGTGATACTGGGTTGTGGTATTAAGTACTTAGACGTGTCTTGCAGAAACCTCTTTCCCCCTTGCTCCCACACCATTAATCCCAGCGCTTTTAACAGTAGCCATGAAGCCAGGTCTTCTCTGAGACAGAGAAGACTGTAGCGTTGCAGGAGGTAGGACTGAGAGATACTGTACTGAAGCACAACACCAAGAGTCTCTCAACAACATCAAAGGACAGGGTTGTCAGTTTTCTTCCTGCATTGCATTCTCCTTCCCGTGGCTGACTAATTTAAGTGACAAAATGGTACTAATGGTGCCCATGTAGTCTGCAATGAAACACATCCAAGATTTAATAGTCTGAGGAATATATTACATCTATATTCTTTGTTCTAACAAACCTGGGAAAAGTGCCTTTTTGTATCATAAAGAGACTGTATTTACAACTCCTGTGTTTTAAACCCCAATTGGCAGAAAAAGCCCACACTATTTCTTTAGTTACCTCCCATCAATAATTTATTGGCATAATAAATCACACTATCCTTATCCAAACATCTTTATCCTACTGAAAGGGAAGACAGACTTATGATCTCAAAAATAATAAATTGGATTTAAAAACTCATCCAGAATAACGCAAGTTCATCTGTTCAACCCAGCAGCACAATATCTGCTTTCATGCAGGACCTTAATATGATCCAGGACGAGCCACAAAGTGACAAATTAAACCTTAGCAAGTCATGAGCATTCTTCATCAAGAGAAAAGAGGAAAAGAGAAGGAAAGGTATCAGTAAACTATAAACTACAACAGTGTACATGCAGTAAAGGTCTGTTGTTCACAAGACTTCATGGCAAGTCAGTAACTCCCTTTCTATTAATACTGCAGTTCTCAGACTCTTCCCTTTGTTGATGTTGCTTCCACATTTTCATTCCCCTTACCCATCTTCTCTCCACACATCCTCCTAGGCTGCCTTCCTCTTGGTTTACATATTTGCACGGATGCAGAGCAGAAATTCAAATACAGAGATTCCCCTGTGACACTCCACACCGGGTTCATAACTTATTGCTAACAATTTTATGGTTTTGAGTGACTGGGTCTGGATTCCAGAGTTCAGATATATTGGATGTCGGGTTTGTGTTCCCAGGAGCCTCCAGAAACTGGGCTGCTGGAACAGGCAGTCCTGCACAGGAAGATTTGCAAAGGGTCTGATCCAGCTCAAAAGGAATTCCCCAAAGGGAACTCTCATGCAGAGGCTGCAGACTCCTCATCACATATGCCAAAATATCCATAAGGATAGGTTTAGACTGGAGAATATTCTATTCTCCAGTCATGTCTATTTCATCTAGAACCAATTGATTGTTTGCATTAATTATCACTGTAACACTGGTATCAGGCTACTGTGTTTTGTTAGGGTTTTTTTATTATTTTAATCTGGAAACAGTATCTTAGAGTTGGCAATTTTTTTTTTAGATTACATCAGTCAAACAAACACTTGAGCATATTTCATCTCATGCTTTTAAATGGGCTCACGAAGGACACCAAACCAGATAAGTTTCTGATATCAATATTCAACTAGCTTAAATCAACACACCATGGTGATAATTAAAAAAAAAAAAAATTCTAGCTCTGGTGTTATCAGCCTTCATGTTAGACTGCATTTACTTAGAAGAAAAGTTTTCACTTGAGCAGTGAGAAAATAACTACAAAGGCAGAAGCCCTTGATAATGAGCAGGCCCTCCAAGCAAATGCTGAAACAAGTGATTTCTGTCTTCAAATTCTCTTCTTGTGAGTGGGATTAACAGATCAGACCCCAAGATTTACACCCACCATACATACTATTTTACAACTAAATGCTCTCTGCTTTAGAATCAGCCCCATGTTCCAACAGCTCCACAGCTTAATTCGTTGTACAAAAAACCAAAAAAATTTACTATGACTGACAATTTAATGTGGGATTATGACTTGCAGTGCTTATCCTGCTGTTATGCACAGTCTTAGATTTGGCTGCAAAGGAATTTTCCCAGAAGGTACAAAACAGAGGTCTCTTCAAGAGCCCTCTGAGCTATGGCAAATTAAACAGGGACTATTCCACAGTGAATCCCAGTTTTGGCGAACAAAGTCTTTTTATTGAACTATCCTGAAGCAGTCTTATCCTCAAAGCAGCCTACGGTCCTAAAAAAAGGAAGCTGAAAATCCATTCACCTGCAGGTTTTTTTCCAGCAATTACACCTGCCTCTAAAATACATTTGCAGCTCTTCAAACAGTCACGTGAGTCGTTTTACAGAGAAAAAAAAATTAACACCTATAATTGCCTGTATATTTTTCTAAAATCATTCAGCTGATTAATACAGGGTGGTTATGCCAAGTGCAATAGCTCTTCACATAATGTCCTTAACCTGAAGTTTGCACTAGCTTTGTCGAGTCTAGCATGGGGACCTTGGGCCCAAAATCTTTTTGACTTTCTCCAACTGCATCAGCCATTCCAATAAAATACATTATTTCAACCTGTAAATTGTGTATCTTAGATCCAAATAACAGCAGGATGCAAGATCTACCAGTACTGCTGTGTAAGTATTGCCCATTCTATACTTTAAATATGAAAATCAATGGCTACAAGATGCCAGATCTTCAAGTCAGAAGGATAATGAGTTTTAAAAGTAACCAAGAAAATTTGTAAGATTGTATTATCATCCTTCTTGTGACACTCCTATCAAACCATCTTCAAAATATTTGTCCTTAACAAATTTTGAGGTACACTGTGTTTAAAACCTATGCTCCCATTTAAAGGAATATCAACAGAAACATTTTTACCATGTCAAATAATTATTTCAAAACAATAAGAGCTTAGAAGCATGCTCATATCTCAGTTACTTAATGCGCACACACACACACACAGAGTCTCCTCTCTTGTTGGTCCAAAAATTTCTGACAACAGAAACTCTAATGGATGCAAGATGTAGCAGGTACACTGTTCCAAGAATGTCAGAAGAAAGCTTTGGTGTGAATAATGTTGAGGACACCTGTGTTAAAGACAAGGAAAAGGTAATACCTGAAAAACTCAAAATAGATCCAAATAACCTACAGTACAGGAAAACCCAATCCTTGGGATCCACTTGTCAGCATAACTGCTATTACCCTTATCAGTTATTCACCAGTACAGGTACCTTCAACATAAAAATTCACCATTAAGCAATACTAGACTGCTTATTTTGTGACGTCTACAATGTCACAACCCAAATCAGTTATACAGCTCCCAGGTGAACTAAATAAGCCTCAAGGCAAAGGCAATAGGTTTACATACAGGTTACCAGTGTCCTGAAGTTACTCCAGCTTTCTGTACTACAGCTTGTCTTCTACATGATTGAAGGGGGCTAAACTTTCACTTGAGATTACAATTACTTTAAAACACATCTCATGTAGAGCGTAATTACATCATGTCAGATGCATGCTGCCTACACCATACTAACAAGCCATCATCTTCCCACTACTTCATTGCCAAGAGGTCTCCTGGTGCAAAGGTAAGAAGGTTCTGTCAAATGAGCTAATATTGATGCAGCAAGCTGGCAACATAGGGAAGTTTATAACATCTTATATTTAATCATAGTTTCTGAAAAGCACTTTCTGACTTTTGGGGTGAGAGTGAAATGAGAGAGGGAGAGCACGCTAATGAAAAGCATTTCCTTTTCATGATTAGACAAAGGCCATTAGAACTAGAGACACTGAACAGGAGGAAAACAGCTGTTTGGCAGGTTAATCATTTCCATCCTGGGGTCAGCTGGCCAAACACATAAGGAATCATGTACCACTGATACTGAAGTGCTGCAGGCTTGAACCTACAAGCTCCAGAAACAGACCTCTTCACACTGATAGCTTGCTGGAGGCTACCAGTCTTTAACATGACAGCCTGTTAGACAAACTAGCTCAAAACTTTTACTCTGTATTTTGCTTCCCATTTGCTTGCCATTTCGCTGGAGCTCATGGATTTCTCAGCCTCGGGCAGGGGGGTGTGAACTCCAGTATGTATTGTGAAGTACTACTATTGTACAAAAAAAAAGAAAAAAAGCCGACAAAAAAAACCCACAACACTAAGCTTTGAGGAAAAGCAGCAGGCAGACCTGTTAAAATACAAGTTTAATTCACAGCAATGATTGCACTCCAACACCAAACTGAAGTAAGCCAGCAGGAGAGGGAATCCCTACACCTAGACATTTCCAGAAATGTTTTAAAAAATTTTGTTCTTGTCCTGGTTTCTGCTGGGATAGAGTTGGTTTTCCTTTTAGTGGCTGGCATAGTGTTGTTTTGGGTTTGGTCTGAGAATGATGTTGATGGCACATTGATGGATGTCTTTTGTTGTTGCTGGGTGGGGTTTATATTGGGTGGATGACTTTTCAGTTTCTTGGGCCCTGCCAGCGAGAGGGCTGGAGGGGCACAGGCGGTTGGGGAGGGACATAGTCGGGGCAGCAGACCCCTGTCTGGTCAGGGGAACAATCCATACCATATGGCATCATGCTGGGTATAAGCTGGGGAAAGAGGAAAGGATGGTACATTCAGCATTATGGTGTTTGTTCTCCCAAGTAACTGTTACACATGTTGGATCCCTGCTTTCCTGGAAATGGCTGAACATCTGCCTGCCAGTGGGAAGTGTGAACCAATTCCTTGTTTTGCTTTGCTTGTGTTTGCAGCTTTTGCTTTACCTATTGAGCTGTCTTTGTCTCAACCCATGAGTCCTCTTACTTTTACTCTTCTGATTCACTCCCCATCCCACTGGGGTGGGGGTGGTGGGCAAGTGGCTGCATAGCACTCAGTTGCCAGCTGGGGTTCAACCACAACAGTTCTATGTATTGCTTTATACAATGCGGAGACACTTAATTTTAATTACCATCAGGGTGCTGAAAGCACAGGTGGATGCCTGTTAATTGAAGCTACCACAGTTTCATGTAAATTGAAAGAATAAATCAAATATCAGCCTCTCAAGAACAATTCAAGGTAAAAAAAAAAAAAAAAAAAAATAGTAATGAGTTTTGGAAGCAAGGAAGGAAATTGTTGTCAGTGAGAAAACAGCCAGCAAAGATAACAGACCTCTGCCAGCAGACAACCATCAGAAACAAGTCTGTCTTACCAGGAAGCAAACTTGTCAGCCTAGTCTGTAGATTAGAGGGACAGCCATAAACCAGACATATACTGTAGGTATAGACTAATTCAGTCAGGTATTGTCTTAAATCTGGTGGCAACAGAAATAGCAATGCAAGTTACCTCTGAGGCAGGCACAGCTAAGCTAAAAAAAAAAAATTATCAGTAACATGCATGAAACCAGAGCAAGCAACTACAGATCACTAAGAAAGATCACTGCTATGTCTTCAATAAGAAGGCATGAAGAAGAAAAGCAAGAACAATGAAAACATGAAAACATGGACAGCTAGATAAGTCTCCATTAACAATAGTCTCTGTTAGGTTTCAACAACTAAGATATTCAAATCCTTTTGTAGTTAATTCAGGACTCCAGGGAAATGACAGGTTCACAGCCCTAAATACTTAAGTGTCTCAGGAATAAGAAATAGAGAACATTGAAGTGGGACAATTTTAGCAGACGCTGCCACATGATTCCTCTTTGACACTGAAAACAAGGACATCAACTGTAAGGATGGATTCTTGCCAGAGAAGTAATCAGCATCTTACTTGAAAGACCTCAGTGAATAGCCTCAGCCTGTAGTTACTTTCAATAAACACAAGCCTGAGATGAACCAAAATCACCACAATATTGCACCTCATACTTGGCAACAGACTCCACTAACCACTCTGGGATATACTGTGCCAGAGTCGCAAGACAGCCCCTCAGTTTTGTGCCTTTTGGTAGGTTGGACAAGAAAGAAGTGAGCAGTGCAATGCACCCCAATGCAAAACTGTCCCAGTCTTGTTCTGAGCACAGGTGTGACAACTGCAACGGAGTTGGGTTACGGGATCTGCATCTGAGAAGAAATAAGCCAAGGCAGACAAACTGAGGGTATAGAAGTGGATTCGTGAATGAAACAAGCTTCTACAAAAAGCCAGCAGCAACAGACCTATCTTGACAAGGAGCATTAATCACTTAAAATACGAAACCTGGGTAAGCTGCAATACTCTGTGGGAAAGACAACTGATTTTACAGGCAAGTATTCCTAGTTACAGGCAGCACAAGAAGAACAAGTAGAGTCACAAGTAATATCACTAAACACTGTACGTAGATTAGGCTATAGTCTACCAAACTGTTCAACAATAAGGAGATACCTCATCTTCATTCAACATTTGCATGGTTTTCTTCTCTCCAGGAGGAATACAGAAGAGTTTTCAGAGTAAAGTTTTCTACACGTAAGGCTCAAATCAGCTATAGTAGGATTTAGATATAACATCATGCTAGTGTCTTCAGAAGCATAAAAAAAACCCGAGATGTGAACCGCAGCATCTTGCTATCTTACCAGAAGAGCTATGTAAAACTAAGCTTAAGTATGGCTATTTTAATAGCACAGAAGCTCTTGAGCTATAAAAACAAGGCTGAGTAATCACATTTACAAAGTACCCTTTAAAAAACCAAAAATCAGCACTGATACATAGTGCATTAATTTATTCCAATATTTTAAAGAGTCTAGAGAGACTTTCAAGACAAGCACTGTTCCTACTGGCATTACCCACAAACATCCTTTCCAGATTGTGTTAAAACTTGTCAACTGGAGAAAGTGAGGAAGATACCAGTAATAGAAAGTATGAGATACTGCAGACGGGAAAAATATTTATTATATTTTTTAAGAGAGACTCAAGGAAAAGATGGTTAAGTTTATATTGAAAAATTTAGTCAGACCTCCCCAATCCTAGAAACAGTATAAACACATCATTGAAGCCTTCTATTTAGGCCAATTAGCTCTGCCAAGAAGGAGGATATGTTTGCAGAGGCAGAAGGCAGTGTTAATGCAGTTCTGCTGTTTCTGGGACCTACCCTGTTAAACACTGCACTGTGTAGACACATGCTAAATAATTCTGGATAACGGCCATTATTTCTTATACATGCCTCTGAACAGAGCTGAACTTTTGCATTTGATTTTAACATTGCATTTTTAAAATCTGCACAAATAAAAGCAGCTAAATATAACTCACAAAAGGTCAAAAGCCAGGAAGACTAAAAGCCCACAGATTTCTGCAGTAAAGCACAATTTAAGATCTTTCCAAACACAACATCTGTAGGCTGGTTTCTCACATCAGTTTTCAATAATGTATGGACTGCCTTTACACAGGAAATAGATTACCACCACACACTATTTGCCAAATATTAAATATTCCATCTTTTAAATCTGGGTCTTGTAGAAATATTTTACAACTACTTCATCCTATGACATTCTGCAAAGCTGTACATGTCATTAGTTTCAGCTGCATCTGTGTCCAGTTATGTGATTGTGCCCACAAATCCCAGGACTAAATGCTCCAAATAAAAGATTGGAACCTTAATTGTTCTTGCACTTAGCTCAGTCTGAAGCCCTGTTGCAGATGACTTCCAAATTTCTATCTTTATCACAAAAAAGCCTTTTATTAGCCTGCCTTGCCAGCCTGCCCATGATCCATTAGCCACTTACAAGCTGCAGAGCACCAGGCAAACACTGCTTTGAGTTACAGATGCTTTTCCTGAAGGTGTGTTTTCTCCAGCAACCTGGAAGATGTAACTGCTTCGATCCTGAGAGGATGATTATATCTTACTGAGTGCCCAATACAGTCCTTGAAGCAGGAGCCAATGACCACTTCAATCCAAATGCCTTTATTTGTAGGCTACAAAACCAAAATCTCTTGCCCACCCACCCTTCCCCTGGTGTCACAATTAATGCGTTCTTTTGTGAGCCTCATCCCAGCTCCGAGAACTAGATCTGAAATACAGAAGGCCAGGACAGTACCCCTCCAAAGTCTAAAGTAGACTGATGGCTAGGAAAATCTCCAACCACAAAGGAATCAATCTGCATCTCCTTACTACCTCCATGGGTGCTCCAACAGCTTGGCTACCTCAAATACAGGCTGTAAACACTGCTCAGTACCCCAGGGAATAAAAATTGCAGCTGCTCAGTGTGCACACCTGACATGGCTCCCAGAAGAGGCAGGGAGGTGAGGCACAGCTCAGCCCTACCATCTCCAAGGGTTAGTGGTGGTACCTCCCTACCCAGCCTGTTGGAGCACCACCTGTCCCGCACAATCCTGCATGGCCACTGTGGAGCAGTTACATACCTTCACACATAACCCGAGTGCTACATAGCCCTGTTTCAGGGCCAGCCATCCTCATCTTAAGTGCTACACCACCCACGCTGCATGCCTGATGCAGGGGACCTGAACTCAGTACTGTAGCAGTCCAGTCAAATGCATGCAGCACCTTAACATCTCATTTCACAGTACAGAGTTTAGCATCAAGCCTGCTTGACAGGTTGCCACCCCTGCCTTTGCCTCCCAAGGCACTTAATCCCTTCCTCCCTACACCCACACCTCTTAGGTGCACATACCCGTCTGCTTGCCATGTGATTGATGCTCACAAGATTTTGTGACAATCTAGGTTAAAAGCCAATTATTTTTAACCCAGTTCCCCCACTCACTGATCTAGCTCATCACACAACACCATAACAATCATATCAACACAGCCAGTGGGGCAGGAAGCCACAGACAAGCAGAGAGGAAGAACAGCTGGAGTCGAGAGAAATGCAGGGGTACCGCAGAGGCCAGGAACTGTGGCTTTAGACGTGACCAAGTGTCACGTCATGTACTTCTATCCACAGTATGTTTCTGCGTCCCCTAGGAAGCCACTATGACATGGGTGTAAAATACTGCACGATTTCAAAAATTTCATGACTAGACTACATGTCAAGCAGGCTGCTGAAAGCTTCACATCCCTGCAGAACATCCACATAGCCCAATTTCCTTCTGAATGCACCACTGCTGAGCTCATTGGAATAACCTGACCCAGGAATTAGACCAACCCCTTCAGTTTAACAGCATCACTGTTTCTTAGGTGACAAAGAGCTTCACAGAGCAAGATCCTGACACCACTGCAGTCTTCGCTGCAGAATTCCAGTTCCCGCCTCCTGCTGAGGCAGGATTTCACACACCATTTTTCTGCTACAGGGAGGAGAGCTGGAAGAAAAAACAGGATTTCAGGAAACACATGCAAGAAACTCTGCTGCAATACATGGAACCCAGAACAGCCGAGTACCTTAGGAACATTAGAGCTGGTCTCTGCACCACAGTGCAATTTACCTGCTTTACCCTTTTTCTCCCTAAGATACAGGGTAGTTTCTTCTTATGAACCAGCAGCCAGAAATTAAATTTACATCTCTGCCTATTTCTACAAAGTTCTCTTGCAAGTCAGCAATTTTACTATATTTAGAGTAATCCACTAAGTAGCAAACCCTCAAGGTCAAGAAGCTGTTTCTGAGGACTCCACCAGAAGAAACTAAGGTTCTGCATTTTAGACATAGACAGCAGCAATAAATTTACCAGTCAGAGGTCCATACCTCCACTGAAAAAATATTTTGGGATCCACAGACAAGGTTTAAAAACACTGTTTTTTAGTAAAAAAATCCAAGACCTACACTAGTGGTAAATTGGGTTGGAAATTTACCTCAACATCTGGCTGACACCTCTAGCTTTCTGATGTCAGTTTCTTTACTGCTTAGATGTTTAAAGAGAAATTTCCTCTAACTGTCCATGCTACAACTTCATTTTCTTCATAAAACTCTTAACCTTTCTCGCTAATTCAGTGCTGCAGAGATCAGTGCCCAGGCAGCTCGAAGACTAGATGGATATAAATACCGGGGATCATATCAGGGATCCCAGCATCATCTCTCATTTAACCATTTCATTCATTTAGCCAACCAAGCTAAAAGTAGCTATTCAGAACTTTTGAACTCCCCCTGTACAATACTGTCACAGAAGAGCAGTTTGGATTCTGGCCATTCATCCCTATAAGTCAAGCAGAGGATGAATGTCCATGCTAGAGACACTAATCATGTTACTTAACAGTGTCACATTTACAGTATCTTCCTATACTCCTTGAACATAGTAACACCACATCAATGAAGCCAGCAGCTTGAACTCAGTACTTGCCTTAGATCCTAAGTGAGCCAACAACAAAAGACTGACAGTAAATAGCTAATTTGCTCACATCCCAGCTTTATTCTCCTCCATGCTTGCAGCCCAGTTTCATGGCTATACCAATAACTCATCCACAGGCACACATTTTCAGAAGCAAACAGACAATAGACACTGCATGTGGCCAGAACAGTGTTTGGTATTATGTTAAGGCAAAGCCACATTCACAGCAAGTCCTAGAACAGCTCATCTCTAACTACCAGGCAATGCAACCACCCAGTACACAAGCACCGGTTGCTTTGCTGCTCTCTGACTCTCAGGCAGCCCCTCACCAGGGACAAGACACCCCAAAAAAGCAGCAAATCTGGCAGAGCTTTCCCAGGAAAAGAAAGGATGCTGCAGGGAAAGATAGACTCAGAATTGATAGAGAAAAACCAGCCACAGAAGGGACAGTACCCAATCCTATTATGGATCAACTGAAATCAGGTATTAGAAGCTAGTGCTCAGTACTCAAAAGTTTTAGCCAGAATTACTAATCTAGTACTAATAATGTGAAAAAGCACAGATGTCCACTGCTGTGTACCAGCCTGTGGACACTGTTTGCACAAGCAGAAGTTTAATCTCAAAAAATTAATGTGGGCAAAGGGAAATATTCCTGCTTACCAATTAAAAAGTCATTTGCATAACCCCCACCTGGAATTAAAGTACTTCCCCCCCCCCCCCCCCAAAGTGTATTAAGAAACTTTCCCTCCGTGCACAGTGGATGTGCCTTCAATGGCTGTTGCCTTTATCTTGTGAGTCATATACTGAATGATCTCTTCTTACCACTCTAAATCAACTCTGAATATACCCTTTGATAGGGCTGTTCTTTCCCAATTGCTTTCATTACTGGTAGTGACCTGCTTCTGTCACTTACTCTGGATCTTGTCTTGTGCTCTTCAACATAAATACAGTTTTGCCATTCATTTCAGTAACATTAAAGTGGGAAAAGACATTAGTCACAGACCAGCAGCATCCCACAGCACCAAGTCATAGGGCCCAAGGACCACAAATGGTCCTTGCATCCCATTTATTTCTTACTTACAGTGGTGGAACCAAAAACTCAAGCCCTTCCTCCTCTCCCCCCTTCCAAGTACCTCTGTGCAATGAGAAACCAAACTGCATAAGGCCCATCACAAGAGGGCTGACGGGTTATTCTGGGGGATACTGCAGATGAGGCATGTCCTGTAGGAAGGCAGTGAACTCTACTTCTCCAGAGCACCCATGTGTCACACTGCAAAAGCTTTCTGCTCTACTTTAACACAGTCATTTACATTTCTGTCCTAAAAACTAATTTGTTTCTAACTTTTAGACTTTCAAATGTCTAAAATCAGAAAGGCCATATTTCCTGACTTCAGACCTCTTTTTATTATTACAGCCAAAAGACTTATACATGGCCAGATACACATAGATTAAGCAGAATTTAACAAGCTACTGTTATATGGTCCATATATTCATACATTGCACGCTACTTTTGTGTGATGAATTGTTGTAAAGGGCGTTTCCAAAAGTCAAGCCAGCTGCATAGTTATTACTTAAGAGCAGAATTCAGTAGTACAAGTCCTATCCAAACACCTAGGCATATATTGTTCTTTTCCAATAAAAATGGAGATGACGAAATTATTTCAGTAACTAAAAATACTTGAGGCTTCTGGAGACAAATTTAACTCAAATTCCTCTCCTCATCCAGATTTAAAAGTGTATTTCAGCAAAAAAAGGTCTTAATTATATACGTGCTCTGAACAGGTATTAAGCATCTCATGGGCCTATTACAAAGAAGTCAGCTTGTGACAGTAGGTGACAGGGTACCTAGTCCATTGCAAGTCAAATATCATGAACGAAATGTTGCCTGAAGATTTTCATATTTGGCACATCAGCAGATTTTATCTAGGTGGTGTTGTTCAAAACAATCTTTCTAGTTAAGGAAGTCACTGACAATTTCTTAAGTTCTGCAGAGAGGAGTGCTGCCCCACTGAGATACCTTGATAGTTTCAGATACTCTCAGAATCACAGGTATTACTTAAATAATAATTACTTACATTGCTTTTCAGCCACAATATATATATGGCATGAGTAAAAGTGACTATATTTGAAAATTATGCACAGACTTCTATTCAACAATCACAAGTGTGTCATTATATCATTGGGTTTTACAAATAAAGAAAAAAGTTATGACGCTCAGGTAACTTAGTCTACAAATCTAGTGGTACAAAAAGCAGCAGAATCAAGTCTCAAAACAGATAAAGACTAAATCTAGGGACAAAAATAAAAATTGCATCATCTGAAACACTGCTATCCTTACTACTAGATTTAGAAAAGTAAACCATACAAAATTAAAAATATACTGAACTAAAAATTAACATAGCTTTTCATGCTTTCCAGTATGCAAGAAAATTGTGATGTTCAGTATGTGTGTTATAAGCTATTCAAATAATGCATTTTTATTTGCTCTGTAGCCTAATTCTGAAACATGTTAGATTTGATTTAGTGCACATTGACTAGATTACTGACATGGTTTAATTCATGTTATTTACAATTGGGAGAGCCTGACGATCAGTAAAAAACAAATTATACATGTTTATTACACCCTCCCTCTCACTTACACCAATGAGTGATTATGATGCGAGTTATAATCACAGAAGATTTAAAGAGATGGACAGACAACTGTGTTGCTGGTTCAGCATCCAGAATCACAACATATGCCCCACATACTGATGAGGGTGCATTATGCACAGACGCTGTTGTCTGCAAAGCACTGGCATAACACTGTACTGTGCTTCCCTGTCTTGAAGCTGATCTACATATCTGACTATGCAACTCATTTGCTCTCTGTCACCAAATGCTTTCAGCGGGGGTAGTGTGTCACACAAACAAAGAGCATGAACCGAGCAGATGGCTGCCGATTCTTAGAAGACAACATGTGTTCCTGTAGCTGGCACTCAAGATGCATTAAATATCATTTGATTTCACAGAAATTTGGTCTTGCATTGTTCATTAGGCTGCCATAGACATTTAGTACCTCACAGTTGGCCAGAAACAGCTTTATCCCACCATTGCATTCCATAACCTCACTTTTCCTTTCCCTTATTCTCTTGCACAACTATCCAGCTAACCTTAGCTGTCTGTAACACTGGAGTGAGAGGTGTAGAGGTACCACACAGCTACTTCAAACCCTGCAAATTCAAGCCTATGTGAAAGAAGTACCACCCTTTTTGGAAAGTGTTCATGCTAGAAATATCCAAGCCAGAGAACCCATAAGCCAGTGCTTCTCTAAAGGAAATGATTAGACAATGTTTGACTTTCATTATTCACAGGAAAACATTTGATTTAAAGGTTTGAACATGACCAGATTTAAGTTACCTGGTATTTTTAAAAGGAGAGGAAACCAATTAATGTATATTAATATAACCTATTAATAGGTATCTATCCTCTTAAACATTCGCTATTCTAAATTTGTAACTTCAAGAACCTTCTGTTGAACTTCACCTTTGGGACAGGATCTGTGGAAAACTGATCCCAGAGAGGAGAGCTTTTCCTGTGGAAACTTGTTAATCTTAAAAAGCTTTTTAATTAATTTATTTTTTAAATGCACTGTAACACATTTGATCATCGCCTTTGTACTGAAACAAGGTACCATATCTGAGGTTCACAGCCAGCACATCGGGAATTTTCTAGAAAATCCAGTAATGCTTTTCAGAGAAAGATTCCCAGCCAGCTAGCTAGTCTTGGATTTGGCATAGTTACGAATCTGATGAGCTTCATTCAGAAATATTTCTTCCTTCACTGAGCTAAAGAGGCCATTCATTTCTCAGCCCCATCAAATAACCAGCTGATTTTATTATACTACCTACTGAACATTTCTGCTTCCCATCAGAAGTAAGCTTGCCATTGAAATAGATGCACTCAGTAAAAATCAGATGCATTGTCTAATGAGTCAGTTCATGGCCCATTACAGCTGATGCCCTACCTATCATTTCACATACCGAAACGCAAGGCATTTTGTGCTGAATATATTTAAGAATATAATACACAATCAAATCTGAATCCTGATTCATGGTAATAATGGAAGTATCTTTTTTACTCATTTCACTCAATCTGCATACTAAAGACTCTTTTTCAAGTTTTTCTAACAGTGAAGAGACATGGCCCCTCGGGGTAACATCGCAGTAAGTATATTCTAATACCAAAGCCCAGTCCCAGCCACACGAACTGCCAAAAGGGTACAGAGGGAACAAGGACAGGGCTGTGTTTCCCCTGTCCAAGCTTGACTTCCTGGTTTTCCCTCAGGGGCTCCTGCACAAGTATTTTCTCTGTTGTCTGAAGAGGTTTTTTCTCGCTTCAACTGCTAGAGCCAGCTTGAGCTAGTACTGAGGTAGCTGCCAAGGCCATCACTTAACTGGATCACAGGCTGCAGTTCATTACTGCAACAAATATCACAAGTGAACTTGATAGATCAACTGTTTAGCTTGATGTATCCACTTCCCAAGCAGTTGTAGCTCTTCCCAAATTCACTGCATTGACTTTCTGACAACAGATGTCACTACTGTGAAATCATGATGAAGCAGCAGGTAAGAAAGGACGAGTGCCAGATCAGCAACATTAATTCCTACGCCACCCTGGACATCATAGAAGTGTTTGGGAAGCTCACTACTTTTCTAAAGAGAAAAAAATAATTAAAATATTGCTGGAAATAAAAGGCAAAAATCTTTCCTTACTTTCATGTAAAACAGCCTCGTTTCAGGCCATGAAATCACATTAAATTCCTGCTAGGACCAGAAGTGTTCCTCGGGCCCCAAAAGCTCCATTACAGGGAAATTTGTAAACACTACCCCTTACTACATGGGCAAAAATTGCTGTAAAACTCCACGAGAGAGATTGAAACAACTGCCCATCAGAGATGTTGCCAGGATGTGGCACAGTTCCAGACTGGTGCAAGTGCTGGGGCACGTACTGCTCCATACTAGCCTGCAGAGCAAAGCATGCAACTTACAGGGGCATCTAGGGCACAATCATGTGCCAACGACTGAAGAAAGCCAAACACAAGAAGGAAGACAAGGCTAAGTTGGAATTCAAATACACCTGAAAGCAATCATAAGGAATTTAATTTCCACTTTAGGGAGGGGAAGGGTATACTTCAAAGACTGTTTAGCTTAACAGAAGGGAGGAAGGGTTGTTACTATGCAAGATGCTTCATTAAAATAAAGGACATCTACACAAAAAGCTTATTTGCACCTCTTTACCTAGCCTCTAATGTAAATCTAAACTCAGTCCTACCCGTATGTTAACTCCCAGCCCTAGCATTCAGAAATTTATTTGATTCTGCTGCCTGATAAGCTCTTGCCATTATGCATATAAGTGAAAGTGATCTTCCTTTCCATTCCTCAGACACAATGTCTTTTGTGTGGCCTGCTCATGCACCACTTGTTCCTTAATGCCTTAAATCAGCACAGAAAAGGCTTCCTCCCTTTCTAAAGTACCTTAAATACAGTTACTCTTCTTACTTAAGAGGGGGTTATATGAAAATTAAAAGTCTATGAGTTAAGGCCATATTCTAATCAATGCAATAATATTTTTCACGAAGCATAGATTTTAAATTAAAAGTATGGTAAATCAAGAAGCTAAATTGTCTCCTGTGCTTAACTATCCCCTGCTCCTCCAACCACTGAACAACCTCTTGTACCACACCACCTGCCCCTGTACATGTTTACCACATAGGCCAGGCCTAGATAGTTGGAATGCAAGTGTATACCCACCTAGCAACATTGCTGGGCCATTTTTAAAGACCTTCTGAAAATATGTTCTTAAGTAATTAATTGTATGTTTATGGTTTCTGTCTCTTCACTGCTGGCTCAAAACCCTTTAGTTATTCTCAGGCCAGTGGGAGAGAAGTCAAGAGCTCTTTGACACAGGCTCCCTGCCATGTACAATGCCTGTAGGCTGCTCATGCCTGCTCTAGGTCCTACCTGCCACCACCTGGTGTTGTCACAAATCCCTAGGGTTATCTAGGAGCAACATGACCTCTTCCACCCTCACCACAGCCTCTCTGCAGAGAAATGTCACTCAGGTTAGGAAGAGATATCACACATGAGCCCTGAGGTGCTTCTCCCAGATCACACCATCACTAGAAGAATTAACAAGATTTTATGGCTAAGTAAAGGGACAATGGAAGGAAGTAGATCTGCATCAATGATGTATCCAGTGACCTGGAAAAATAAAGTGTTCTGCACATCCAGAAGGATATGTTGCATTTTTGTCATTATTGGAGTCCAATAAATAGAAAAGATACATTGCTTTTGCTGAAGTACCAGAGAGCCAAGTTAGAAAGAATAGCTTTGTATAATGAGAATGAATAACTATGATAGAATAACCATATATTGAACTAACCTTTTAGACAATAACATTATCTATTCTGTCAGACATGTTACCATCTCCTCATTGCCCCACTTGTTCATCAATTCCTAGAGCACCCAGCACTGCCTTGTACCACAGAATGCTGATGCACTCTCTCATATCCAGTGTGGGTACAGGAAGCTTATTCACCACCTGGATATCATGGGAGACCCCTCTATTCCCTCCAAGCCCACCTGCATAACATGAAAGCAGAATGCCCAGGCACCAACAGCCTCCAAAGACAGCATTAGAGAACCACTCACTCTCCTCTGAGCCCTTTACAAATGAGTCAAGAACAAATAAGATTGGTCATCTTGATTTAGCTTCAGTAACCCTATGCAGAAGAACTGCTGGGAACACTTGAGATATTTGTCTTTAATTATAGAACAGAAGTACTAACCAAATAGTTACAAGGGACTTTTTTTTTTTGAAACACAGACCATTTCAAATGCATCATCTGCCTGTGTCGTTAGCTCATCTTTCTCTAAAATTATGTTTAGATTTTTCATTTGTTCCATATCACCTTCCCACAGGGATAAATTCAGCAGCTACCCAGCAAGCTGTTACATGTTGCCTGTGCACTTAAGCTAAGAAAATCCAAGGTTTACAAGTGAGAATAATTAATGCCTAATTTATTGTTTTAGCCAGGAATTCTAGATTATAGGGACACATGGTGGTCAGAGCAGTCAATAGGACTTCAGCTGTAAGCCCACGCACACACATTTTTCTCAACATCTTCTGTGGAGACACTTAAAAGAATATGAGGAGCTATTACTAGACACTGTACCAAGGTCTGAAGCCTACAGTGAGGAAAAAGTCCAATCAATTTCTTGATACAATTTAAGAAATCTAAGCACAGTTTACAGGCTCTGCCACAGCTAAAGCCAGCAGTTGTGAAGCATTAAATTACAGAATAATTCTTTATTCAGATAGGAGTAACAAAGATAAATGGCTGGTTTCCACTCAGAGAAAAGCACTTACCCAAATTATTCATTACAAAAGACTAATTAAGCAACAGGGAGCCTGATCACCTACAGATTCTGAATGAGACAGAAGTGAGGAGACAAGAGCTCACCTGTGCAAGAGGGTTAAGAGGTCAGGGCAGCCATGGCTATTTCAGGGAGAAAAATAAGGCAGAGAGACAGACCCTTTCTGCAGTTTGTCTGCAACTCCAGGCACGGGATGGGACTGCCACTAGATATGCTGAAGGACTCCACATTGAGCCCCAACAAGACTTAAAAACAGCAAGGGAATACATACAGATTTTTCTGTCAGTACATACGTGTGTGAGGAACAACCGACTCCAAAGCCTCTCCTTACCTTCAGGAGATTTACTTGAGCTGTTGCACATCCCCAAAGAGGTGGGCGTAAGCAGGCTCAGGCACCCAGAGCCCAGCAGGAGAGCACGGCCCTGGTATCGGGCAGCCCACAGCAGTGAGCCCGCACGCCACAGCATGGACAGAAGCCAAATGCCCTCGCAGCAGCAGAGCACCCGTGGGGCCTGAACCCCACACCATGACACCCTGGATGAACAACACCCTCCTGCCGTTTGGCTGCAGCCAACGGCCCAGGGGCCCTGGCGCTCCACAGGGGCCCCTCACAGCCTCCGAGCTGATCCTCAAGACACAGTTGGGGGCTCCCCCGGCAGCAGCAACCACTCGGCCACCTGCCAGCCAGCCAGCTCAGCCCCACAGCATTGCCAACAGCACAGCTCAGCCGCCCTGGGCTCCCAGCCGGCACAGCCCTTCCCCACACATCTCATTCCCCCTCTGGAGCCCGCATGACATAGGTTTTGCACCATATTAATTCTTTTTTAACAACACCCCAGACAAGTTTCCTTCAAGCCTCAGCCCCTCCAATTACCAGCCCAAAACAACATTTCCAGAGCCCTGCTGCCACCAGGACGAGCAGACCACTGGCACTCATCTCCTCAGCACAATTTGGTAGACACATTCCCAAACACGCGCCACCTTCACCCACAAACCCTGCCAAAGCAGTGGCTGCCCCCACCCCTGCCCACCCTCCCTCAGCAGCTCACCTCCACCAGCCCTGAAGGGACCCCACGAGCTGCTCCTCGCACAGCCACCTCTTCTGCACGGTGCACAGCCACCTGCGTTGCTCCTGAGTCTCATTTCTTGCTTCACTGCACTCAGGAGCCTCCTTGGTCCCAGCTGACACTCTTCAACGCGCTTTGCCAACTCTTCACACTAAAGCACACCTTCTACACAGCGCCTAAGCGCGGTGGCCTCACCACCTCTCTCCATTGACCTGGGCATGGCGAGGCCTCAGAACTGGAAAGTGCTTTTTGCTGAATCTTCCTACAGACTCACAGCAGCCCTGGAGCTACAGCAAAGCAACCATAGGCACCCAGAGGCTGTATCAGTCCTTCTGCTCAGAAGCAACTCAGGCAAACCCACACTACTCCATGCAGCAACTCCCCTCCTAACAAAAGGCAACAAACTCGCCCCACATTTATCCCCGTGAAGCCCTCCTGCCCCGCCTCAGCCAGCTGCGACCAAGGGGCTGCCCCGAGCCACAAGGCCAGCCCAGGAACAACAGGCATCTGAGGGCCCCATGTCCACTAGTGCCCAGCAGGACACAGGCACCAACACAGGTAAAAGTGAAAGCTGGAGAGCAGCCTAGCCCCATGCAACCTGGGAGGACAGGGAAGGCTTCTGCTTGTATCCCATTTTCCCAAGAAACAGTTACCTTTCTCGGAAGTGAAGGGGTTTAGCAGCACACCTTCTCAACTGCTTTCAGGTGTTCCCACTCTACATCAGGTGTCAGCATTCTCAATTAGCACCTGCAGAGCACTGCCTCATGAAACTCCATGGTTAGGCCTCTGGTGTGGCTTCAGATAAGACACTTTCTATTTAAAGCAAAATAACACAGAGGGGGCTTATGCTTGTGTGAGTTGTGCCCTGCAGTGAGCTCTCCTGGGTTACAACAACGCAGCAGGTACCCTCTGGGCAGTAGCCACAACATTACGCTTTCCTCCTGTATGTTTTCATCTCTGCTCAGCGTGAAAGAATATGCAATTAGAGACCAGATGTTAAATTCTTACAAAATCAAAGCATTATGGTCAGTGGTGGCTGCTTGTGCTCACTCCTGTACTGAAGCAGAAAAGTGCAAGTAACTGTTGCCCACCACTTACTCATCAACATTGTACCAAACCTCCTTTGAAACAGCTACTTTTTACCACAGCTAGCTCTGATGCTTGGAGCTGGAGCTATAGCCAGCAAAGCGGGTAAAAAGCATGTACCGCCATGGAGGTCAGCATGCTGCACCCCCGAGCTCTGCTCTGGCAGTCAGACCTTTTTCACTGCTTCATGTGTTGAAGGACCCCAAATGTCTCCAACCACCCCAGTATGGCACTGGCAGGGCCTGATGTAGCTGCAGGATCATTTAGGTTGGAAAAGACCTTTAAGATGATCCAGTCCCACTGTAAACTTAATGCTGCCAAGTCTGCCATTAAACCATGTCCTTAAGTGCCACATCTACACGTCTTTTGGATACCTCCAGCAGTGGTGATTCAACCACTTCCCCAGGTAGCCTGTTCCAGCATTTGACAACCTTTTTGGAGAAGAAATCTTTCCTGATATCCTATCTAAAACTCCCCTGGTGCAACCGGAGGCCATTTCCTCTTGTCCTACCACTTGTTGCTTCAGAGAAGAGAGGGCAAGAAGATATAAAGGTGCCTTGAAGAACAAAACAGGTCACCACTTGACCAACTAAGTTAGTACACCTAAAACCACTGCTCGCTGAGTGTGTAAGGTGTCTGATTTTAATATATCAACCGAATAATGTGAGATCTGAAGGGCTGAACCCAGAATGGTACAGCAAGCATCCACACAAGCCACCAGTGGCAAATAAGCAAATACTGAAAGCCACCAGAAGTGATTTTGGAAGTTATATAAACGTTAAATATGTCCCTTTTGCATTTTACGTCTCCCATGATAAACTGTTATGATACATGCACATGGCTTGAAACAGATAATTACTGATAATCCTGACTGGTGGGAGAAGGAACCATCTGGCAGATGGAAAATAAGGTAGTACCAAGAATTTAGCAGACTAGGGGGCTTCTTGAGAATTTATGCATACAGGCCTGAAGAAAAGAATATTTAGACAAAAGGTCAGCTATTATGTTTCTATCTATACCCAAAACAAACTGGAACACCGAAAGCATCCAAATAATTATGAAAATTATTCCTGTTTGAAATTAATATTGAATTATGAGTAAAACCATTGAATCTAAAACTGTGTTAGAAGTGAGGAATTCTTTCTGCACATCATGATTAATCACAAATGGTTACAGCACACAGCATCAGCACATTTTATCTTATATCCTTCAGGTTTCTATCCTCTCTGCTTATAACATGCAAATGCCTTTACTCCTCCTCTCCTGACCTTGCTGTGTGGTATCATTTGTTTCTTTCAATTTTCCTTAACAGTATTTCTTTCTTCCTATAGCAGAGAAAGAGCAACTTCCAAGAGACTAGGCATTGTATTCCTTTCCTTTCTTCTAAGTGAATTTCTTTTCCTTCTGCTCTCTACTTTATCACTCCTGGGTAAAAAAGGGACATTGCAGGATGCAGCATTCTAATTGTAAATCTGCATTTTTTCACCGAGATCGCTATTCATTAGCCATTTTGCTGCTGACCCTTCGCAATAGCTGAGCTGCAGCCAACATCTATTGCATTTAAGGGGAAATAAGGACATGACCCATATCCACAGGCATAGGCAAAACACAAAATTAAGGAACAATAAATTTATGTAACATAATTAGTGATTTGCGGCCAGTGTTGCAGAAGCATCATGGTTCATCATGAGGACTGTCAAGCACTGCAACAGGTTGCTCAGGGAGACTGTGCAGTCTCTGTCCTTGGAGGTTTCCAAGACCCTCCAGGATAAAGCCTGGAGCAACCTAGTTTGATCTCATAAACTGACCCCACTATGACTAGGAAGTTGGACCAGAAACCTTCTGAGACTCCTTCCAAAAAGAATTTATGAGGCCATGATTTTCAGAGGCGCCCTGAAATATGACTCCCACTGACCCCTATACAACATTCCCATTCCAATGAAAAGGACACATGAAAGTATTCTTGAAAACCCCACTTAAAGTTTACTAGCATCTTCAGAGTCCTTAAAACTGCAGCTGTAGGGCCCCTTCCAGTTAGCAACTTCAGCTTCCACCAGTGCCATTAGAAACAGGTTGCTCAGCATCAGCTACCAACCTTCCTTGCTCAGACTGCTGTATTAATCATTTTTCATTTGGGGAGTTCCTCCAGCCTAATTTTCATCTTGTTTTTCAGCAGGAAAGTCCTATTTTCATTCAAACCCCATCAGAACAATGCCATTATATCCAGACACAAGTTTGTGGTACCTCATACTAAAAGACCTGCAGACTGTCCTGGCTGCTCAACAACTTCTCTGATAGCTGATAGGAACAAAGAGGTGGTACTGCTCAACCTCAATTCCCTTCTCACCACCCTGTTTGTAACAAGCATATTCCTGTATCAGACATCCAAGTGGACACCAGGGATCTCACCCACATCAGTGGGTGTAAATGGGTCCCTTAAATACACAGTTTTCTTCTGCGAAGGAACATGGCATGTATTTTTACATGCATTTTACAGCTTTGTGTCTCACTGCAGAAGCACATGATTCTTTAATCCTAGTTCTCCCATTTGCAATGCCATTTATATTATGAATTATTTCTTTTCATAGTTTTTATGGTATCAATGTGTCCGACGAACATCAGCTCTTCTTGCATCAAGACACCTTATGTTTCACACTGATTCTCATTGGATTTGCATTGATTCAAACACTAAACACTTAATAATGCAGACCCATTCTTGTGATCCTTTCATGATACCATGATGCAGGGAACCCCAAGCCTCAAAGAAAAATAAACACAAGAAAATTTTCCAACTTGCAAAGTCAAAACAGTCTGTTGTACAGTCTACGCATTTTCTTTGCAGAATTGCTAACTTCTGTGAAGACTCATGGATGTCGTGACAGCCAAGATCTTTTATTTAAACACATTAACAGAACTCATTTGATACCAGTGAATCCAAATAAACCAGACAAACCTTATTTATTACTTTAATTGTGTGCAATATAATTAATATTGCTGAAAAGTTATTCCATGTATTTTTTTTTTATTTTAGAACATGTGCACATTTTCATAAGATCTTGCTCAGGAGCTCTCCTACAAAATGTAAACCACATCCAATGACTGCCAGGATAACTAGCAGAAAGCACTGACCATTTAAGTTGGATACATCAATGGCAAGCAGTCTCACGCTCACTTCAGGGCCTCCAAATTAAAACTGCTTGCCTTATTCATATGCATAACTCCATCAGAGTAATACTTATCCTGGTACAACACCCTTAATTGAAAGGGCACTAGAATAAGAACATTTTTGATCCATTTGATTAAGTAACTAACATAGGCAGCATTTGTCTGATGTTCAGTCTGTTCACTTAAAGCAGCCCCACACGATTTGACACAATTGGCATTCACCGCTCCAAAGAGACCCATGCCTGCACTTGAAGGGATGCACAGGACCAAAACTGAAACACAGGCTCTAAGCTCACCCTTCGCGGTGTGCCAAAGCACGTTAAACACGCTTCACCTTGAAGGGCACTTAAAACACACCACAGCAATTAGAAATGAAGGGGGAAATACAGAATAATCCCACACTTCTTGTCACGGCCTATAGGATGAAAAACACTTGTTTCAGAATTTATTATAACCACCAGCATTTCATCTCCAGAGACCAAAGTTCAAATTGTAACTGAAAAACAAGGTTTGTGGGTTTCAATTAAGACAGTTATGTTCCTCTTCCCAGCCGGGCATGAAGCTTAACACCTGACAAATTACAAAGTGATCAGAAAAATGAAGAACTTCCTCCTTTTGTTAGAAAGACCGAAAGATACTCTATCTAACCAAAAAATGGTCATTTTTTATACAATGGTCATTGTCAGCATTTAGGTTAGCTGCAGCAACTTGCACACTTTTACATCTTGGGTCTTAAGTTTATTCATTGGAGGACAGAGGGTTTTCCTGTGTTTTCATGCACTGAGTGATCCTTACCATTTACAATACTCGCACAATTTTCTGGTTTTGTTCACAGCAGCAAACAACACGTAGTTGCACACTGGCCTTTCTCCTCCATCAAAACAACATGCCAAGTCTTCAGAACAGTCTCCTTCCCGGTTCAGTGCAACTTAGTTCACCCTGTACCTTCTGTATGCTATTGATTCTTCACTAATACAAGCATTAACTTCAGTTGAAGAAGCACAATGTAATTATTAAATCAGACAGAAAGCAAACCTAGGCACTATTTTTAAGTGTGAGAGTCGAGCATTATTTAAGTATTCCAACCGCAGCTAGATGTCCCTCTTCTTTGTTTATCATGTTTCTGATACCATATTTTTCTCTGCAAGTTCCCACATTTAAAACTTTTTTCATTTTTTTAACTACATTTGGCTTTTTTTAATGCCTCTAATCTTCTTTTCTGAATAAAGGACTAAAAATGGCCTCTTAACTGCCACTTGTTCACATACTTATTTTTTTAATGGAGCATCGTTAAATGTAGGGCTTCGCCCGCCAACAATTTAGAGTCCCATTCACTGGTCCTGAAGCTTTACCCCAACAAAACTGCAGTCCTCTATTTTCACAAAATGAGCTTTGCATTACTACTTCTGTTCACCGAAACCTGCCCAGGTACAATTGTACAGTAGGTTGGGTAATTCCTTGCTGCAATGTAGTAGGTGGAGCTCAAATTATGGACCAGGTTCAGATGCTGTAACTCTACTGGCACACCATTCTTCGTATCAGTAAGGTGAAGCAGATGCTTGTAATGCACCACTATTAGAAAAGCAGCAAGTGCTCTCTGAAGAACGAGATGAGCTTTTTAGTATCATTAGAATCCAAAGGAGATTTTTGGAAGCTAAGTTAATCGGGCTCATCTATTTCACATCCACAGAACCAATTAATTCCTGTTCACTTCACTCACCCAGTAAACTTTCCCAGAAGAGACCAAGGAATTCTGCACACACACGACAGTGCTTCAGCCCTCAAAACCAAAAAGCTTGTGCTGTAACAGTCTGTCATGAGAAAGCCCCATTTAGAGATGACAGCAAAGTTTCAGACTTAAGACAGTGGGAGGCAAAATTGCGGCGCAGTGCCCCAGCCCCGAGCGGAACTGGGCTCACTGGCCCTCGCAGCACCCTGCTCTGCAGAGAGGCTCTGCAGCTCCCCAGCCCACTCGCCCTGCCGACAGCAGCGAGGGCAAACACACGCACGGCTGTTATGAGGAGACAGACGGGACCGTGCAGCGGGCAGCAGGGGTGCTTCATAAAGCAGCGGATGGATAAAAAGCAAGCGACATGTTCTATGAGATCAGATTTTCAAGCACCGCCCCAGGACACACTGGCATTAAACAAAAAAAAAAAAAAAGGGAAAAAAACCCCACAGGTACAGCCCAAACCCAGGTATCTGAAATAAACTCAGCACTGCATCAGAATACGTACAGTGACAACACAAAACGCCTCATTCCACCTTCATCTGCATTTTAAATACCAAACTATCCCACCCATTTTTAGCACTGCTACCTGGAATATGGGAATATGTCCTAATAGGCCAATTATAACATTTCCCATTGATAGCTATTATTTATGTTATTTGTACTGATAGTGAAGATGAACTGAGGGAACGGACATGTGTAATGCAGTCATTCAGCAAGCGTATAGGCAACCTTATGCAATAATCTTTTAACTAGTTTATTAAATGTGTTTCCTTTTCAGAGTAAGTTCAACATCTAATGTCAAAATTTCATCAAGAACTCAAAGAGCTTAGTAGCCAGTTATCACCTGTTTAACTTAAAAGTACTAATACAAGAAACAGACATATTACACATCACTAAAATTTTCACACATACACGCACACACACACTTAGCATCCTGTTTATATAAATTCATTTTCACAAATCAATTTCCTTTTTCCTACTCATACTCTTCATATTTTCTGAAGGCACAACACTCAAATAGGCAATGTAAAATGTACTTCCTGTAGAAAAGTCTATAGTCTCCCAAGAGAACAGTTTGGCAAAACCACTTCTGTTTAAAAACTCAAGTTCCAAAATGAGCCTTCAAAGAGCATCGGAGACCACCAAGATTAAAAACGAGTTGAGGTGTCTTGCACTTCTAATATGCAACACACCATCTAACCTTTAATAAACTGGGACTTTTTCAAGGAAATTATAAAAGCAGTAGTAGTAAAATCTTTTTTTTTCTTTCTTTTTTTTTTTTTTTTTTAATCAAGTTTTAACAATGGGACAGTCTCTAGGCCAAGCTCTCAAGCAAGAAAGAGCCAGACCACCATCTGGCTCCATAGTAGAGCAATGACAATTCACAAGAACTGAGTATATAACCAGCGCTCTGAAATCAAACGCTAGGTTGACTCTGTAAAAGCTCCATTATAGCTATGAACACACAGCTGTACGTTTCCTCCCTCCTCGTACATAAATATACCCTCAGACACTTAGACAAAGGGGAAAAATAAATCATTTTATGCTTTTTTTCTAAGCTTCCCTGTTACGCCTGTTACCAATCAACGTCAAGAAATACTTTACATATCTTATGTATTGTTAGCACTATAGAATATATATAATATATATAATTTTATTTTCATTTTCATACATGCTAATGTTTCCAGTATGATAAATGTCTTTTTTAATCCTGCACTTCTTGTCACGCTGTAGATCCACTTCTATTTGTCAGTGTCTCCTGGACATACATGTCAAGACAAAAATAAATACTGCTGTGATGGCAAACATTTTAAAACTCTCAGGACATTAATACAGTGGCACTTGAAAGACTTTTTAAATACAACAAAAGAGACAATAGTTAAATAGAAACCTGCTTTGACATAGCCATAAAACCTGCACTACATTTGTGAGATCTGTACTTGTTTCTGCGAGAGCAGCTCCTAATCTTTGAACACGGCAAATGTTGCACTCCAGCCCTCCACCCATACATACCCTCTAAAAAGTCCACGCCGCTATTTTAAGCAAGCATCCCTTCAAGCTGTACATACGCAACACTGTAATTCCCAAACAATTGAGGTAATTATAAAAATGAATATCATTTATTGTGGGGGGGTTTATTACTATCATGTCTGAACATTCACTTTCATACAAAAGTCTGATTTTCAGCATTACGCTTTCCAAGGGCATCCCCTCCACACTAAAGGAGATAAAGATGTGTTAGGAATTGTGCAAGAGTTTTTGATACCATCTTCAAACCCACAAGAACTCCACAAACAAGATTTTGGTACAGAACCACTGCCTGGCATTTTAGAGAAGGGGAAAGGGGCTTAACACACATTTTCAGTTCCACTTTATTGATTTTTTTTTTTTTTTTAAATCGCATCTAAGCCAATGCAAGGGGCAAGGGGGGGGAAATAAAAAGAAAGAAAGAAAGAAATCGTTACATTACTGTATGTTACCCTTCAGCAGTCTTTGGAGGAGATCGGAAACCAGGTTGCTTTTCCCAGCTCCCTCCCTCACTCAAGCCAGCCGTACGGCTCCTCTCCCGGCGGGGCTCAGCCGCCTGCGAGGGCGGTCGGCGGGCGCCCGCTGCCCCATCACAGCCGCGGCTTCCTGAGCAACGTTCTGCTGAGGTCCTTCACCTCTTCGGGGCTGCCGACCCTCTCGTAGCCCAGCAGGGCCATGGGCTGGTGGCAGTACTCCTCGACCTGCTTGATCTGCTGGAAGCTGAGCGCAGTCCTCCAGGCGCTCAGTGCCTGGGTGGCGTTCCTGGCTGACACCACGAAGGGCTTGGAAGAGTAGCCGGGGCCACTGGTCATGTTGAGGGCAAACTTCTCCATCTCCGGGCTGACCGCCAGGTTGACAAAGCCATACACCTGCCGCAGGGTCTTGATGGGCTCGACCACCAGGTCCTCGTAGCGCACTGCCATGTAGTTGCCCTGAAGCCAGTCAGGGGGGTGCAGAGCAGTCTGCAGGGTCTTGGCCATGCTGCTGCAGATGACCTCCATGGCACCCAGGGCATGGTAGTCCGAGCCGCCCCCCCCCTCCTTCTTCCCGCTCAGCTTGTGGCCGGCATCAAGGAAGGGCATGCGGTGGATGCGGGGGTCCCGGCTCCTGACCACCTGCAGGCTCTCCCGGATGAGGCCGTGCCGGGACTTGATGCGGGAGCTGGCAACGGCCCGGGGGTCCCGCACCAGGTGGATGACCTTAAGGTCCAGGGTCGGGTCCCGCATGAGCGGGGCGAGGACCGCCAGGTCGAAGACGCGGACGCCCTTGATGACCAGCGTGCGGTACTTGTGGCATTCCTCCTGGAAGCGGCTGAGGCGCTGCGGGGGGCACTTCTTGCACACCCGGTCGTCCACCATGCCCACCACCTCCTTGCGGTAGGCCGGGCAGAGGGGCGAGGAGCAGATGACCTTGTTGGTGGCTGCCCCGAAGATGCCCAGCGTGGTGAGGTTCTTGCCGGCACCCGCCGTGCTGTAGAGCTGGAAGACCGAGAGGTCGCAGCGGTACAGGGAGCTCAGCATGTCGCGGGCCGCCCCTTGCAGCGAGACGGCGTCCCCGGGGTACAGCTTCTGCCAGACGTGCCACACCGGCTCGTAGAGGAAGAAGACCTCGGGGTTCTGGTTGAAGAGCTCCCCGAAGAAGGACGACCCCGAGCGCCAGGTGGTGAAGACATAGACCCGCTGCCGCCGGGCGCCCGCCGGAGCGCGGCTGCCGGCCGGCGGCGG
>JAVJGJ010000003.1:12447886-12509403 GCA_035590215.1 Microhierax caerulescens | reverse complement strand
TGTCACGGCTTCTCCGCGCAGCCACCGCGGCGTGCGCAGCCCCGGCAGCGCGGGGGCGTCAGGCAGCGCCGCCCCCGGCGCGCACAAGCCGCGAGTGCGGTGCGGGGCGCGCTTGCGGGGCGTGGGGCAATGCCCAGCGGCCCGGTTGTGCCAAGGCACTGGCTGCGAGCTTCCCCCTTCTCCCGCGGGAGATGGGAGCGGGCAGGGGGTGATGACGGGTGACAAACAGCGGGTGACTCTCTCCCCTCCCCCGCTTTCTTCGCCCGGCACCTTGCACCCCGCCGTAGCCTTCCCCGCCGCTCGCAGGACACCTCCAGCCCCGCCGCGAGGGCCGGTGACAGGCTGGAGCGGCCGCAGGGCGCAGCTGGCTCAGGCACCGGCCCATCCCCCACCGCCGCTGACACTGACACAAGTGTGTGCCGGAACATTTATTTCGCAAGGGGACGGATCCGAGGCTGGAGCCGGCGCTTGTACGCTCACAGAGCAGATAAAGCACAAAGTCACCTGGCGTGCGCCGCGGCTGGTAGCACCGTTTAAATAACGGCAGGCAGAGAACACAGAAAGGGTAAAGGAGCAGAACGAGTAAAGCAATCTTTATATCACTTATCAAACTTCTGTACTCCCCGCAGAGTTTGTACAGGGATAGTAACAGCCAAGCTGCCTCCCCAGAAAAGCTTGTGAGCCCCTTCCAGCCCCCAAGCGAAGGGTAACATCCACAGCAGGAGGGCTCCGCACCTCCCCGCCTGCTCCTCCGAGCCACAGAGCGGTGCAGGGCTGGGTGACAGCGAGGGGAGCGGGGAGCAAGCCCAGCCCGAGAGCCCACTGCCACCCACCCCCCGCGGGCCCAGGCGAGATGCAGCCATCAAACCACATGGGACAAGTCAGGGGAATCATTAAACCAGCTGCCAGTGGCTCTGGTGGCAGTATTAAACTGTTACTGGGACTTTCATGTAGAAGTAACTGGTCAATAGCAGAATTAAACCAACCACTAAATATTTAGTTAAGTCCATATTTCATCGGGGGAAGGGGGAAGTAATGTTTTACCTACAGTGCTCCAGAGGAAGCATTTAAAGCCATGTTCTGTAAAAATAATTTGTATCTAGCTCGCAAAACAAAAGGAAGGATTAAACCTGATGGGCTTAAAGCAACTGACTTGTAACATATATATATATATATATATATAAGTAACTATTATATAATAGTATATAATGAAAAGGGATATACATCTGAACCACCTGGCAGCATAAAACTTCCAGGTTTTTTATTTTTCAGTTCTAAACCTTGAGTTCTTCACATACAAAAGGACTTCTGCTTATACCCCTCTTACAAGCTACAGATCAAGTATTTCTTTGGCTTTACATGCTCACTAAAGATGAAGTGATCTTCACCCAGGTAAAGCAAAAATGTGGGGGTTTGTGTTTTGGAATGGTCTGTAGTAGCATCAATTAGGCTGTATTAAATGATGAACAACCGCAGCAGTACAGAGACACCATAGTTCATAAAACAGTATCCCCCACCAATATTGTACTGCAGCACTAATGCAATAAACTACTGAGACTACAGGGAGCAAAACCAATCCACAGCAGTGAAAAAAATCATTAAAATACCATGAAGTTCAAATTAATCCCTTCTTTCCATCTCACTTGGCTGAAGACAGATATGAAATTTTGTAAAAAAACCTACAAGGCCATCTCCAGTTCTTACAATTTAAAATTTACCAAGTAACAAACAAAGATAAGCAAACATGAACTGCAAGTATAACATTTGAAATGGCAAAACCAATCAGCAAACCCAAACATTAAAAGCTTTAATTGGATTCTGCACCTTCCCTGCTGTTACACAGCAGTTCCACCTCTCTCAGTCAGTGAGTGCACGAGTACTGACTGTAACGCTGCCTTCATTATCCCGCTCCACCTCTACCGAGGAGAACATGGGTCCGAGCAGCTCTTTAATTTGACCTACTATTATTTTTTCAAAACTGGAGTTGTATGTGTATTTCTTCCATGCAGGTGGACTCAAGCGCCCATGCAGAACCAAACTGAAATCAATCAGGTTCAGCACAACTGCAACATTCGATCCTCCCGGAACAAGTTTCAGACTTGGTAGACAAGTAATCGCTGTAAGCAACTTAGTAACAATGAACATTTAGTAAGTTTATATGGAAAAGATTAATGCAGCCAACTTGCAATTCACAACAAGTTTTGGGTTATTGTTTGGGTTGTTTTTTTTTAATCATCTACACATTTGATAAGAACGACTACAAATATAGATGGCAAAAAAACAGATCACTTACTGCAGATCTGTTGAAGCAGTGTGGCTCAGCTTTAGCAGGCCATGGTCATCGTATACAAAGAATTCTCTTTCAAGGGACTCAGTGTTGCTTTTTCTTCTGCAGTGGAGGATTTAAAGTATTTGCTGATCTTTGGGAGTAAGGGCAGGCAAGCAAGCAGGAAACAGCAATCAAGAGCTGCAGCAGCGAGTTGGCTGTGCTGCAGGCTGGCCCAGGTATCAGCCATCGGGTAAGGCATGGCAGCGTGCACGACCAGAGCAATGGACTGTAACAGTAATTTTAATGCTCACAAGTAGCTGAAAAGCTCACCCACCCACCCCAAAGTTCAAAAGACAGATTTGTAAAAATGTACGGAGACTGTACCAATGAATCAATCATCTCTTTCCAAGTGCTAACAAAAATGAGCGTTGGGCAGCTGGCAGTTAAGAACTTCTCTCTGTTTTTGCACTGAAGAGAAGACATGTAGACTATCATCAATTTAAAAAAAAATAATAAAAGAATCTGATGGGGCAGGGTTTTGTTACAACTCCAGGGGACAACATCCTCACCAGAGGACTCCGATAACTTATCCCACTTGCAGAGCTACCTCTATGATTTTTACAGCTGCCCCCAGACTTAAAAAAAACTACCATGAAGGAGAGCCCCAGGTCTGTGAAATACTTAAGTATTAGCTTGATTTTAATCATGGGCTTAAACACTACTGTAGCCAACTGAAACCTGAATTAAAATCAGCACCATAGAGCAAGTGTTACTTTATATCTTTTCAAACCATTTCTAGGGTAAAGTGTTCTGCTTAGTCTCTCAAACCTAGTTTGGAGCGTGGGTAGCGGGTACCTCAGCAGGTGGTTCAGGCTCTGCCTGGTCTTACTGTCTTGCCTATGTGCAGACCCAAAAGAATAAAAACCTAAGTGATGAGAATAAAAACAGTAAGTGTGTGAAAGAGGAACACTCTACAGCTGAACAGATACAGCCCTTCACAGATTTGTTCAGGTACTTCAGTGAACATTTTCCACCCGCTCTGTGACAGTCTAATTTAGGCTCATTAGTTTCAGTATATTCAAATAATAAAACTTCCCTCGAGAAGTAAAATTCACCATTAAGAAATAAAATTCAACCCCACCAACACTTACTTCCAGGCCAGCTTCACTTTTTAAATATTACATCTTGTTTGCTTTGATCAAGCAGAAAAGGACACATCTTTTCCTGCGCAGGTAGTTACACACTACAGCCCAGTCATGCCTCAAACAAAATACTGTGGCTATACTTACCTCAAACTCTGCAGCAAGCAGTGTATAAAGTAAGGGGTAAGTAATTAGATTTCTAATCTGTGATTAGAATTCCCCAGTTTAAACTATGAGGGGAAAAAAAAAACTTTTTTTTTTTTTCCACTTAATGCTTAAATATTTTATGCTGCAGTTAAATATTTTATATTTAATAAATATAGTTAGGATTTATACATATAACACTTAGACAACCCAAATCCTGACTAGCTGAATTATTTCTCTCCACCCCAACCCCCTACCCCAAAAGTGATGCGGCCCCAGCCAGAACCCTTCAAGATTTCCCCCTCTAACATCCCTTCGTTTAAGCAATGGGGTCGCAAAAGGTTTGATCCTTACTGGAATGCTTCCCAACTTTATTTTTTTATGTTTTAAGACTTGCCTCTCTTGTGTTCACAGGGATGGAGTGGGCAGAAGGTGCAGAAGTTTTTCCTGAAGTCAAACTTCAGCATGATGTTATCTTTTAAAACAGCTTATTTTAGGATGAAAGATGGAGGTTTATGCTGTTACACACCTAGCATGTGATAAATTCTGGGTGTTGACTACAGCCTCCTGTATCTAGCCTACTCTATTCAGGATAAATATAGGTGTCAAGTTCCTCAAACACTGCTCAAAAGTGAGATTCTTAAAAATAAACACAAGTTATAGATCACAAAATGTGAACAAAATTCATATAAAATTGAGTAGCTGCTCAAACTTGGGAGATCTATGAATTTGTTTAAGACTCTTTTCTGGCATCACTATGTGAGATGGGTGAGAAAAACCTGCTCAGTAGCATTTAGAATTGCAGATGGACATATTTTGCACCCTTCCTTTTAGTACCATGCATAACTTCTAATAGCTTATCCACACTCTCATATGCAGCAGACATTCAATTAAGCGACAGGTGCAGCAATCTCCCTTCTGAAGTACTCATTTTCTCTTGGATGCTCCTTCTGAATTACATGTGCAGAAGCTGTGCTGCTGAAGCAGCCGGCATGGACCGAAATTAAACCAGCTAGTCATAAACCAGAAATATACAGCAAAGTGGACAACCTATCTGTAACAGGCTGTTCCCCTGCCCATCCCCAATTTCTCCTTTATATTCACCTCCAGCTGCACAGGTGACATTTTCAATAAAGTTAATTTCAATAAATATTTATGCATTCCTGCTTCTGCAGCTGAAGGAATTCCTGAACTTTATGAACATCCTGAGGACATTGTGGTGTAGTTAAGTCTCTATTTGGCTTTTATTAAAATTAGAAATCTTTCCTCAGCTGTTGCGTAACTGGTTTATGTTCTAAAGGAAATTAAAGACATACTGCTTTTATAACCATGTACCTTAAAATCACAGGCAACATACTGTTTCACAAGAGCTTCCAAAAGCTTTAGCAGGTCACACGTAACAGCGACCTCAGCCACACACATTAAGCTCCTCTAAACTCCCTACAACCACAACCACGACCCTGGGTTAACTAATGTCTTAGCACTCTCCACCCCCACGGTTTGTAGTACCCAGGAACCCCTAAATCTCTTCAGCTGGTCAGGGCACCTCTTCCCCTGGCGAGCATCCCCGCACCGGGGACACCTCCTGCTCCGCTGCAGGGTGCTGGGGGCCTCCCCGAGGACAGCAGGCAGCAGAAGCCGTGCCACAAGGTTCTCCTGCATCTAAGCACTCAGGTGATGGAGCAAAACAGCTGGTCCTCATTTGACTGCAGATTGGACAAAGGTAAATCCCAGGGAAGAGCATCCCCAGTCCTTGTCTTAAAATTCAAATCCAGTGCTTAGGACAAGAGAGTGTGAGAATTCAGCATTTCTCACATAACTGACATGGAACATGCTATAAATGACTGTCTAGGAAAGATCGTGAAATTAATCCATTGCATCTCTTGAAAACTCAGTGAGTGACATAAATCATTCGCTCAACTCTTGAAAATCTTCAGGATTTGAGAAAAAGGGACTCTATCAGTCACATTATCAAATTTCTACTCCGTATCGCAGCGAGTACTTCTGACAGGCTGGGGTGACACTTAACTGCCTAGAAATTAAGCTTTATTGTAAATTTGTCTTTTTTTAATGATCTAGTATAGTTGTCCCCTGTAAAAACAGAAGGCAATAATCCACAGCCCCTCAGTTCACAGAATGGCCAGAATTCAATCCCAGTTTCATGTCTTAAATTTTATAGCCATTTCATCTACACGGTTTGCCCAAGGCAATATGCTCTATTCAGTTAATCAGCAGACAGTTCTCTTCCCATGGTGCAGGGAAGATAAACTCAAATGGCAGGAAAAAACAAGTCACCAACATCCCAAGAGATGCAGATTTTATAATGAAAACGACCAGCATCAGCTGTAATAAAAACCTCTATACCATGAGCTCTGAAGGTTCATCTCCAGTCTCTGAGCTTCTCAGTTTGCAACAGCGCAGTGCTACCTCTCACAGTACAGATACAGGTGAAAACATCTGGCTCAGTTATTCCTGACACATCGAAGGCATACCTTTTTAGCATGGCTAGAAGGATGAAAACTGGTTTCCACCTCCAATGATGACTTTGGTGATGATCCTGATTGCTGGTAATGACCTTGGAAGTTGAATCGTGAGCACAGGCTAATTCCCTGATTCCACAAACCCAAACTGCATATATGAATTCCACCTTCCTCTTCCAATGCCAGCTACATTTTTCACCCAGAACAGTCTGTCATACAGAATTAACTTATTCTGCTAGGTGAAGTCTTTTCATGAAACATTTCTAAGATCTATCACATCGACCTTACGCTCACCCTTTCTCCACACTCACCTTTCTAAAAGCGCACTTACCATACATATGTTCTAGTGACTGAAGTCTCAGACCTAGGTCCAGCCTCAGAAGCCCAAGAAGCAGAATCAGGAAACAGATTCCACACTTGCCTAGAGACAACCTCTAACCACATTTGAAGAGTAAAACTGATGGTCTTTATTTAAGGCAAGCAGCTACAGGAAGCTTTCTGGTCCATGCTAGAATAAAGATAAAAATAGAGAAAGTAGGTCCAGGGATATCACAACATACCATGCTTCTTAACTGTGAGCTCTGTGAAGATTGTTGGTAATTGGGACTTGTAATCTCTTCCAAATGAATGTTCTGGGCTCTAACAACATCATGAGTTCGTATTCCAGCTTTTCCCATCTTGTGGGAGTGCCTGAGGTGTCTTTCCTCTTTTTGGTCTTTCACAGATCTTGCAGAAACTATATTATCTTGGAGGCATTTGCTCCTCTCAGATTTGCCTGATGGGTTCAGGCATCATTGGAGAAAAGGGGAGATGGAGAGAGGCACAGCCAGTGTAACTGCTCGCTGCTGCCAGTGGAGATGGCCCCAGCTCTGCCTTTCCTTCCTCCCGTGCCTCTCATCACATAAACCTACCTACCCTGTGCTCGTCCTACCTTTCTGCATGGGAAGTGGTCAAACGAGTGATAGCGCTGGTGGTGGGAAAGCAAAAGGAGTCCATTACCAGCGCAGAAGCAAGCGGGATGCAGAGCACAGCATCGGCTCGGCCCACCTTGTCAAAGCACATGCTCCAAATGAACATACCGCGGATGGCGCTGCATGTTACAAGTGAGCCCTTACCAAAACCAAGGACCATCCTGCTGTCCGCCCCTGTTCCTGCACGGAGCCAATTCAACACACTAACCCAGGAGAAGGTCAACCAGGTGAAAACAAGCACACACAAAAAAAGTATTTTCCCTTAATAATTGAACTGGCCACTCACAGGGCAAAAAAGGCAGCAGAAAGGAATTAAAAAAAAACCACAAGAGAACAGGAGGCACAGGGAAGGCAAGAACAGGACCCACGCCCCACAGCAGCAATGAGCTGTGACACCGGCCCAGCCGGACACACGGCCTCACACTACAGCATGGCATGGGTCCGCTCCCTTCATCTGACGCGCCTGCAAACCACGTGAAGTATTGAAAAGCTGCTCATCATCTCAATATCTGAGCAGCAGTTCCTTATGGGAGGTTTTCTTTGTTCAAGAGAGGATTATACAAGCAGCTACACAGCGAGCAGCCCAAGCCTTGTTAATGAGTTTCTGAGAAGCACAGAGGTCATTGTTGACACTAGAACAGCAGCAGCAATTAGTTCTACACAGGAAGAATCGGCATCAACCAGCAGAATAGCTGGTGAGGCCAAGGAACTGCCCTCGGCGTAACTCGCACGAACATCGCTCTTTTCCAGGTTAAAGATAAAACCATTTCTGGATATCAACAAACTGTCAGTTTTATTGTCGCCATGTCATTTGGAAAAATTTCTGCATAAAATACAAAAAATCAAAAGCAAGTTAAGACAAAAAAGTTCACGTGAAACTACCATTTCCTCTTTAAATAACCACAAACAGAAAACTTTCCAGCGTAGGACGGAGTTACAAGGTAAAACATCCCTGCAACAAGATCAGACATCAGAAGTGACAAACGGACCAGCTTACCCGTGAAAACTGACTGTGCCGACAGAAGCAGGTGGAAGAAAAAATAGTACGTAATTGCTTAAGACTTCTGCATCCTGCATGGGAAAAATATACAGGGATAAAACTGAATTCACATTTTAGTCACGATTCTTGCAAGAGTGGCTTACAACCTGAGCAGCAGCAGTTACAGCAGCGGCATGAACCGGCAGTGTTCTAAGAGTCTTGCAATAGCTCATGCAGCAATGAGAACAAGAAGAAATTTTCAACTACTCCTCTGAGCTGCTTAAACAAAAATAAAGTTTATGAACTCAACAGCCTTATGCAGAAAATTCTGAAAGAGCGTTCAGGGTTTGACTGCTACTACCAGTTTTGTAATTCGATAAATCTCGTGATAGTGGATAGTTGGTGGATTTGAAGAGAACTGTAAAATTCTCATCTAGATTATTGCACTGCTGCTGTCTTCAGCTGTAGAAAATTCACTTCTCTTGTTGGACCTTTGTAACTGCCACAAAAATCTAGAGGTTTTTTTTTAAAAAAATGCATAAAGTCAGTCCACTCTTTACTAAAAAGGCAGTAATTCAAATATGCTACAAAATTACCTTCACCTCAGTGCAGCCAAACGTACGTGTCCTCATTTTAGCCCCACAACAACTGAAAACATCTCGCCGCAACTTCATCCAGCAGCTACGTGGAAGAGCGAGCAAGCCAGCAACCTAAAGCTAGATACAAAGCTCAGGCCTTCTTTAATCCATCCGCAGAACAGACAAAGATCAGAAGCACTGTTGTATTTAAAAGCATTAATTCCACCAAAGGACTGTAAAGGCCCATGGAGGAGAAACCCAGAAGCAAGCTTCCAAGAGTGATCAGAAGATGTTCAGAACACATGTGCCATTTCTGACCGATCTTGCTTTCCTCACCACAATATTTTAGTTTTTAAGGCATGTTACAAGAACTCTTCAAGACACCTTCCCCTTACAGGTACAGGTCAGAGGGTGCACTATTTTCTTTCCAACCTGCCAAGGTCACACCTCAAACACCAGCTGATCCCCAAAACCTCCCCAAGGACAAAACTGGGTTTCCTATTTTAGTGCTCCGTAACTTGAACGTCTCAGGCAGTACTCATGCCAGAGCCAAGGTCTGATACAATTATTACACAGTTTCTGCTCCAAAATCTGCCTCCAAAATTTATTAAATAAAACCCGTACAAATTTGAAAGCTCTCCCAGTGGTGGGGATAATCACAAGCTCGTAACTGAAAAAGCACAGGGGCAGTTTTACATGTGGAAAAGCACAATAAATACAATAACCCAGCAACTTCGACAAGTTGACGTGCGCTTAGGTAGAGCCGATTTGTAAATGCAGAAAGCAGGAGCACATTCGGTGTCACTGGGACAGATGAACTGACGTTAGCAATAGTTGCGATTCTAAATATATCCTTTGGAAAACATAATTTGTTACCCTTGTTCCTAAGCAGCTTATTCTTACACTTCCAAAACCCCCACAGGGGAAGTGGGGGGGAACACATGCAAGGTGCCTCATACCCAAATAATAACCTGACACTGACTGTCTGAAACCAACTCTTCCTCAAATAGTACTACAAAACGAATATGCAGCTGGGTGTGCAGAGAAGTCAAGGGAAGTCACAGGATTTAAAAAAGGCAGCTCAAATATAAACATTTCTGGTAAGGAAATACTTTAATTGTTGGAAGGAAACTATGCAACCACATGGTTTTTCTCCACCGAGACAGGGCCCACCTGCTCAGAGCAAGAGATTCTGATCAAGTCTTACAGAGACACTTACAGAGGTAAGGACTGGTTAAGAAAAAAAAAAAAAAAAAAAAAGAGATGAACTCGCACCTGTGTACATAGGCAGCCTTCACATAAATATCTGAATGTCCTATGGAGTGCTGGGTAGGCTTCACCAAAATGTATCAGCACGATGGTCTCAGGTACGTTCCTGGGAATACACCACACACATTCCACCCCTAACGTGGCCCCACACCGAGATGGGCCCCAGCAGCTGCTGCTTCAGGCTGCAGGGGGGTTACTCAGCCCCACCACAACTCAGCTGGAGCAAGCTACACTTAGTTTCTCTCCTTCAGATAAACCTAAACATGACTATTTACCTCTGCCATCACCCACAGGGCAGGGCAGGAGAAGACAAATAAGCCCCTCACCCACTCACGCCTCCCCCCCTCCCAAAGGAAGGGGGGACACTCACTGACTGAGGGGTGTCAGAGGGCAGTGGGCTCCCTTCTCCTGCACAAACACAAAAACCATTTGGGAACGCTGGACCACACCTCTTCAGGTCATAGCTTTTTTTTCTTGCAAGGATTCATCTGAATGCTACTTCCTGAATCCCAGGATCAGTATTTAAATTACCCTACATTAACGGGGTAACGTTTACCTTTTCACCCAAAAAAGCTGCAGAAATGCAAGTCACACACTAATGGCACACTGCAACTATACCTTGTCGCTGCAACATGACCTAAGGAAAAATAAATTTCACACGCAGCCTTATTTTCAGTCTTCAATATTAACTTGCATCTTTCATAAAAGATTTGCTGCCAGATGCTGTCTCCTCCAAACTTTTCTTTGCAGAAAATCCAAGCTATAATCAAAACTATAAGAGAAGGGAAAAAAAGCAAAGAGTAAGTAGGATCAAAATATGTTCTTTTCAAGAAGAAAAAACCCCAGGCATCCAGTTAAGGATATAGAAATCGCTCTTAAAAGACTATTAGGTACAAAACAGCTTTTCTAAAGCCCAGGATATGAAGCAAAGAACAAGAGGTATGAGAATGGTATTTAGAGAATAAAGGTCCTGAAAAAAAGGTATTGCATAATAAAGCTGTTACAAAATAGTGTCTAATGGGTGTGCTCCGCTAGCACTCTAGCTTGGCTTGAGCCTTTTATAATCACCGATGAGAATTTTATAAAAGCTGAAATCAGAATTAATTATTGAAGAGTATGGCTAACCTGTAATGCTAAGTGATTTTCTACCCTGAGGATTTTTAGCTATTAAATGAAATACACAATTGATTCTGCAGATAGAATATTCCTGTGGCGAACTATCTTTAGTCTCACTTTACCAAGAACACTGACATTTATCACTCCTACATTTATAAACAGCTACAAGATAAAAGTAGTAATTTTGAGTAAGTTAATCAGATCTGAAATGATCTTCCTATTTTAAAGTTAGGATTCTCCCTGTCCCAAACAGATTTTAATATGTACTTTTTGCTCTAGAAAACCTTACCTACACTGTGCCAGGAGTGGTTACACAGCATTTATGAAAAACATAACTTAGTTTCTAATAGTTTAAGCTACCAAAATCTGTACATCTGAAACACCTTGTGCTACAGGGAGAAAGAAAAATATAAAAAATAAACTGCATATTTCTAAACAGATTCTTTATAATGTAATATAAACAGACATAAGGTGTATTCTTCTCTCATTATCAACGCATCTATCCAATACTCATTCTATGGAAGTCTTTACAGTACACATGCATTCTCTGTGTTTTCAGTATTCCAGATCATCTCTCGGTCCTCACTAGCAAAGAGAATTCTCAACTTAATTCTCACATTTGCAACACTTTATATAATCTTATAACAAAGTCTCCCATCAGGAACATAAAAACAAAACAAAACAAAAAAAAAAAAGAGAGAAGAAAATACATTTTTAAAAAAAATTAAATATGCAAGTTTTTCCAAAGACCTTTTAAATCCTGCTTCTGGAAGTGTTGCCTCTTAGGCTATATATACATGTACAACATAAGATTTTCCCACAGCACATTTACAAGATTCTAACAATGTAAAACCTGCAGATACACAAGTGTAATAGCACACCGTCATCCAGCACTCTGTGCCTGTACAGCTTTTGCTTTTGGAAACAGTTCACAGGAGGCCAGATCCCTTTTAATTTTATGTTTTTATTACAATCTCCCCACACCTCCAAGTATAAACATTGAACCCTCCCCATTTCTCATCCCTCCCCCACTCCCACCCACAGAAAGGTTGCATGGTAAGAGACCAAGGTGAAGCGGTTTAAAGTCACATCAATGCCTAACACACAGAACAGGTTTGGAGAAGGGAAAGCCTAACATTAAAAAAAAGTTAAACAGCCTCTTCATTCCAAAATATTAATAAATAAAATATGTAATAAAAATTTTAATTTTCTCCTGTTTCGAAGTATTTCCACAACAGAGGAATAAATTCAATAAAACAATGTAAAAGCTGTCCTTTTGGAGTAAAAATCAGTTTTAGAAAACAATAGTGTCCTGTAGGTTGCAATTATTGTACCTATACTTAATGAAGAAGTCAGAGCCTCAGGGTTGCCATCTTTATCGTTCCCCAAGCATGCCATAAATATGGCTTGTTATGATACATCATATGTATATGATATATACACATACATATCATGCATCTCTGCAGAGGCCCCTTTTAAAAAATGAACAAAAACATTACTCTGGTGTCACAAATTTCCTGCAATTAAAATGGAGAAATACAAAGCACAGATTTACTTGTAAAGCTTCCCATGGCAGGTACCAGACTGTTCAACTGTTCTTACAGTAAAACACCACAGTAGGAAAGAAAACCCATCCACTGGACTCAGAAGGTGCCTTTGTGTGGATAGTCAAACTAGTGACAACAGGAACAGGAACAGCTACCACTATACTGAAAGACCTAAGCACCATAGTATGTCTGAAATACACAGTACTTCCAAACAAACTATGAATTCCTTCAGAGATCTGTATCACCAGTGGGGCAATAAAACAACATCTTAATTTTCTGTTCAGATTTTATTTGAAATCTAATTCAAATTGTCAAAGCTACAAAAAGGGGAACATTTTGAGTTATTTCTGCTATGTCACAACATTCTAAAACAAAATATCACTACTGCCAGCAGATCAGTTACACATATTTCTGATGAAACTTCTAAACACAAAAATGTTTCTTTTGGGAAACAGTCACAATGAAGATATTTTGTACAATATAAAACAATGACAGGTCTACAGATGCCAATATTCATGAGTATACACGTGCATTCACAAAAAAAAAAAAATCAGGAATGCTTTTTTGTTTTTTAACAGACTGTTCAGGCACAAAAACAAAACCGCATTTCCAGTAAGTGACAGCATCATAAAAAATATTAACATTGTCAGTGTTTGCTTTTCTTTGACTTCTTGTGAGATCTGTGAGGAGAACGGGACTGAGACCTTGATTTTTTTCCTGACTTTTTAGGGGATCTGGATCGTGATCTTCTTGATCTTTTGGGTGTCCTGGAGCCAGATGGCGACCTGCAAAAAGGAAAAAAAAAGTTTTAAATCAAATTCTAACTTCTAATACCAACTATTTCTGCAGTTATTTGGCAGTCATTTATTGAGCTAAACAAGGTAGAAAATACCTTAATACAGGGAAGTAACAGAATGGTATCTTGCTTTTGAGGAAAAGGCAACTTTTTCATTGTAAGTCTTTTTAATGGAATTTGGGCTTAACTTCCATGCTTAGAACCCACAAGAAAAATAATACTCAAATCCTTCTTAAACCAACATAAGGAATTCACAACCTTCCACATATACCTTAGCCACCTTGGCTCTTGTATTAACAGCAGCTTATATCCATATAGAAGAAAACAGAAATGAAAAGTTACATTGAATTGTGTTATGCTGAAGTACTGGCTTCCATCAAACATGTTCAGCTTGTGATGTAACCCCACAGAAAAAGAACATACACTGAATAAACTTACTGTCATCTAACCCACATGTAATACACTAATCTGATAGCCTAAATTGAATGACCATCATATTACGAAAAAAAAAACCCAAAATCAAATAATTTTCTACTTCTATTTAAATTCCTAAGTTCAGCACAAGAATCAGATTACCGCAAATATGTACTATGCTTTCCTGAAAAGCATGTCTGAGGAATCTTGTGTTAGTAAGACATTCTACAGCTCTAGAAGTGGAAACTGAACTTTCAAGTTTTGAACTACAAAAGCATCAATACAATAATGAAATCTCACCCCAAGTTTAACATTACCTAGAGACAAATATTTGTGTCAGTTTGGATATTAGGAAATACCTACTTCGGAAACAAAACCCCATGAACAGTATCTAATCTAGATTTTTTCTTTTTTTCATTAAAAAACAAACATGGGAGAAGAGCTTCATGTAAGCAAACCAGGGAAAGATTGCATGCTCACTATTATTTGAGAAGTTCTATAGGCTACAGAAGATTTGTCCTTTGAAAATAAAAGGCTAATAAAGCAGCAAGGTGCTTCAGTTTAAAGCAGGATTTCTCAAAGTTGTCCGTAAACAGGTAAACAAGAGCACAGAAATGAAGAGCCCTGCGCTATGAAGGCAGGAGGCTGTATACATTTCAGACAGCAGCGTCCCAAGATACTAAGCAGGAACATGCAGTATAGTCCATTATGACAGAAAATACTTGTGTATCAAATGTGCTCTGCTAAAAAACACACAAACAAAAAAACCCAAGCAAACCACACCTATATTCAACTTCCCCACAATCTGAAATAGACAAGATACCATTTTACCTTTTGGCTTTTTTACTGACATCTCTGGGAGAATCTTTATGTGATGACCGAGAACGTGAACTCTCTTTGTGAGACCGTTCAGAGCGCTCTGAGCGTTCTGATTTTGGTGATGGAGATTTTGCTCGTCTACTGCCACTGCTGCGAGACGGACTAGGGGAAGCACTGTGTCGTCTTTTCCTTTGTAAAGAAAGCAAATACAGTCATGTACATACACACACAGAGAAGTGAAAATGTATATTAAGGAAATTGATCCCATTCTTTAGCTATTTTCTTTTGCCATGTAACATTAGATACTTTTAAGTAATTAGAAAGTAGTAGGCTTTTTATTAACTTTTTTTTTTTTTAAATCTCAAGCCCAACATGTGCACCAGATTTCTTCTGGTTGAAAAACAATTAAGATCTGTGACTCTTTACTGCAGTGTAAAAACATTCTGTCACAGCTTCCTGAAAAGCAAGGCATTTTACCCTATCTACACTTAAAACCACGGAACAGTTTGGCTATATGAGTAGATCAGAGCATACAATCAACTACCTTAAAACTAGTTGTTTTGAAGAATTTTCACCATGAGATGAATAACATTTAAACCACCACAAATGGTTTGTGCTATGACCAGTATAGTTTTCTAATACACTACACTCAATTTACTGCTAAAAGAGATTTAAATATATCCTGGTTTCAACTGGCCATTATTTTACCATCTTTCCTCAGGGCATAAATGAGCCAAAAGGGGATTCTATGCAAAAGGTAAGTCACTTGATGCAGGATGAAGATTACAATGCCTTTAAAATTTTGGAGGATGTTTTAATATCCAAAGACTGCTTCGAGTGGCTTTGTGTTTTTTGTTTTGATTTGTGGTTGTTTGTTTTTTTTTAAAATAATACATGACATAATGTAATTTCAACAAAGACAGTTTCTGTGAGATTTTTCTTCCCATCCACGTTACTCCAAGGAAAACTATACCTCTCTTTTCTCGTTGGTGTACATTCCTCCTTTTCCTTCTTATCTTTGGACCTGGAATCAGACTTTTCCTTGTCCTTTTTGTCTCTGTCCCGTTCTCTTTCCAACTCTTTTTCTTTTTCCTAAATTATCAGAAGCATTCATGAATTCAGGTGAGGTGTGGCTGATTACTAAGCACTTTTTTTATTATATAGACAATCAAGCTAATCACAAACAGGATAAAAGCACTGAACACTGAAACGCCACAGCACAATCTCAGAAGGAACTAATGGTCACACCATACTGGCTCTTCAAATCTTTACTACTTCTCTGCATACAACAGAAATATTTGTTGAAACACAAACACTGACAAAACCATCAAAATGTCACCCTATGTGAGAGTATGAATATCTAATTGGAAATTGTCTTCAATTTTACAAATTTCAGGGAAACATTACAGCTGTAATAGATTTTCTAAACTAAACTAAACATGAAAGAATGCCAGGACCCCCTTTCTACTTAAATCCCATGCATTCATCTTCATTAACCCAGACTGAAAATTAAGATAAACTCCTAACTACAAGACATTTAAAGACAAAACAAAAGTGCAAACAAGATTCCACAATAACATCTACTGTGTCAAAAAAACCCACAAATATGGTCCATTTCTATATACTAACAGGACCATTTTAAAAGAAAATATACACCCTGAGCACATCTGATTTATCTGTCAAATAGTAAGAAAATTAATTATACACAAAGAAGCCTAAACCATCAGCAAGTCTGAACACAGAGATCAAGAGACGTGCTTCCTTCAGCACTGGCATTAAAAAAAATTCCTTCCATAGCAAAAAACAGGTAACCCCTACAGACCCCATAAAGATGACAAAGAAGGGGTGATTTAGCCAAATGAAAGAAAAGAGGGGGTAGGGGGGAAGGGAGGGAGGGAAGATAACGCAACTGCAGGAAATACTAGGACAGCTATACTAATTTAGTCTCACATTTTCTTCACATGGAAGACTTACCAGTAACATTTTAAAGAGTCTCTTATCATTATACTTACTATTGCAAACTATTAGATTCCACTAAAATCAATGGGCTCTTAAAATGTGCCTAGCTTATTGGATAGCATAACTAATTATTTATTCCATCTTGATATATATTTTTTATTATAAATATATATTTTACATATAGCTATAGGTTCCATAACAACATACAATACTACTAGGAAATGTACTCTTGGAGGGCTTGTTCTATAGTAAATTGGACAAAAACAATGACCAATCACTGAGTTCATGGGAAATTCAATCGGAACCAGTATTACATTATTACTATACAAACTAACTTTATTATGGCATTAAAGCAAAAGATAAAGTTATTCACTTAGCAATGGGGTTATTATTATAATCATCATTAAATACTTCTTAACTAAATATTACCTTCATCATTAAAAATGAGACAATTATTACACATCTGAAATATTGCAAGCTGGTTAAACTAGTTCAACACAAGACAGCTAACAGAGTAATGAGGATTATGATTTCTGGTTTTTTAAGCTACTCTCACTTTTTTTTTTAAGCTGTCTCACTAAACATTCTGCACTTACATACAAATCACTTCTTCCTCCAGTTACAGAAAACACTGAGGAAGTGGGAAGTTTTAGGATACAACTACATTTAAGGGGAAGTTACAAGTATTTAACTGCTAACATCAACCTCCAAATGTGTACATTTCCTTCAGGGATCAGCTTGCTTAATTTTTACAAGTCTCTTTCTTCAAGGTACTGTGCAAAACTACTTAAGTGAATTCATCAGATATTGAGCACCAAGTAATGCAAAGAACAAGTGACAGACAAACACGTGGTGAAAACTGCCTGTTTGTATTCACCTTCTATGAACCTGCATGGGCACCTAATTTCATCATTAATCTGTCAGGCTGTGAAACCAGATTAAAGAAGCGATTGCCACTTACTCTTTCTCACTAAATGTACTGTCCAAACATGCTAGATGTTCTTTCGTTATGTTTCAGAGATTCAAGATCACATGACATCCCATATATGCTGCTAATTTTTAATGCTGCTCTGACTTTGTAGTCCAGAGAGGACTACTAAAAATGGCAATGGTACAGAATTATTCACTTTTGGGTGGAGTATGAGCTGGAATTATCCAGGAAATCTTAGACACTGGAGAATCAGAAGCACATATGCTGCTTAATACTATTCTTTTTCTTCTTTTGGAAGCCTTTAGCACAACAGATCAATTACCACAAGCAAAATGAAAAGTCTAATGACCATCTTCAATTGACAGCTCTCCCTTTCCTTTTCCACACCTAACAGTTTGCTTTACGTAACAGATCCAGAAGTGACATCTAAGGTTTCAATACATTCTGATGATACCCATCTGTACAGTGTGAAATACTACATTGTTTTGATTAAAAAGAGAGATTGTATCTACTCTGCAGAAAGCACTCAGACTTAAGACATGCAGTTCGACATCACAGCAGAATTTTAACGAGAACCATGTGTTGTTATACTTAATGCCACCTTACATTTGATGAACTCAATAAAAGCCTATCACAGAATCAGAGCCAAACATAAAGAACATTTCTTACCCTCTGGAGCAGCTTGTCTCTATAGTGTTCAACCTGTTCCTGAAAACTCTGGCCTGGTTTCTTGGGTCTTTTCCCAGACTCTAACTCATCCTGAAACTTCATCACCTTAAGCTGTGAAAATAATACTGACCATTAGGTTATTGGGCTTATTATTATGCAGTTAGGCAGGTGGCTGAAAATGAAATTTCCATGATTTATAATCTGTGTTCTTCATTCTTTCTATACAAGTTTGTGCACAAAAAGATACTAACTTTATTTAAACTGGATCAAGGCAGCAAAACCACACACTCATCTGCAGGCACCTGCAGTTGTTTACAGACATAATAAGAACTAAAAATAAAGGGATTTTTTTCTGTTGTTGTACTCAATTCTGTTCCCATTATTAGAACACTGCACTCTAATATTTCTTATCTGGTTTTTTTTCTTTCAAAATGAAATCATTTATTGCAGATGTCTTAATATATTGTTTCAACTTCTCTTGTCTACTCCACTTTCCTTCAGAAACGGCCTTTTTTCCATTTAACCCTAAATATTAAAATCAAATGACTGACATAATTAGGACACAAAACGAATGCATCTCCTCTTCAGGGCTGTTTGCACAGTGTGGTTGATTCAAAGTAAGTGGTTTTTACTAACATAATACTCTCTCATGTGCTATCAAGCTTCGCAACAAAATTCATTCACTAGTGCTGCTAAATGTAACACTAAATTTACTACAATAATATCCTCAACTGAGTCACAAAGTTAAGCAAATGTCAGAATTTTTCCATGTGAAATTTTTTTCCCCATTTAGATACACTAAAACCTTTCTCCAAGTTGATTCACATCATACAACTTCACTTACATCTCTTATTATTTGTCAATTCTTTATTTTTACTGACATGGCCTTTTACAAAGGCCTTCAATTTTTTGGGGATGAGGAAGTATCTTTTTTTTGGGGGGGTGGGGAGTGTCTGAGCTTAGTAGTAAGTCATGTTATATTTGTCAGCCCTCTTCCAAATGTTTAAGCTCTGAGCCTCCTGTATTTCCTGTTTCAGTAACGACCTGCACAGTAATGCATGTATGAGTAGATTTTTCCAGTGCTTGAGGTTTCATTTTTAGCAAACAAAGTATTTTTCTCTTTAGAAATATTTAACTCTTCCACACTGAAAACACACAAAGGAAAAGACTGCAACTGTGTCCATTTTGATTATCTGAAAGGATTCTTATTCTCCAGGTCCTCAATTCCCTAATATGAAGTGGGCACAAAAATCAAAACCTAGAGGTTTTTTCCTTCCCTCTCAAAAGAAGCAGGCCAGACCGGTTATGAAGATAGCTTATATTCTAATCAGCCCTTCTAATTACTGACTACGCAAAAAGGAAAGGCATCACAAAAACAAGACAATCAGAAGAACAAATACGTTAAGAAACATAAAACCCAGGCAAGGATACCACTACTTTGAACAGGATTCCCTTCCCCTTCAGTTACAGAGCTTATGCCAACAACACATTTTTCAGTTACTGTCAAACATGATGGAACAACAGGTTTTGGGGAAGAAAAAAAAATAAGGGGGGGGGGGGGGGGATTGCTATATTGTACCATGGCAAATTTCTGACAAATGTACCGCCTACCTCCCTCAATTACAGTGTATGCTCTACCGACCATTGAGCGGTTTACCTTTTGGCTTATAACTCAGCCAACTAAACAGTCAACAGTCAATAGAAAACTGACATTGTCATTTGTCACATACCACTCCACCTTCCACAAAAGCATTTTTTCTTCTCCCCCCACTTCAAATGCGTTGTTTCATAAGCATAAACACCTCTTGGAACCATATATTCCGTGTCAGCCAGTACCACCTGTTCTGGTAAGAAGCCAATATTGCATTCTCTACCATCATGTTAACTCCAAGGCCACTAGTTGTTTAGCACATTCAGTACTGAAGGGAAGGAGTACAGAGGAGGCTTAGCTGATCCAGAAGGCCTCTGGGATTGTCATGGTATGAACATGCCCATAAAACTTCTGCTTTATTTTCCAACTAAATCACCCAAATAATCAAAGAAAAAAACAACAACACCTGAACAAAACAGCCAGCACAAAACAACACCCCCTCATTACAAGACTTTATTTCTTTGCATTTTTAGTCAACAAAGCTGTGACACTCCCTGTTTAACCGTATTTTGAAAGCAAGGAAGCTCAAGTCTATAGCCCAAAGTATAACCCAAAATGAAGGAAAACTAGGAATCCAATCAACAGCCTTTACTTGATTTAATAAAGTAATCTGGATGCAAAGAAAAACTGAACTGCAGCCCACTGCTGGTGTGAAATTTAAAATGCCAAGAGCAACTGCCTGCATGCAACTTCTTCAGTAACTGGGGTGGGGTGGGTGGGGTGTTGAGCAGTCATTAGAAGGTGCCTAGGGGAAGAAAGGAAAAATAGGAAAAGCCTACACAATAACCACTGACTGAACACCTGCTCAAACTCCCAACTATGTTAAGATTGTACAGCTTCCTGAGATAGCTGTGGTCTTTTACACATCAATCATCAACGAGTCCCTCTTCTACATACTCACTGTATCTCCCCTTGAACCCATGTTAACTGACTCCTTTTAGAAACATCCTGTGGAGAGAGGAAACCAGCTCTAGTACATCCTCTGGAAAAGGAGACTAGGTGTTGTTACAAACTGCTGAGATGTTATCAACAGCTGACTACAGAAAGATCATTCTCTTCTACCTTCCTTCTCCACTCCTGTACGCCAGCCAAAGGGTTCCTCCTCCACCCTGCCCTTGCAAGCAGCTGCTGTACTTGGCTGAGACTTTCGTAAGCCAGATCAGCTCACTAATCCAGCAGAAGCCCAACCCTCACCTTCAATTTTTTCTCCCCTGCTGCAATGAGATGTATCGGCTCAGGGGAAGAAAGCAAGTGCCAGAGCTCACAGGTAGGATCAGGATATTCCCTTTCAGCAGAGGTGAACAATTAGATTAGATCAGATCAACTCATCCTACAGCTTCATGTACAGCAGCTTTTGCTATCTGCTCTAACACACCACCACAGGAACTAGGTTTTAAAAGAAAAGGAATTACTTGGGTTCCAAAGTCCAAAAAAGAATTCTCTAGAGAATTCTACTGCTCAGATATAAACTTACATGTTTGATCATCTCCCTTTGCTGTTTCGCTATTCATAGCATATTGGCTGTCCTGAACACTTATGGATCTTTTACTGTGGAGTACATGATGCTTACATTCTATCCCACAGTTCAGATACCACCCTCTCCAAGAGAAAGATCCTTAAAACTTGGGCTGAAATCTGCTTAGGCATCTAATCGATATATTTCCTAAGTATTCCACTTTGTAAACATGCACTTAGAAAGAACTAAAACGTTCTCATCAAACTGGTTATTCTTTAACTATTCTTGTCCAACAGACAAAAACTATTACACCTGCTCATACTCAGGAGCAGACACATTGACTTTATCTACACTATCTCTGGAGTCAGTAATACGCATGGTAATATGGAAGGGGAAAATTTTTAAAAACCCTGTGCCAAACCTTTGTAATACTAATTTCTTAGACACAGCAGTCTCCCACAGCAAAGAGTTTAGAGGTTTTCAAAGACTGCCCTGCAGAAGTGTCAAGTATCACTGGAGTTCCTCCCAGCAATCTCCACTAAACGTTCCAACACAGGGATCGCGTTTCTCACTAACCCTGAAGAGATATCTCTCAAGTTCAAGATACACAGCTCCACAACATGCCTCTTGCCTACTGTGTCTACTGGTTCTCATCATGACATTTTCCCGCTTTGACAAGAGCTTAAAACATTCAGCCTCTTCTAGAAGTTGAGGCCTTGATTACAGACTAGCCAGTAGTAAGCTAGCAACTTAGGGAAAAGGGTACCATCTTGCTGCCATGGTTCAGGGAAACCACAGACTGACACCAACTGAAGCCCTGCCTGTAGCTTTTTGCACTCTGACACAAGCAGGTGGCTGTGGGTAGCCTTCCTTGCTTAAAACAAATCTATTTTCAAAAACTATTCTTGGTTCTCTGATCTTCTACTGATGCTGTGTCCACACACAGCGGTCTTCTGGATGAAAAAAGGTTATTCCACAATTACACTGCCTCAGAACTTAAGTGGCCAGGCTCTAACACAACTTATTTGAGGTAAATTAGCTGCATACTACATACTAGGATCAACTAGGAAGTTAATCACCAGATGCTTGATGAAATACATACATAACTGCACTCAAATCTAGACTGATTACAGTCTAGATAGTCTTGGATAGACATCCAAGCAGACCAAAGTATTTTGTTTTCCCTTAAAACAGAGTTGCCCCAACAACAGCTGCAATAAGTCCTAGACTTTGCCAGAAGCATAGTAAAATATTTCTTTGAAAGTCTGAGTTTTCCAATGAGTCTATGAGCAGTGGAATTTCTGCACCTATGATATTTACAATATTAATATATAATAGATACAATATATTATCAACAATAGATGACAGCAATACTGATTCACACATGTGAAATACCATTTCAGCCATAACAGACCTCTGGCACACTCAACCCCACGTGTCTTGGAGCTAAGCAACTCCTTGCTGTTGTCTTTGTGTAAAACAGAAGTAGATTCAAAGACCAGAATCTTCTGAATTAACATAGTCACTTACCTTCTAAGGAAGAACTACTATAACTAATGAAACTATCGGTCAAGCAAGAGCAAATTTGTTTCATCTGTTATTACTAAGCCGCAATAAGTAAGATATTTAATGGCTATCTTTTTGCCATTTTGCAGCGGCCTCACATGAGCTAGGTATAGAAACCTCCACAGACCATAAAGACCACAGGGTTATATTGTTTTAGTGATGATCACAAGCCTCAGATAGCTCCTATGACTTGATGAACAAGTACACAGAAGTGAATGTTCTGCATACTAAGCACCATAATCCAGAGAAAGAAACAGTGGAAACTGTATGGAACTTCAGTGTTTTGACAGTTATACAGGGCCCTTGAAATCCAGGACAGGCCTTGGCTACAATCTGCTCTTGTGGCCTACGCTTGATCTATTTTACCTTGCATTCTAGTCATTCTCTCTTGGAGACTAAATGCTACACTAAAGGAACTCTGATTCTTGTCTGGTAGAGCAATTTGTACAAAGAAAGCACTCCTTTCCTTTGTGACATGCACAGAAAGCTTACTTGGCTCTCAGTAGAAAAATAATTTGCACCTCAAATATCAAGACACATTTTTTTTGGAAAAAATTAAAAAAATATCTCCGTCTATGCACTGGGCAGGGGTTTCTGACAGAACACAAACACAGGACAGTGTAAAAGAATCCAACCCTGCATCTCCTGGAGCCCAGAGGAATATAGCACGAAGGCTGAAAAGGAAGACTGAAAACCGTTAAGTCTTCTACCTCTGATTAAGCAATCAAACACTACTTTTGAGGTCTCAGGTGGCTAACACAAAGGTGAATAAAGGCAGCCTCTAAAAAGGAACAATCTCGTTTGACCCTTTTTGGAAGCCCTGATACATCCAGATTTGTGAAAAGCCTGCCTCCTGCTGCAGATGAAGCCCGTGCTGTGCTTTTTTGGAGTAGGATTATAAAATCTTGTGCAGCAAGATGGAGACAGAAGCACCTTAGAGGAAGGTCCAAGGAGGACAATGCTGCTTAGTTGTGTCTGTGAGTTTTTGTATGCTTTGAGGAAACAAGCTTAATGAACAATTTAAACACTGTAGAATTCCCATTTTTCTAACACTTCACAGCACTGAAGTCTACAAAGAGGAATACACCTTCCTTTTAGAGGTCCCTGGGGTGGGGAAAGAGAGGCACACATGTGCACAGCACCATGAAGACAATTCTGAAATTCAAGTTATAACGTAAAGCAAAGCACCAATCTTTCCACACTTCAAAAAACCAGTAAAGAAATCACTGTTGTTAAGTGTTACAAAAAAACCTCTGCTCTTGCCAAGTTCTAGAATTGCAGAGTTCTAGTTCTAAATTCTAATTCACACTTCAGGAAGGTTAATAGACGTATGAGCGGTGACAAAATTTTTGGTTTTTTCGTTGATGTCAAAAGTTTGCCTTCTTTGATGACACCAGTCTGACGGCTACGACTAAAGCTTGTTCCTTACTGCACCTTCCCCTCCCAGCTGACAAACTTAATTTACTAATTGTCTCAAGAAAAAAAACTGTTTGCATTCAATAATTTCAAAAAAATGCATGAAAAAATGTTTCAGCTTCCCTAATAGTCACTGTGTAAACTGCTAGAGAATCAGACTTTTCTGTTTTTTTTGCCAAAGATTTTACATGACATTTTTAACAGTGTATGTTAGATGGTGTAATTGTTAAAGCTGGTAATTGTAGGGTTTTTTTCCCTTCAGTTCATCTCCTCAAATTTAATTATGGATGTGTTCTTTGGGAGGGATTAGGTACATACTAAGAAACTTTGAGTGTAAATGCTTTGAAGTAGTGCAGGGAATACTTTCCTGTCAATGACAAACTTGAGGACAAATTTTAAAACTTAAGTACTTCTACATAGTGTCTGAAATGTTCTGAAAATGAAAAAGATTAAGTTCTTTTCTGATAATTCCAAATATTCAAAACTGAGATGGTAATTTACTTACTACAAAGAATAAACCTGGCAACATGCACTTGAAAACCTCAAATATTTACCACCTAAAACTGTTACAAGAGACAGGATACATCCACGAAAGAACTTGAAACACTTATGCAGGATAAAATTGACAATGGTTAAAGTAAATCACTTCCTAATCTGCCTCTGCAGCTGCCAGGGCAACATCTATAAAACAGATACTCAATCTGAAAGGAGCCCTTTCCATAACTGCTACAATCATTATTACAGCAAAATGAAAACTAGTTTCATTTGTACCCTCATTAGTCTAACATCGTGTATTTTCTACAGAACTACTGCCACCATGAGTCAAGTCAGGCATAAATCCCATTTATCTTTTCTCAAATTCAGAATTTATTCACTTCAAATGGCTATGTATCATGAACTTTCAAACTGATATGCAAAGCAAGACGTTTCTGAGTGCTTAGTTGTAGTCCATTAGTTTTAATAATCTGAACTACTAAACAGAAGCATATTTGGGAAAAACAACAGTGGTGGCATTTTAAAATATTATTGCTTGTACATCTTAAAAGAGTATTATGGTGCTTTGTTAATGTCTGGTTTTAGCTAACTAGTACATTATAGCATAAATAGGTAGGCAGCCACAATTCCAACTTCAAAATATTACCCAGATTGTAACTTGTCACTTGGAGATGTTACAACCGCAACAAATAGTTTAGCAGCTTTTTATTATCATTTTAACGCACTGAACGAAGGCACAAGAATTTCAGTTTCAATGCCTTTTAATACTGAATAAAAGCTGGGAAGTCATACGCAGTTTTAAACCTGTTTCTGGATGACACTATATGACAGAAAGGCTTCACTGTTAGACAAAGCTCATGCTAAATTTCAGTTACCTTCTCAGTCAATCACAGGTTCAGAAGCCAGCAGGAAAACCTGAGAAGGTGCATTCATCAACTTTAACAGCTATACTAATGCCTATGCTTGGAGAAAGAGTAAAAGAACAAATGAGCCCTATGAACTGCGGGTAGGTCTTCAATTAAAATGCCCCACTTCCACGACCACCTGGTTTTAGTTGCATCTACTTCTTTGTTTGATGGCTGATACAGGGAAAAGAGCAATTTTTAAATGGAGGAAAATACAGACACTTCAAGGCAAGTGACAGAGAGAACAATAAAGGCATAGGACTAAGGCCACATCCAAAAGCCACTCATATTTGCCAAGAGGAGAAAAGTCTACAGGAACCCAAGCAATCCAAGGCTAACCGTGGTACTGAAAAAGAAGAGTAATTCTCAACATGCAATATACCCTGACTCAGTGTTTCATTTTTTCCCTGAATTATTTTGGAAGCCAAACCAAAGCAAGACAAGGCTGTAAACAAAAATACCTTTATAACAATAAACCGCACTAAAAAAAACCCACCACTATATAATAGGACTAAAATTACTTCAGTAAAAATAACTCCCAATTATATGTACAGACCTCAAGGCGGGAAGGGGGGTGGGGAAGAGGACTGAAAGGTACAGAAGGGTGGCACAAAATATCACATGCTGACCTCTATCTCTCGGAGTTTGGCACGCTTTTCTTCACTCATTTCTGAATATTTGACTGATGACTTAGATTCAGGCATTTCTTCTTTAATAGGATTGGAATACATGTGTTGCTCTTCTGACTTAGAACTCTGAGTGTCTTCCTCATCCTCACTTTCTTCTTCTTGACTTTAAAGAAAACATAAGAATTAATGGAGATATACATATAAATTTAAGACAATTATCTGTTACAAAATTTGCCATCCCTCCTACTTAGCTTCTACTAGTTAACAGTTTTGAAATCTGTTAGTTAAGATTATGTTATTTAAAAGTCTGCAGCTACAAGAGTCTCTGTCTGTGAGAGATATATCTCTAATATTTTCATTTAATTATTTTTTTATTACTCCTATAATTTACACTCTTCATATAGAGTGCAGAAGAATGTTTGAAATTTAGTCACAAAATCAGTATTTTACTCAGCTACAAAATAAGTCTGCTACCTCAACAATATCTCTTTAAGTGCTATAATCATGCTTTTCAGATACACTAAGTTTTATAAAAGAAAAAAATAATAATTACACTTTTGCTTTTTGGAGACAAACCTGATACATGGCAGATACACAAAATTATATTCCCAGACTGGCCACTAGAGTGCTGCAAGACTACATAAGATGTAGTAAGATATTTAAAGCACTACAAATAGATGCTCTTAATTGCCTAAAGAACAAAGTAAAAGACTGCTCAAAAACAGCGGACAGCGTGGAGTCTATCAGAATCCACAGAAACATATACATCAGAACATTAGCCACTGTGTTTATCTCAAAAGCAAAAGGCAGAGGGTTTAGATACATGCATGCATACCTGACATCAAGCTTTCCAAAACATAAAATACTACTACCTTAGTTCTTACTATTTGACATTAAGTTATCAAATCAGCATCAATGTACAGATTATTGTTAACAACTCTACTAAAAGATATAATATATTGTGTTAGAAAAACATTATGGGGGCTAAAAGCAATGCCACACTAAAATCCTGATTTCTCTCCAATTTCTTATTTTCCTACTTTCAAAATTTCATTTTTGTTCTGTTCTTATAATACATATATATTTTATAGGGAGTTCCACAGACACTCAGACTTAAGGCAGAAAATGAACATGTTTTCATCAGAATGAAAAAGTATTTACTTTTGAATTTCCTCCTCCTCAGATTCTTCATGTTGGTCAAAAAGTTCCCACTTAGAAGTAGTAACAGCTAGAAGAGACAGGAAGGTAATTTTAACAGAAAAACCTATCACTTAGTCTGAAAATTAGTATTTGTAAATATAATAAAAATAATGTGATACATTTTACCAGCATCTAGCACTTAATACTTCTGTTTCACAGAAGACCTTCTGTTTCACAGAAATACTCAGAACTGTACATCATCAGAATATTTACTATTTACAGAGCTATTCATTTACACTGCATATCATGTTTGAGTAAATCCTTCAAAAGCAGACAAGTATTTGTCAGTTTGCAAAATCTCACCTTCCAAACAAAAATTTAGAAAGACTGCCAACCACATACACAGATTTTTTTTCAGTATTTATTCTTAATAAACTGGAAATTTTTAAAAGTTGGTAGGTCACTGAAGTAGAATAACAAAAACAAAAGAAACTACAAAATTCACTGAGGTTAAAAACAAAAAAAAAGAAGTTACAATAGGAAAAACTTACTGTATTACTGAAGAAATTATATTAGCACTATAAAACAGGCCAGTTAGAAAATAATCATGAAATAGGTAAGTGACATGAAGCTTTCAGGTCACTTAGGAAAGTGTCTTAGTTTAATATGTACTTTGAAAACCAACCTTGAGCTTCCAGTTCCGATTCATCCACTGCCTCCCACTTCGAAGGGGCAACTTTAAATATCGGCTCATTCTTTTTTGAGTCTTCAGCCGTATCCACTGTTAGGGAAAGAGACAAAGAAAAATAATTTCCAAAGTTCTTTAAAAGTTCAAATGGGAAAACCCTAACATAACAATCAGATTTAAATAATTAAGCTTATTAAACCAAAATATTATTTAATATTTGCAAAGAAATTAGGATTTGGAACCTGATATGCATATCATCAGAAAACACCTGCTGCGTCTCTGTAGCAATTACAACCTAAAAGCAGTTCTTAAACTCATTCTTCCTAGAACAGACTGAAATTAGCCAATTCAACAGTTTACAAAACTACATGACACATTAATTCTTGGCTGTACTTGTAAAAACTATTATGGGGGAAAAAAAGGTCATCAAAAATTGAAGATTCAAATTGCAAGTAAAGTTGAAACATTTCATACAAGGTACTCCATCAAGATCATCATCCAGCGATTTAATTGGGACTCCATCCAGATCATCAATAGGAGCAGCATCAATAGGAATTCCATCCACATCTTCCAGTGGAGCACCATCAAGCTCTTCTTCAATGGGAGCACCATCAAGATCATCCGGTACCTCCTGAGAGCAAATAATAGTTAATTATTTCAAGAACTAATCTATATTGCTTTTCTTTATTTCTCTAACTATTGATTCATTTCTTTTTAAAGGAGTAGCTTTAAAAATACCCAAAACCCCAGAAAATCTCAACTTCACAATTTTTTGCTACTAAATACAGTCACTTATTGCAGAGGAAAAATATGACAATATCCTCCTATAAAAAAAATCACAAGCAAGAACTTGGCATTTGTCCACAACGTACTGGAAGCTTTGCATTACCCACATTCAAAAGAAGAGCTATTAAGCAGAGGTTTAGCTTGAAATGAGCGACAGTCAGAGAAAACATACTTACTACATACGAAAAATTCCCTAACCACCAGTAATTTGAACAATTGACAAAAATCAACTATTTAGCAGGAACACAAATTTAAGGCACACACAAGTGATAAATACACCTACATATTCTAACTTGTTAGGTACAAGCACTATCCTTCATACATGCATGTTTACCCCGCTCTATTGCAAAGGAAGGAAGCTACCTTTCCAAATATACCGTAGGTCTCCCTCCCACTGCTCTGAAAGTCATGCTTCAGAGTTACAAATGAACTTGTCCTGAACATACATCCACTTACTAGTGTCTACTGTTTTGATTCTCTTAAAAAATATTTATAGGCAACTGTAAACATATCAGAACACAATCACACAGTACTAATGGTATTCCATAATTTTTAAGCATAGAGCTTCAAAATATTGAATAATAATTTATACACACACTACGCAACAACTGAAACTCACTACATATCCTGTTCAAAATGGGGCGGGGTGAGAAAGAGAGAGAGAGAGATGCTGTAGCATAACCAGAAAGTTAGCAACTTAATGCTCTAATACAATACAGCAAAGATCAAAGTAGAATATCACCAGTGTAAATGATCTATCACAATCTTCCTCTCAAACTAACAAAGCTCACGTGGCTCTATTACATCCAAGTGTGATGCTCAAACCAAAAGAAAGTGGGTGATTCAGATAGCCAGAAGCCTAGCTATTTAGAACTGTCAGAGATTAAAACTAATGCCTGAAATTCTAACTCAAAATTCACAGACAGATGCTACAGTATTTCCAATATAAAGGAAATACCTGTCATTCTGCACTAGTCAGCCCTGAAATGGTTTTACAATTGAACTCCACCACAGCACCTAATCTATAAGCAACAAACACAAGCAGATTAAAACTCATTTTCCTTGGAATCCTTGGTCTTAAATACTGCAAATGTAAGGTATTTTCAGTTGCAAATTCTGTTTATTCACCTTAACAGAGGTATCAAAATAATCCTTGCAAGCCCTATTTTATATTTATACATTTTTCCTTACTATCTACTAGCATCACTACCAAGGTCACTTACCTCCGTTTCTTTATCTTCCATGATATTTACAAGCCCCAAGAAAATATTCTGTAGTTTGATCAGAAATGGTTCTGGATAGATTGCCCAGTCTTCCCATGCTCGGAAGCATGTCATTACCCGTTGCTAGAAGCAATAGCAAAATAAATGCTAATAAATTTGTATTAAGAAATTTTAAGTGATTGAAAATACACCACAGAAAACTACTACTATAGACAGCTATTCTTAAGTAGTTCCATACTGGAGCATATTACAATGATAACATGCTGGGCAAGACTAGTAATTGGACAAAAAAATAGATAGGAACTACTTTTTATAAAAAAAAAAACCAAAAAAAACCCAACCTCACTTCTATTTCATTTTCCCTTATATTCCTGTTACATTATTAAATTTCAGCTGTTCACAGTTCCTAGCCCAATAGTAAATTTCATTCTACCCAGATGTTCCAAGCAAGTGCCTCTATTAAATGTAACAGAAAATATCTTTCCCTTTGTAAAGTAAAATAACTCAAATTTAACACTGGCTTAATCATATTACTGAACTGAAATAATTTTCCTACTTTCATTTGTTTGAAGAAGTGAAGTATATTTGAAATTATGGGCTTCAGCTCAAACTTGACACATTAAATGTAGCTAGAGATGTTGATATTATAAAAAAAAAAAAACAAAAACCAAAACTACGCCTGTCTTCACTATACAACTTAATAAACAGGTTTAAAATAGCATATAACTGAAATTAACTCTCAATCTAGAGCAACCGAAAGCAGAGAAGAAAGTAGGACAACTGGAATAAAGACCTTAACGCAGAAAAACTAGCTACACTGTAAGCTTTGAATTTAAAGATTCTGATTAGAAATAAAAAAAAGGACAAAAAAAAGAATTGTAGATGCATCTTTAAAACAGGAGAAGGAAAAGCTAGGCTGACAATGAGAATGGGGAGAAGCAGAGCATCTCAAAAATCACTTTCAACTATTTATCGTCAGACTGCTTATCAAACCTCAAAAAAATAAAGCCTAGCTATCACAAAAATGTTAAAAAGTAACTTTGTGCTGTTATGTCCAGCAGTTTCTTTCCACACTGAGCAGCCCAGATTTATTTTTGTGAAACTAAAATATAGGTGGTCCAACAACAATCAGAAGCTAGAAGGCCTTGTTTGCAGTTCCAAGTACTAGACAGATACCCTCTCAACTCCACAACTACAGATCTACCAGTACACTTCGACTGCTGGATGCTAATTTTCTTCCCCAATTTCAAGGCTATCTCTGCAAGAGAGAAAACTCAAATTTTAATTTTTATTTAAAAAAAAAAAAAAGCTTAGTGAGAAAGCTTGAGGTCTAAGCCACCTATCAGAGTATGCAATCTCTTGTGCAGGAGCATCTATTTATTTGACTTCTATGTCATGTAAGTAACAATGAAATACATACCTTGAAATTTTCAGACTGTAAATGGCCTTGTATTGTACGGTAAGTAGCATTGAGATCAGAGAATATCTGACATAATTTTGTTTCAAAACTAGAATTAAACATATACATTTCTTTAGTTAAACTTTGTAATACATGTTTTCTGGACATATATAATTAATGAAAATACCTGGGACACAGGACTCAAAAGCACAAGGTTCTGATCCCTATAGTAGCCATGAACTGAACTATAAAGCAAATATGATTACTATATATTAAATCACCTTGGACCGCAACAGAACTGTGAAGGGAGATCTTCACATCTGCTGCAGTCTCTTTATACAGCCTAGAAAGATTGGAGGAGGATAAAAGGAGTTTTATAACCTTATATACAGTGAAAGAATTGTCTCAAAATTCAATTTGTGTATTTAAAAAAAAAATCTTAGTTATGTTTCTGTTCCAATTTACTCAGTGAGGTCCTCAATGAAAGCACAGTAACAGCTGCCTAGCTTCCCTTGAGTTTCTCTCAACGCGCAAAAAATGAACCAGCACAGCAAAGACACACTGCAACAAGAAACATCTGCAATCACTCTGGTTTTGTAACACACTGAACTGAATATTCCCCATCATGCTACCACAATATCAGAAAGACTCCAGGCAGTAGACACAAGCAAGTATCTGAACAGGACAAAGGTCCTCTCCCTTGGACTCTTTTCCTAAATTCTGCTTAGCACCTTAGAAACAAAATAATCCCATTATACGTTCTCCAAAGTTCATGGAGAACTAAAAAACAGCTTTTAACTAAAAAAAAAAAAATATTTTGAAAATTTACTATTTCACATGGGTTATTTGCTATACCATACCTTGAATATTATCTACAAACCGTCTTTCTGTAAGGAGGCACAAGTTATTCTCACTTCTGTGAGGTTCCATGCCAGTGGCCCCTTGCATAGGGCATATACACTTTTTGCATTACAAAGCAATACTACGCACCAACGTGCTGCATCTTACACATTTTCAGGCAGAGATGTAAGTATCACCAGTGTTGTAACAGTAGCCTCATAGAAAAGCATGACTTTCTCTACAACCACATTTAACCAGTGATGTACAAAACTGAAATAAGAATATTCTTTTTCTTTTAATCATCAATCACCTAAAATATTATACTTACAATTTCCTATAGTAGGAAGCATTGGCAACTTTAGCCGAAGAGTTGTATAACACGTCTGACACTAGATATAATCTTGCAATCTACAANNNAGCACATACACATTAAGATAACTCTAGAGTTTTAATTACCCAGAAAACATATGCATTTTTCCAGAAAGAATACAAATATCGAATTACAACGAATGCTACGTAGCCATATTGTTAATAAACATGCTAAGAGCCAATTAGTCCTCTGTTATGCTACAGGGTACTAGCCACTGTAACATGACACTATATAGTATTACAGAGGACAGATCACGGCACTCAATTTTTATTTCCTTGTTTGAACAGACTATTCTGCTGTTTTCAACTATGCAGGAAGACAGAGCATTATTTACAAGCAAGTTGAAAAACAATAAAAACATATAACAAGGAAACAAAACAGGAAAAAAGCATACTTAAAAAAGCATACTTAAATTCAAGCCCACATTTTAATACAAAACCTCAGTGCTATCTGAAACTTATGAAATAATGCTTGTAAATGATATGCACATGCTGTTAAGTGAGCTCCTCCCCCAGAATACAAAATCTCCACACCTTCTTAGGAAGAGGAGTCTTCAGAATGGACAATGATTCTGTAATGCAGTCTACAATTTCTTCAGCAGCTTCTGCGTTATTTAGACAGAAAACCATTGCATCACCAATATCATTCTTCCGAGGTGTTAATCCACGCAGAATTTCCTCTAACTTGTCCCTCTGTCTGAAATATCAGAAATATTAATACTTTCAATATAAAATTAACAGTACTTTGGTGAATTTCCATTTAACGATATTTTATTTTTCCATCTTTATGACAAAAGCAATTTAAAATATTTTTATATTCTGTTGCTTAAATTTTTTCAGTAACTGATGACCATATGCATCCACATTACATAAAGTGCAAAAAATTTCCACTCAGGTTTTGACTACATACAGAAATCAAGGAAAAATAACTGAGAAACACCTAATGCAGCACATCAGTATCCCTAATAAAGTAATTATCATTTTGGATTTAGTTTAAGCCTAAATCAAAATGGATACATCTAGAGTGTGCAAGTTATTTCTGCTGTGGAAAGCATTAGATTCATAAAGCTATTAAAAGCAATTATTTCAGGTTTTCCCTGACCTCCATATACAGAGAACACTCAAAATCATATCTTTTTGAGCCTTTCAAAAAGAAGACATAATAAATTACGTCTTAAAATCTCCATTACTATCACTGGTATCGTAACTATGACGAAAAGAATAAAACAAAAAATTCCACATGCTCAGGACACGGCTGGATAGCAAAATTAAGAAAATCATGGATATGTTTCCACTACACTTACAATTCACAACAAAGCACTCTGATGATCTGTCTCTTCCTGCTCATTAAAAACTGCTCTGTTTTAATGTCTCATGAACAGCATCAGTAAGTTTAACTTAGTTCATGAGATCATAGCATTATTGACAAAGGTGCTTTATACCCCCACCAACAAACAGGAACAGAAAAATGGACAAAACCTCTCATCTTCTCAATTCCCTCCCAACAAAGGGTTAATAATTGGATTGAAAGAACTCACTGTTCAATGATGACAAATCTAACCACATCTAGAATGTATTCAGCAACAAGTATAATCAAAAGATACTAACTCAAAAGCACTGACGTTAAGAGAGTTTCTAATAATACTAGATACGCATGGTAGCATCTTAGGGATGATGTATATTATAACTACAAAAACACAACAGGAAAAAACCCAAACAGGTTAGCAGTTAAAATATCACTATAAATTGATGGGTGTTCATACTCTTCCTTAAGTGCACCCTTCTTGTTCGGTTCCTCCACAAATGCTTCTGTTTCTTGCTCTTCTGACATCCCGTGCAAGTATGGATTCAAAGGTGGTGGCCTCCAAAATGATCCATTTTTGAACATACGGAAATCTTCTGTCCTCCACTTGGTTGGAGCATCTCCCTACAAAAAAAACCAGAAGTATTTTTATTTTGGAGTTCTTTAATTTCATTATGCTTGAAGTTACAAATTGTCACTATGATTCTACTTGCCTGAAGAATCGAGTAAAGCTTCCATCTGTAATACACGTGAGCTGGAGTCTGGTTTTCAAATAAAAACCTAAACCAAAAAGTAGAAACATAAACCCCATTACAAATTATTTAACTGAAGCAAATTCAAAGGAACTAAAACAACAACAACAAAAAAACCCCAAACAACCCAGTTCAGAATCCCACCTCAGCTACCAGTGAATTCAAGATAGCTAAAGTCACGTACACCCACAGTGCATCTGTGCAGAACAAGTGCAACTGCTCCATGCACATACATATGGAATCTGCAAAGCAGAGTGCAGCACTCTACAGAGGCACAGTATTTCTCAGAAGTTGAAAGCAGAACGAACAAGGTCAGAAAGAACAACTGTGCAGCCCCATGGTAAAGCAGAAAAATCATCAGCGCAAAGAGTAACTACAGGAGCAACTGCAGCCTCAGCACAAGTGGTGCAGGAACTCAGCTACCCAGTTCAGTTGCTCAGATTGAATACCAAATGACTTGAAGTGTTCCACCAGTAAACTGTCTGAACAGTGACAAGATTAGGGAAAGGTGGGCAAAAACCCCAAACCAACAAAACGGCAGCCTGTTTTTATGGCTAGGGTATTTTGACCTGCATATTTTCTCGATTTGTATATAAAAACCATTAAGTGAACAACATTACTGCAAATAAAAATTTTTTGTAAAGGTCACTTCATATTTCCCTGAAAAAGTTTTGCAGAGACTGCATTTCACAAGAAATTTGGAAATCGATCCTTTTTTATTCCATTAATGACAAGAACTAGAAATTCTAACAACTCCACTATGTCAGCTCAAGTTTAATCCTGTTTGTATTGACATCAAAGAAAAATGACTCCCAGCTCTTGCTAAAGGTTAAAAACTAGGTTTTGGGAAGACTGGACTTAAATTACATTGAGTTCCTCTGTCTGATTTGAAGATAATTTTTTGGTTGGGGTTTTTTTTGTTGTTTTTTTTTTTTTTTTTTAAATGTATGCTACTGCTTCCACTGATGACTTTGAATCCCTCAAAAAAGTAGGCATCAAATAAAAAAGTATTTATTATACATATTTTATGTACGTACAAATGTATTTTATAGTGTGTATCTAGTATTTATTTATATGCACACATTAGAAATAACTGGAATAAAAGTATATCTTCATAAAAAGACAGCATAAGCATTTGTATGATTTATAAAAAAATCTGCACCTAGAAATAGAAATAGTAAAACTAACTCTTAGTAGTATTTCAGAAACAAAAATATTAGCAACAGTGAAAATATTTAGTGCTGTTTCAAACTGAAGCAACGTAATAAGCACCTGAACATTGGATTGTTGATTTCTCGGTTCATGATCATGGCTTCAAACATAGGCCCTTCCCGTACCACAAACTCTATCATGCGATGTATCAAAGCGAGCAAATTCCTACAACAACAACACAGTTAAAGAAAAATTGATTCAGACCTAACACTATATAAAACTACACTCCACCTAAGATACTACAACTGTGCAGGAGATTATTTTGCTGTATTGTTAAGGAAACTGTATAGAAGATAAGGTAACATGGAACATATTATAGCCTTGCATCATAGACATGGGCATTCTAAAATATAAACATACCTAGAAGTGGTGGAGTAAGACTTTAAGAGGAAACCTCTTTCCTGAATTTCCACAGCTTAACCTACAACCATCTCTTACTTAGCAGAAGCTTAATAGTCCTTATGCATAAAAATAGGCAACTGAAGACCAAAGTACAACTAACTATTAAAAACTAAGCCCTCATCTAAATTGCCTAGAATTCAGATCAATGTTAGCTGAAGTTCTACAGAGGACTTGGTGGCTGAATATTACACTCAAATTAAACACACATATTTTTGAATATTCAATACAAACTGCATTCAGCTTTCAAACTATTCAAGTATGAAAGAAAAAACAAATAGCCTTCTTGATGCCAAACAGGGCAATGGTTTTATTAAATTTAGATAATGTCTCTTTGGTCAAGCCTCAACTACTGGTGCAGAACAAACCTGTCCATCATTTTGTGTCATACCATCCAACATTTCCTCCCTCATACACTCAAGTGAACAAATCACAATTAAAAAAAATAAAAATCTGTATTCATTTGACTCAGCACTACATCCTTAGGCAAGAAGCAGATGTGAACTGCATGTATTTCAAGTCACATCTGAAAATGCAGAGCCACTTGTAAGCACGCTAAGAGCTGACAGTCACATAAGCTTTGTAAAGAATAGTGATCGTCAGTTTCCAACCTTTTGGTGATTTTTGGAAACAGGATCCTGAATTTTCAAATAGAGACTACCTACATATATCAAAAGTTTCACAGCATGTGTCCTTTGAATGTGATGCAAACAAAAAAAATGCACAGATTTTTACATTTTTCAATTTATTTTCTTAGATTTAACAAATGGATAGTGTTTCTTTGCATGTATCACTAGATTTCCTTTTAGCAATGTTTTAATTATTAAAAATTAAAAATGGTTCCATTGAAAAACTGCAGAATTTTCTACTACTTCTTAGTAATGAGGTAATTGTTTTCTACCATGAGTATTCAAAGTTCTGCCACAGATATAATGCACTAGATAAAAAAATTCAACTTAAAACCACAGTAATAAAAACCTGCCCCTGCTAACTGCAAACTTCACGAATGTTCTGTTTTATACCAGCTAGCATTAAATCTACATTTGCCTCAAATACTACACAAAAAACCAAACAACTACCAGCTCAATTTTCCTGTCTGACTGCTTTTTATAATCCCAGAAACATTGTAAAGATGACATGGTCTCAATAATCATGTAGCCATTTTATTTAAAGCAGTGTTCTGAAAGTCTAAATAGCAAGACTGTTCTTGCTATATGAACTGTATTTGAAAACATCAGTAAGAAAAAGATTTCAAGCCCCTGAGCCATTACAACACACATTTATTTTAAGGCAAGTTCAGTGCGATCATTTCTGGCTTCCTGCAGAACCACCGCACCAGTTTTCATCTAATTTTTCTTTCATTGAGAACAATGAAGTTGCATAAAAGCAGATTATGCAAGAACAAGAACATCTGCTTTGGCAAGACCTCAGATGTATGGAAAAAGATTCAGTACATCCCATATGTGAAAGAGGGTGTTAAATGCATTTTGGCATGTAAGACATGACTATTTGAAAGTTAATTTCTCATAAAAACTTTGATTGTCTATATATAGTAAGAGATGCTAAATCCAGTATTATTTTCACACAAAGGAAAACAAACACATTATTGCACTGAACTCGATTGAGATTTCTGCATAATGTGATGTTTTCAAATATAATTCAATTACTATGAGCTTTTCTTATCATATGAGCTTTCAAAATACTACAGTAAATAAAATGGAAACACACTTTTCTCTGAAAGCTAAATACCCTGTAAGCACTGTGCAGTTTTTACAAGTATTTGTTCTACTACTCAATATGGTTCTCAAATCAAGACTCATCCAGGTCACCCTTAAACATTCATGTCTCTACCCAACAAAAATTGTACTGTCCTAAAATTTCATCAAAAATACTAGTGCATTTGAGCATCTATTGACAGATACGTTAATATACTACTACAACTAGCTTCACAAATCTTTCTTTCCCCCACACACACGCAAAAAAAAAAAAGAAAAAAAAAAAAGAAAAAAGGGACTTTGTGACAATTAAAACAGTGTAGTAAAAAAAGATGATAGTCTTAAGTGCATTATTTTAAAATGTCATTTAGCTTAAGTTGGCCAACAAAAAAAGCTTTTCAGTTATAATAAAACCACATTTATTGGAGCCGATCGTACCAATGTCTGGTCAAAAACTGTATACTTTCCCAATCCATCCCATGATGTTTTCCTGGTCCCCCGCTGCCGCAGACAGTTCAGCTGGTGTTGCTCACCAAGGCCAATGTCAAAGAGAATTTGGTAATCTTTTGTGCTTATTTACTTTTAAAACAGTGTTGTGTTCCTATGTTTGGGAAAAGGTTCTAGCTTAACTGAGCAAGAGTATACCTACACTAGTGTGAAGAAGGCAGGAGCACTGATGGGGACCAAAATGGAAAAATAGCCTTGCAACAGAGAGCTACCTTTTTCAGTGACCAGAATTATTAACTGTTGCACATTTAAAAAGAAAGCAGACATAAAAAAGTGATTTTAAACTGAATTGGTCACAAATTATACAAGTCAAAACAAAACACACAAAATAAAGGAAAGAAAAAAGAAACCCCCTCACAGGTTTGTGTCAGGACTTCTACAGCATCTCTAAAGCTATTTCACCCTACTGTTCACTCACAAAATTATCCTGCAACTATTTCTAGTGCTCAAATTAAATGCAAAAGATAATTACTTAAATCTATCCTCACTAAAAAAAAAATGAAGATGAGGATAATAAGACTGTAACACACACACATTTCTCTCCAGTGTTGTCAAAGAACCATTGCTCAGTCAAGCCATTACCTTTTCCTCAACATCACCATTTTTCTTTAAAATTCCGAAGGGGAAATTGTCTATATTTAGATCAGTAATAATAAAGAAAAACATGTACCTTTCTGTTGGGATAACCACTTTGACTATGGCTTGCGACAGAGTCTGTATATGAAGTCACATCAGATAATAAACATAGAATATGTGAGTATTGTTAACAAGTAACAAGCAAAAATATACATATGCAATGAAAATACTACACATCTATCACAAGTTTTGCAGGCAATCACTGCTGTGAAGTTATAACTAAGCAATTACACAAAACGCAAATGGTTGTGTCAGTGAACCATAAAGGTTCACTAATTGCAAAGTATCAGAACATTCCTGTCAGAATGCACATTGAGGCACTGAATAGGAACTACACTGAATATAATTAAGAAAGAAGTTCTTAAGTTTATGAAAAGATTCTAAACTATTTGACTTGGATCACATTGGTATTACTTTATTCCCAAGTCTTACAGAAAACAGCCCTAACATTTAAGTGTCATTCAAAGAATCAATAAATTCTTACAAATGTAAATCAAGTTGGTTTGTGATTACAAGATACTTACCCTTTTATCAGCTAATATTCCAGAAAAAGTAAGTTTGAAAACTGACTCCATAAGTAGCATAAAATACTTACTCAACGTCCAGATTAATTACCTTCTACACAAAATACATCAACTCCTCTACTGCAAAAATAATACTACCCAAATTAAAACACAGTATTTTTAATAAAGAAAACAATTTAGATACTGCAATTTGGCAGCCAACAAAACGGGGGGACGTAGGAGAAAAAAATCCAGGGAGCCTGGAGGGGGAAAATGATAGCCAGATTTAAAGGAGAACTAAAATAAATCAAATCCCAATATACTGTACCCTAACATGGACATGAAACTGAGCTTCAGGAATTAAGTAGGTTCCCTTGGGCTACAGCAGGGAGCCAGTGAGTGTGTACACTAAGGGCCGCCAAAGTCAGCGTGAACAATGCAAATCTACGAAGCCATTGAAATACTGTCACAGATGTAGTATTTAAAAATGAGATATGGCCCAGGGTACTGTAAGTTACCTTCTCGAAATCTTCCTTGTTTTTTGGTGGTGGTAACATTGGAGCATTAGGATTCTTCAATCGCTCCCTAGGCTGGGCATTAAAAGGCAGTCCAGACGGAGGCGGCGGGAGGGTATGCTCCATCATAGAAGGTGGAATGTATATTGGATGTGGTGGTATAGGTACAGCTTTGCCCCAACCTAGCTTCATTTCAAACGACATAATCATCTTGCCTGAAAAAGTGAAAGTAAAATAAAACCAAAACGAAAATACCATTATGTCATAAATCGGTTCTGCCTTGCTCAAGATTTCTTCACGTTAAGTGCAGCATTTAGGTTTGCCTGCCATGGTTTATTTTTTGCTTACACTGTTGATTAGTGTATCACACCTATGTGACACATACATCATGTGCAAATGAAAACCTGTTACATTAAATATTTTATTAATCTTGACCCAACATACATTTAAGGAGACTATAGTACACAACTACTTGATTTGGGGAATGGGTGGGGTGGACTACTTTTTAAATTTGATATTCTGAACATCAGAATGAAGACAGTAATTTTTATATTATTTCAGCACTAAATTCTTCAAAACACTGTTCACAATAACAAATTTCAAGATGTTATTCAAAACCAGATGTAGTAACTAATTAGAACCCCTACACACTGTAAGCCTACTTACTAACGGTTCTAGTAAAGGACCCTTTTCAGTAAGCTATGCAAGGGAAACCATGTCTTTTTTACTCTTTTTGTCTAGGATGCTGATTTTTGATTTTCAGGTTCTGTTAACTAAAAGGACATAGCTGCTTCCCCCCCTCCACCCCACCAAAAAAAAAGATAGACAAGATATAGTCCAAATGCAAAATTACCTCCCACTGATATTTCAAAACAGCCAGAAATGTTACATTTTTACCCACAGCAAAAGCCATCAATATTCCCAGCCCTTCTGTATGCTTTAATTTGGTAACATTCAGCTGCCAGTAAACAGTCAGTGTAGACTAAAATCACTGCCAGCATGGTATCTACTGGAGTTCCAGCATACGTATCGCTAGTCTGATAAAACAACTTGAAGATACATTTACAGTTACTTCTCAATATTCCTACAAAGGTAATTACAACTCCAAGCCAAGAAATCTGTTTACCATTTAAATTCTTCAACGCTCTTTCAGCATCTCTCCTGTTCATAAAGGCAACAAAGCCACAATTTCTTTCTCTTGCTCTTTCTTCATCAGTTCTTGGCCACATAATTTTAACACTTGCTAATGGTCCAAAGCGTCCAAATTCTTGACATAACATCTCTTCGTTCATCTACAGAAGAAAAGGTAAAAATTAGCATCTTCCTACTGCATTTCTAAGAGAATTATTGTCCAAGTTTCAAGATTCGAATTTTTCTGAGGTTCTCGAAAAACAACACTTTGTTGATACCCTCCCAACCCTTCAAAAACAGTAATTAAAAAAACTGCATTTTAAACTCAGCACACTCAAATTTTTGAGGTATGATCCAACTTGCACAAAGATATCCATGAAAAAATAGTTTTAACTGAGCAGTTTTGCATCTAATAACTGATAAGTCTAAACCTTAACTTTTGCAGCACCACATACAGAGCATTTATTCAAATGAATACTGCCTCTACAGTCACCAACTCTACCCCGTATATGGGTTTAAACATATGCTTATGGTTTAAAATAAAATGGGGGGAAACCTGCCACTAGAAAAAAATTTGTCTGGACCCCAACATGCCAACATAGCACTCCTTGGATACAAACTTACTTGAGGATTAATGTTTCCAAGATACAAATTTGTTGTGCTTGGATCTCCTACGTCATGTGACCCTGGTGCGTAATCATCCAGCACTACAATAATGGAGGGGAAAAAAAAGGAAAAGAAAAAAGAAGTCGTAACACTTGCTATGCATTTAAGTAAGAACATTATACTGAATGAGAAAAGAAACTATATTACCACCAGATGATCTGTTTCTTCTTGAAGGAGCATCCACTGAATAAAGAGAAGAAAAATACATGTAATTTAGTCTACAAATTTCATAGCCCAGACAAACATTAACAAAAACCATTTACTTACTTGAACGACGCTGGCCATCTGAATCTGACTGAGGTGGTTCAAAACGACTCAATCTACCTTTTGTTTTATGTCTTTCATCACGTTCCTCTTGTATTCTACAAAGCAAGTTTAAATTAAGTAACAATACCATTTTGAGATTTTCATTCTAAGATCTTCTATTAACTTTATGAGAATTTTTAATACTAAACAATGGGCTTGTCCAAAATTTAAAATTGTCAGTATATTTGATTTCTGTTTATCAACTGGAATATATCTTCCAGAATTATTCCAGCTGCATGCTTCCTCATTCATACTGTCAGGGTGTTTTAATACTCAAACAAAATTTTCTTAGTTGGAGAAATAAGACCTGTGCTCTGAAAAAGCGATCTCAATTCCACATCCAATTGCCAGAGATCCATCGACCATTCAAATGACTTTTCAAGATGCAACTAACTCCTTAGTGTCTATTTTTCCTCCTACCTTTTCTAAGCCTTATTCACATAGGCTTGTCACCTTGTAGGGTGACAGACACCCCCATATGACTATTTCTAGAACATACAGGATCTTGTCTCAGTTTACACCTCTGAGGGTAGTACTCACACAAGTATCTATTTGGTTCTTTGTAGTCTGCCCTTAAACCCTGGTTTGAAGATATAGTGTATCAGGAATACAAGGCTGTCAATTCATTTACATCAACTAATGAACAGACAGCAGTGAAGTTAAGACACTACTCACAAGAGCCATTTATGGATTTATAATGCAGTACCTATTGTTTTCTAATGCATACAGATTATTTTGTTTTCCATCTCTTAACATCAGGACAAATACATGGCACTCAGTTACACTCAATACATGTGCTGCTCTTTCTGTTGTATTACACATTCAGAATCTTTTTGAAGCATTACTCGACTTAGTTTTAACATTATGCACGTTGAGGTACACCTCCAAATTTGTAATTAAAGTTTTAGTTCTGCACTAATACAAGCTCAAATTCATACTACAATTCCTCTAGGTACAGCTTTAAAGACACTGAAAAAGCTTCTTATTCCTTCTGAGTCTGGCACACATTTCAATCTGCTACCAATCTGTTTGCTATATCCCCATCAGGAGAACACGCAACAACCAAAACCTGAACACCCTCATGCGTTACAGTACCTACTTGTCTTGCTGTACCTTCACTAACTTTACTGAGGCATGAGACCATGTTAACAAGTGTTCTCATTTACAGGCTCACATTTGCAAATCTGTAACAGAACTGCATCCCAAGTTCCACTTGTAAGGATCATATTGACATGAGCTGTCAAAGAAGCAAACCTAGGTTTCCAGTTTTTATCCTGGTTCAGATGGCTGGTTGATTCGATCACCAAAGCTTCTATTCACACCTAACTGATCCAAAAACCATCCCTGGCAGCTTTGGAAGCCAGTCATTCACTTACTGGGATCTCTGAAACACTTTATGCATTTACATGTAATTTTTTTTGGTTAATTGCTCTGGATATTCTTCTGCTTAGGAAGAAACTGTTTCAAAGGTCACAAACATATCTGAAATGCAAAGAAATCCATTCATTTCGACAGAAAAATATTTAAGCCAGCCATCATACTGGGCTGCTTTGGTTTGTTTTTTGATAGTTTTATGGTATTCTGTCAATTATATATTTCAAAACAGAAGTACTCTTAACAATAGTGGTAAACATTTCCTATCACCAATCAGCATAAGAAAGGGCAGGACTCTCATGAAATATCAAAGAACTAAATAGATGGCAACTGATTACCCTGACAAATCACAAAACACCTATACCAAGCATCTACCAGCATGGGTTCAAACTCTGTTTAATTATCATTGTCATTGTTAAGTTAATGCAACTCCACAAACATTTCAGGAAAAAATAAAATAACAGCCTGTTTTAGGAAACAGCAAGAATAATCCTAAACACTGCCTGTAAAAACAAAGTAAAACCTTTGCATCTTTATTTGCAGTAAAAACTAATCAAACTTACTGCTTTAATTCTTCTTTAAAAAGTTCCAAATTACTCTTTTTCTTTTCCTTCTCCCCTTTCTTCAAAGGCTACAATTAAAGATATATCAGCCAACATTTCAGCAGATAAAATGAACAAAAATAAAAATATGTACATAACAAAGTTTAAGACAATTTCCATGCATTTTTACCCGCAGCGTTCAAACCAAGTAAACTACAGGAGGGGAAAAAGAAAAACGAAACGAAACCAAAAGAAAACAGACTTGAAAACATTAAGACTGAGCGCTATCAAACACAAAGCTAGAAAATACAAACTTAAAGATAGCTTAAACTAAACTTTGTCTCATTATTACAGTGTAGCTAGCATGTGTGATCAAACACTCTCTCAAAAACATACACATTTAAAATATCTGTGATGTATTTTGTCAGTTTGTTCCACTTAGAAACTTGGAACTTGACTACACCCCTAGCAAAATGTCATGCTCTAAATTCATGTGTGTACATATATATGTAAATTATTTTACATATATATATTAAATTATTTTATCCACAGACAAACAATCTATGTGAAAAGAATTTCCTTGTCTTGCTCTCTTTCACATATAAATACAGGTCTGAAGAAACAGTTACTCTAAATAGTTCAAGATCCTCAGAAAATACACTCTTGAATGACAAAGAATATGGATATCATAATATTACTTTTTTTACTGTAATATATGTACCTTAACTAACTCATGTGAACTGTTATCTTCAACAACATTGCTTTTATATAACCAAATTTAAATGAAAACGTTTCCAATAGGCAGACATACAAAATATTTATTGTGTTACACACTACAGCTTTGGAAAAACTGGACTTCCTACTCACCCCAGGCAAAGTTGTTTGTTTGTTTTTGTTTTTGGGGAGGGTCTGCCAAATAAATAAAATCATTTTTACCTCATTATCTTCAATCACCATTGGACAGGGCAAGTGAGTAAACTGATTGCATTACTTGATAAGTATTTATGACAAATTTGAAAAGCAGTAATATTCTTACAGTATAAACACTTGCATATGACAAAACAGAACTCAGCATAATAAAAAATGCTACAATTAATTTCTGTAACTGTAGAGCTTTACATACAATGAAAATCAAAACTGCCATTCAATACTATCCCGCTAGTCTAAATCTGAGGTTTGTTTAAAGCTGAAGGGAAGCTAGGATAGGATTACCCACAATTATCACATTAGATCTCATCTCCCACCTTAACAGGCAGTATCATACGTTTCGCTTAGCTTAAAAATTGTAGTAAGCTCTATTGAAAGACTTTTTAAGACACCCAAGACATTAATTACACAGTATACATATACAGTAGTAACAGTAATCATATGTAATATCACTTCACTTGAAGACTGTTTGTTCATAATATTTCCATTACTTTTTATGAAATCTCAGTTTAACAAGAAAAAAATCAAGTAGAGTATCAAACCATGCAGAAGTCAAAATAAATTAAATAAAAACAAGGTGTTCAGTTTCAAAAATGTTCAAGTTCTGCAGCTTATTCATTACAACTCACAGAGCTAAAGGGACTTCTCAAATATCACCGCAAAAAAAATCCTCACCAAGAACTTGGATCAAGGCAAAGGTATTTTTTTATTATTAAGTTATAAAAACCTAAAACCAGATGGCAGCAAGAAGAATTGCTTCTAAAATGTCACAAATTCTAGGGATTGGCGATATTATTATGTTGCAATGGTCACTAAATCTGTATTCATGAGAAGTCCGCCTCAATTAGCATGAACACAGTAAAAACATAAAGCAGCCAAATCTAAGTGCAGTACTAGGTACATCATAACACATACAGGGCTACTGGACCTCTGCATTTCATCATCTTGTTATTTGCTATGGGACTAAGCAAACCAAATTTCCACCTTTTTTATTATGTGATAAAAGAAGATAAAACTACTCTGCAAGATCACACAGACTTTTTTCTAACCACTTCTAAATGCTTCCTAAGTGTGGGATCAACATTCAAATAAGAAACTTACAGGTTTTTTGGTTTCTATCATTAAGAGGGATGGAGGCTTCTCATTAGATGGCTGGCTTGGTTGATTTTTTTGATCTGAAAATCGCGATGAAGGCTTATAGATTTTACCCCGTTTTTCATCTGTTTCATGCTCCTCTGAAATAAAAGGCAAAGTAAAAACAAATTGTATTAAATAATGCTGCACAATACTGTTCATTAGAAAGAATGCTGCTCATTAGTCTTGTTCATTCAATTCAATATATTATTTCATTTTTAAAAAGATAATACAAACCTCTTGTAATTTAACATGTTTTAATATGAAGAAAAAGAACAATTAGGTATTTTAAAACAAAGCATTTTTTCCTCTGAAGTTTAAAAGACAAATCATGCCACATGATCTTCATATTTATTCAAAGCCAAATGATCCACTACCCCAAAAAAAATTATTCATTATACCTTTAGATGCATTAACGATTCCTCCTCTTACAAACGTTTTCACTTTATTACCATCACTTCCTTCAAAGGCAGCAAGGAATTCTTCATAAATTTCTGCAGCAGCCTTCTCATCCTCCTACATAGCAAATGTTAATCTATTTACTATCATCACAGAACAACTTTCACTAGACAGTTATTCTTAAATTAGCTATGTGACATTCCTTTTTATTTTCTAGAGTTCCTGCTACAAACTGCATCAACTGCATTTCAGTTTTAGACAAGAATTCAAATTTCTGAGAAATGTGGGAAGAACACAACTCAATAAAGAAAATAAGGCCTGTATGCTTAAATATGACTGTTCATTTACCAGCATTTATATGGCAATTTAACATTCAGAACATGCCAAACAGAAAAGATCATATGAAAAACCAGCATTACGAGACTGGAGCTTTGCTGACCTAACTATCAGAGAAAGTATGTATTCCATCTTACCCATTACAATCAACCCATGTGACTGAAGGAAATTAACAACAGGAACACCTTTATGTATTTCCCAATGAAGAAGCTAATTCAATGACTTAATAAATTTGAGTGAGATGCTAAATTTAGCAGTATTCTGTTTCCTTAGGCTAGTACTTGCAACAACCTAGCAGGAGATAGCCCACTGAAATGTATTAAGAGTTGTGCATGTAAAGTTCACAGCCCAAAATTTCCAAAACTTCCACCTCAGCAACCATAAGCTACATATTTCCTAAAATCTGGACACTCCTGATTATCCTAAAATTCAGTGTCAAATTTTAATGTTTTTATTAATTCCAAATGAAGTCATCAGACAAAAATACGTTCTACAGAATAACAAGGACGCATACTGAAACCATTTCATGGACAACAGGTACTCTTTCTAATTAACTGAAATCCAATGATAGAGAGCAAACAAAGAACAGAAAATAACCTAAGGTGATAGCTGTCCTCAATTTGAGCAATGCATCAATCAATGGATTGTTGTAATTCAGTATTTCAAGAAGGCAGAGAAGTTGATTTCTCACACAGAAGGAAAGAAACAAGCCTCTTTCCCTCTCTCTTAATGCCCCAAACAAATTAAACATGTAAAATACAGTTCATTTTCGTCCTCAGAAATCTACAATTATAAAAATAAAGAACTGTGGTGGTAAAGCTGGCTGTAATCTAAAATCAAACTTATTTCAGCTCTACATACAAAGTAAAGTTGTCATTGTCTACCATTACCTTCTTTTTTAACTCTTCTTGCTCCTTCTTGCTCAGAGTCCTTTTGGCAGCACTCATTTTGCCAATACTGAATGCTTTAAGTTTGCTTTCCATTAGAGGCTGCAGAAGGAGTAAGAAAACAAACATTAAAACTGTTTACAAAACAATTACAACAATGTTACTCTTTACCTTAGTCTAGATGAGAAACTCCCTACCTGTAGTGGCTTAACCTAAACAAAAGGCTCTCTCTGAACTTGCCATTATCTAATACAACCAAAAAATTTAAATCTATGTTTTTTTTAAAAAAACAAATCATCCTTCATTTAAGGAGAAAGCCTTTAATACACCATTCAAACACAGTTGAAATCTGAAGGGTACTTCCTGTAAGAGCTTGGAGATTTTATCACTACTCAACACAGTTTCTATAACCTTTGGAAATACATGCTTTGCACTACAGTTCCTTTTTGATCATTGCAATTAGCTTGGGGGGGGGGGGGGAAACAACAACCCCCAAAAACACAAACAACAAACCCAACAGTTCTAAAAGCTTTTCTGACTATTTTGGCCAGAAAAACATTTGCACAAGGTGTAACTGATAAATGAAATGTATGCTAATTTCAGCTGTACTTCAAGGTTAAGTGTAATATTTTTGCTCACAGAAGAATATGCATTCCTGAGGTTTTCAGCTACCAGTTACATAAAACTAAAGATCTCACATTTAGCTCCTATATTTTAGAAAAAATAGAAAGCTCCTCTTTCCATTTCAGGTAATTTAACTCCACTCTTCCCTTCTTGAAACCCTGATGAAGGAAGAATTCCACAAAACAGTTATTTCTGGAGTGTATGAAATAAGAATTCTTAAAGATTCTGTTTAGGTAGTTAACAGATGATAAAGCATTGAGAGAGGAAAGGCAACAGGATTAAGACCATGTTCAAAAGACATGGGCAATGAGAAGGAAAGGAGAGAAAAGATAAGGAACTTCTCTGGAAACTCCTAGCTTAAAAAAATCAGCACAAGAACAAGAAAAAAAATACTCAAGAGAAGCAAAACATAAACTAGTAGCCTTTACCATCAAAATATTTTTGATTCTCTTACACGGTGCACAGTGATGCTTAAAACTACCACTTTTGCAATGAAAGTTCTTTACAAAAAATCAGCTCAATTTAATTAAACATCAAGAGAAATAAGGTGAACTTAGATGTTGTATTATTAGAAAAAATGCAGATGCCAACTGCAAAATCAGTCTCCTCTGAAATAACGTCCTTTGTAAAGTTTTACTTCTAGTATCAGCTTCCTATTCAGAATTCTTTACATACGAAAAAGCACTGTGAAAAACAACTGTTTGAAATACCTTCAGTTTATAATCCTTGTTCAGTATCACAAACATCTCTTAGATCTGTGCCAAGCATATGACCAAAAGAGCTCATATTTCTTTGAGAAATGTCCCCCACTTCTTTATTAAAAGAAAAACTATCCAATACAAATTAATGCAGTGTTGTCTGCGGAGTTATCTGGTTTACATAGCACTACGTTTGTCAACACAAGCTGCTATGACAGGTTTATCAGGAGCTTTTAATGCATCTGTGTGTTTTCAAAGTTAATAAAATCAAGTTTTCCTCTTGTCTGAAAGACAGCTTACATTTCACTATGACAAACCATATACAACCCTGGCAAAATGGGGGCATATTGCTATGGCACAGCGATGCAGACAAAACAAATACCACAATCCTACCCAAGGCTTATCCTGTCATCAAGAATTAATCTCTCCCAGTAATGTTACAGGATACCTGCAGCTACAACAGGAGTTCTGGCACTAAGATCTCTTCAGTTTAGAAAGGGTCTCAGGAAGAACAACAAACAAAATACCACCTTCAAATTTGCTGGAGCAATATAAAGTTAATAGAATTGAACTAGTTTATGGCTGCTAGTTACATTCTAGTAGGCAACTGTAACATTAACCATATGCAGCTTCACAGAATTCCTAACAAAGCTATACAAAACTTGAAGGCTTCCTCCTTAAAAAAACGGAAAATAATACAGTGAAAAGGGTAAAGCAAATGATGGAAGCCAAGAGAAAACTACTTCTAGGTGAGTAATCAAACCACTGTGTGAAAGCAAACTCACAATAAATATAACACTGCATTGACTACAAGAAGGCACAAAGTAATGAAGTCCCTGTTCCATCAACAACACAAAATATTCAGAACAGATTTAAGAGTAATTTTTCAAATTGTAGCAAGTAAAGCAAATCAGTCAATAAAAGTACCGACTTTATGAAAAGTTTCCGCTGTCACAACTTGAATAATGTTATCTTATAAGCAATTTAACAGCTGGTAATTGACTTTTCCATATACAAAATCAATTTGAAATCTTGAAGAAAATCCAAACCACAGAATAAATTGTCTGATACTAACACTTGGTTTGGCTCCTGCTGCCTGTTTTCATTTTAGCTCAGAAATAGGTAAGCCTTCAAGCAACACACCAACCACATGACCAAGCAAAGGTCTCTTCAGTGTGTGCACACAGCAGGGGGAAGACTAGGTATTTATTCTTACCTTTTGCTTTAAGCATATTCTATTAGAAAGAAAAACCAAAAGATGAAATCAGGGCCATGTTATCTTATTTTTGAGAAGCCAACTGTATATAAAAAGACATACTATACCGTAATATACAGTGGCTCCTACGATTAATCACCTTGTATGTTCAACTATTCCTCCGTATAAGAGTAAACATATAGAGTGCTTACAGCTTCTTTCTGTTCTATTATGAATGCAATATCATGCAGCAGAACTTCCTACACTAGTGGCTGTTTGAAAGTCTCAAGAATATTTTTAGACATGAAAATCAATGGTTCATTTCAAACACCTACAGATTAGATACCCAATGCACCAGAGTCTGCCTGCAGCAAGTAGTTTTCTTTGTAGAACAGGCCTATTTTGAGTTTGTGGGGCTGGCTGGATTTTTTTGTTTGGGGTTGGGTTTTATTTTGTTTTTAAGTATTTTGGACTTACATGTGTATCAGCAGATCCAGTGGTGTGTACTGCATCTGGCACCCTGACCTGAAGAGAGAATGAAGTGGATGTGAGGCACAGAAAAATAAACAGGCAAACAAGCTTTGTTTTTTCAGTCAGTTCTTCAAATGCAATTTTCATTTCAACTTCAATGTCCAAATACACAAGAACAAATATACATGTAACATTTTAATGATGCATCAGAACAGGGTCACAGCATAAAAAATATCAACATAAGGCAAAAAAGGGATTAAAGATAGATTGCTCTTTCTACCACTGAAAACATCTAAATTTCTACAGCTGGATTTTATAAACATGCCACTACCACCACTGCAAGGAAAAAAAAATAGGTTTGTTACAACAAACCTGCAAGAGTTGTCATTAAGGGCTGTTAAAAGATTACATAGAGTGCTTGATGGTATTTGCCTTACTACAAAATCATTTGCAAAACTACTCTTAGTATGTCATGCATCGATGGAAGCTGGCCACCTTAAGAACACTAAGTCCAATTTGTGAGTATGTACTCATTAACATTATTACTTTAAACTGTAATTGAACTTACAACACATAAACCAGTGTATATACAAAATTTGCATAGACTGCTTTTAAAGTAAGGTTTTTTCAATCAGTTTCAGTGATGGAGAACACTCCAACAGTATTGATCAAATTTTTAAATTACATAATGCCCAGATTTGAGAAAACCTCACTGACATTACATCTACTATTAAGACATAACTGCCTGGTGCACAATTCATTATCTAAATTGAAATTTACAACAAAACAAAACCTTTTCATTAGCTAAAATATGTTCATTAATTACAGAATATTAGCAGTTCTTACTACCAGGAATTTACAGTTTCTACCAGAAATAGTAATATATGGTGCTCATCTCCAGTCTTCCAAGATGGACAAGCACCAAACGCTACTCTAGAAGATAATTTACTAGACCTCATTTTCATTTTGCATCATGCTTTTCATCAACTAAGGTAAAGGCATTTGTCTTTGCATAAGTATATTCCCATGTTTTACAATCCAATCAAATCAGAAAAAATGCTGGACAGCACTACAAGTACCAGAATAAATCCACAAAGGTGAAGAGTCACAAAGGTACAACCCTTAAAAAGGAGAAGCAAAAGATTCCAAGGAATATGTTTGGAGTTTTTTCCAGAAAGAGAAAGGGGGGGAAAAAAACCCAAACAAAACAAACAGATTATGTCTTACTCTCAAAGACCTCCCAAGCCCACTTACCTGCAAAACTATACATTACTCACAAGGCACAACTTTGCACAGAAGCTAATAAAAAGTTTAGTTCACATGTACCAGTAGCAGTTCATTAAGCTACACATGAAGGCAAGTATCACACAAGCATCTTCTGCTAATACTGCTTCCTGCAAACTTTTCCTCTGTATTTGATGCTGGATTTTTTTGTGATTCACAACTGCCTATCAGTAACCTGTTATCCACAGTTCTACATACCGCAAAAATGTAGCTTAAGGAAACGTGTCCTTCCCCAGAAAGTTTACGGATGTATAGCACATCACACAGATACAATAAAGACACTGTGCAAAAGAATTTTGGAGCTTGAAAACAGCATTCTTCCTGCTGCCAGTTACCACCCTGTGGCAACCAATGCATCAGTTACAATGCCACCGTCAAAAAAAAAGTTGCAGACCTGCAGTTAAACAGATATATCTTAAAGGTGGACTGATACGCCATCTGCTTTACTGTACTGACAGAGTCCAAGACCTAGCACTGCCTGGGGGAAGGAGGTTGCTCGGCAACAGGAAGATGAAATGACCACTTCTCAATTTTTGACATCTGTTTCATTTATAGAAGTTTAGGAAAGTTGACACTTTCTAACAGGGATGGGTGCCAAAGCTGCTTCTACAGGGAGGACAACAAACAAGGCACCACACAGTAACAAACAGTACCAACGCTCAGTACAATGACACTTTACACAATATCCTGAGGAAGAACATTAAAAAAAAAAAGTTAACAGACACTAAATCTGTTTCTCCAGCAACAGAGCAGATGAAACTGGTTGGAAAGGCTTTTGATATATGGTAGCACGCAGAGAGCCTGCAGTCTAACAGCAGGAAAAGCAGGCCAGTGATGAAAAAAGTCTGGAAGTTGCTGAGCCAGAAGTACAGCAGTGCTCCCCAACCCTTCAACAGGGGCCACAGCACTGTGGAGCAAGCCACCCTGAACATAAGCCAGGCAACAGAATTTCTAAGGTGCACTCTGAAAACTTCTAAAAGCAGTTTTAGCCTTTAGACCAACTTTATCCCACAGCAACTAGCTGCTCTGCAGAGCCACATAATTGTCCTCCTTAAACAATTTTTATTTTTAAGGTCTTCTCTTCCCATGTATAAATTTAGTTCATCCCTTTGCTACTGCCTCTGACCATCCAAGCAACTGGACCCACAAAGCACAGGATTAAGTGATCTTGACAAAATTATGCATTGCTATCTGCTAGTTTGTAAATAGCAGTTATTAACAAAGCTAAATTCTCACAACACTGCACTTTACTATCGCTTTGACAAAAGAGGCCATTTTGTTTCCTTAAGAGGTATGTATACCAGCAGAGTTGACTCAGCAGAATCACAATATCTTTCTAACATTCACAGAAAGGAGCATTTCAGATGTTGCCCACCTGTGTAGAAACCTGGAATGGGATTCTTTTTTCCTCTTCTCATCATGTTTTATTAGTTCAACTGAACTAACTGTTGAAAGAAACATACCCAAAGCTCTGTCCTGCACCTAACGATGTCTGAGATGTGAGGATAGCTCCTTCACATTCAAAACACTGACAGAAAAAAGTGTGATGAGTCTATCTTTTCAGTCATTGCCAGCATAAACAATGTACAAATGTCCTCTTAATCCCAACTCACTGCCTCTACCATTCTGCATGAAACCTAATTTTTTTTTTCCCCCCTAAACCATGCTATTTTCCTGCTGGATCACTTTTTCAATCACTTTAACTGCACAGGTCCCTCAAAGAGTAGTGCCAACATAACTGAAGTAGCAATGCAGGCTGCTGAAATGGCATTCCAGTAAAATATGGCCCTGTCAAACCACAGTCTTCGAGGTCAAGTTGCTCAAAGCTCCATTACTGAGTCTAGCCAAGTTTACTCGACCTTCAAAAGAAACAAAAAAAACCAAACAAAAAAACCACCAAAAAACCTTCAAAGGATCTTGCAAAAAAGATCTATGACAAATTCCTATAAAGAAAGCCAAAGCAGAGCCCTCTCTCAGATTGTGATGTTTAAATTTTCTTTCAGCTTCATGACAGCTTCCAAAGAAAACAGAGAAGAGACAACTGTTCCCTCAAATCTTCCTGCCAGCAGTGCAAGTGCCCACAAGTCCAGCTCTTCATAGTTTCTCCAAAATTAACAATCTCTCAGTAAAACTGGCATGATCATATTATTTCACAAATATTTTAAATATGCTGTTTATAATAAGCAAACTTTTTTTTTAATTAATACTGATGCCATTTAGTAAAACAACAAACAAAAGCACAACAGCTGCCAATAAAACCCAGAAGACAATCCCTGGCCTTCCAAATGCTGAATATTATTTTTACAACTGAAATGGCTACAACTTAAAACATAAAGAAAAGCCCTGCTGCTGCAGAAACTAATGGCTTCATGGTAAAGTATTTATGAGAAACTCTGGTGTAAGACACTGCAGCCCTATTTCAACACCTTCCACTGACTGTGCCCCCATTCTGAGCAGCTGGTCACACTGAATTAGACCACTTTTCCCGATGTAATGGACCACCTAGAAAAGACATAGGGAGGTTCAGCCAAACCTGCTTGCAGTTCATAGCAGGCCACTCCCCCCCCAAAATCATGCCAAATCAACTAAACATGACAATGTTCAGAAAATGGCTAAGGCTGGGACAGGTTTGTGTCAGCACAGATACCAAGGAAAAGCAAATGGAATCACTGCTTAAACTAAGAAGTTAAAAGTCCAAGAAAAGCAAGGAGGTTTCCAGCCAGCTTGTCTTTTTTATTCTCCCTTTCTCTATCAAACTTCTAAAAAAACCAAATGCTTGCAATCACCTGTGAATTATTTTATAGCTAATCTATTTACTCTTTAAATTTACTGGAACAGTGCATATTAATACTATTCACTATTTAATTAAGCATCACTTGTAGACTCAAAAGTAAATGGAAAACGGTTTTCTCTAAAGTACTTGCAAGAAATGCTATTCCTTTACAACCTTAAACTCAGACAAACAGGAACTGCCACCATTTAACTTTCTACCGTTAAGAGGGGAAATAAGGAAGACAGCTCCTTTGTTTCCATTAACAGAGGAACACACTCCTCTCCTGCCCCTGGTCACCAGCTGACCACAACAGGGAAAATTAAGATCATGAGCTTCACCATTCTGCAAATGCTACATCTAACTATAATTCACCACACAGATTTTACATTGCCACTCTTCATACACTTCAACTTACTAAGGAAAGCTGTCCATTCACAAGCAAGTAGTTACTGTCCTTCAACATTTAATGAACACTTAACTTAATCAAAAGCCTGAAAAAAGCATTTAAAATTAAGGAATATTGCTAAAATATTTTTTTAGAATGACGAAGGGAAACCCACAGCTTGGTCCAAGTGAATAATCTCTTCTGCCACATGGTACCCAATTTATACAGCATTATATATAAAGTGCAGCAGACATGCAATACAGTCACTACCTTCAGAAGATACAATAAGAAAATGGAAGAGTCATTGAGGAACTAAGATGTCATTACATCAAGACAATAATTGAACATAAACAGTATCTGCCATTTCAGAACCATATCCTACGCTGATCATCTGTGCTGTCTCCACTTTCTCTCCCTTAATTTTGTCACTCTTGACTGTTTAGATTTCTGGAAGCCTCAAGCACGTATCTTGCTATCTTAAAGTGACAACAGAATAGATGATGCTTTTGCAACACATTTCACATTGGAGCTTCTCCAACTTATTTAGAAGCTGACAGTACCATAAAAAGCAGCTACCATCACAGCGACACATAGAAGGGTGCTCCTAGACCTATACTGTCTCCAGTGATGGTTTTCGAATAGTGAATCAAACAGATAATGCCTAGCTGAAGTAAGCTTTATTTTACACTATAAAACAAAGTAACTGGCTAAACCAGGGGTCCTCAAACTTTTTAACCAGGAGGCCAGCGCATGGATTAAGTGGCAGGCAGTCATCTGCGGCTGCTTGGTTTCCCCCCACAACCCCTGGCAGGGGAGTTATGTAAATACTGGCAGGCCGGATTGAGGACCCTGGGGGGCCATATCCAGCCTGCGGGATGCAGTCTGAGGACCCCCTGGGCTAAACCTTCAAAATCAGTACTTGGACACTAAGACTGAAGAACAGCCACCACCCATTCTGAAAGGGAGAAACCGTATCTTACTGTAAGTGTTAAAGCCTTCAACCACTATGCCACAGCTCTTCACAGAACACAGAAAACAAAATGTCACTGTGTCTTCCCAGGAGGTAGGCTAGAAGCCAGCAAAGGCACATCTTGGAACTGCCACTGAAACATATCCTATGGAGTCTATGAGACATATTTGTTTTGCAAGTACTTGTAACTTGCAAATACAATGCACCAAAAGAAATGGAGTCTAAAACTTCAGCTTCGACATTTAAGTAAATTATGTAAATTCTTAAAACTATTTTAAAAAATAAAAATGTTTGACAGATAATTACTTTAAGAAATTGAGCAAAATGGTTATTTGCTTAGATTGTTAAACCATAAATATTTTCATGCAGGCTGAACTAAAACATTTTTATCCTTGCATGAATAAATTAATTACAAAAATTAAGAATATTACTAATTTCAGTAGCATTGTGTCATATTTCTTTCTGCAGACATCTGGGAAGTATTTGTATGGATGTATGTATTGCAAGCGTTCATGAAATGACACACACACACAAAAAGACACCACATGCACCCCAATCCCCCTAAGAACATTGAAGTTAACAGAAATCCCAAGAGCTAAGCATATCATCTTCTTTTTTTTTTTTTCCCACCAAAAACACTCTCATAGATCCAGATACATACTATCACTATTTTCTCTGGCACATAAAATAATAGCAACAATACAAAACAAGTAAGATACAGAATATAAAGCACAGGGAAAAGACTACTAGAAACACAGCATATAAATCTAGAGTAAGAGGAAACTGAGGGGCAAGGGAAAACTGCATGAAGATGGCAGGATAAAGGACTTCGCAACAGGCCTTGACAGATGAATGAACATTTGACTTTACATTCTCTAGTAGCCCCACTGACTTCAATGGGACAGATGACTTACTAAGGAGAGTTAAGTATCTGTACATAGCTCTGCAGAACTGAGATCTAGGACTGAAAAAAATTCTTATAAATTAAGTATTATTGCATATTTAAAAAACAATATCATCAGTACAGAAATAGTAAATGACAAACCAAAAAAAGTCTATGATGTAACTGTGAAAAGAAAGGGATCACAGCTGAGTTGGTTTTGTGTACCATGTTATCAGTTGCAGTAATCAATATTTAAATTATTATTCTATATCTAATTATACTTGAAATCCCAGGACGTCTTATTCCCTGGAAGCCGTTCTCCATAAATTAAGACCTACTTTAAGTAGTAGGGTTTTCTGTCCAGCTTTTACTTGCAGTTCCAAGCCAAAGGCAAGATCCAATGAAACGTTTTCTGGCAATATTTGGAATAGATCATAAAAGGGAAACAAAAATAAAACTCTCCTACTCTAATAACACCAACTGGGTAAATACGCAAAGGCTCTTGGTAACTACATTTCAGCTAGTTTCCTAGCAGCTAAAAAAAAAACAAAAAACAAACAAACCAAAAAAACACACCAAACCAGAAAACCTCTGTTTTAGCTGAATACAAAAATGGGTAAAAAACTATTAATCTATGTAGCACTGGAAATTCCTGAGACAAAATATGGCTTCTCCCTTGACTGATTTACACACTCACACCTAAACAACCCCCCCACCCCAAAAAAAAAACAACCAAATCCCACACCAAAAACTGGAAGATTTATATACTTCTGGCCTAAAACCTGCAACAAAGGTGAGTGAAAGGGAGTGTCGCTAATCGCTAATTCTCATACCATTAGCTGCCAGCGCGTCCCTCAAAACGTCTTACCCTCACCTGCCCTGGCAGGAGTGATGCTCAGGGAGCAGGCGGCTCTGTGCTGCTCCTGCCCGCAGCCAGCCAGGCGCTGGTTCCAGCGCACTGCTCTGACAAGTTTGCCGGAACTCTGCGCTACCTTGGACTTGTGGTCTGCAAATCCAACAGACCAAAATTACAGGAAGTAGAGAAGGCACAGTCAAATGAACAGGGAACGCCACGGTGATCTTGTGAAATTTGTCATTTCACTGTAAATCGAAAAAAGACACTTCCATCTCAAATGGTCGCTTTCCTTCACACTCACAAGTTGGACACTAACCCCACGTGAGCTTCGGCCCATAGTGGGATCAGGTCTCCCACCACGACCGAAATTAAACACGTACATGGTCAGGGGTACGACCCGACCATTAACCAGCTGTCCGCACCCGAACGCGGGGACACGCCGGTCAGAGGAGGCCGCTCCCCGGCGCGCGGTTACAGCGCGCTCCGCCAGGCCCCGCGCCCCCCCGCACTCCTCCACCGGGGGCACGGGGACGCGAGGAGGCCGCTGCCGCCAGCCTGGGGTGGAGGCGTGCCCATGGTGGTCCTGGAGAGCGGGGATGCCCCGCGAAAGGCCCAGGTCCCCCGGGCCCGCCGAACCGCCCCTTTCCCGCCTCCCCACCCCCTCCCGGGGCCCGCAGTCACCCCGGGCACAGAGCGGGGACGGAGCAGGCCGCGCCGGCCGCGCCTCGTCGCACCGCCACTCTCGGGCCCCACTGCCGCGCCAGCGAGCGGCGGCCGTGCCCTCGGGCGGCGGAACGGGCCGGCGGACCGCGGGCCGCCCCGCGGAACGGCCTCACCTTCCCACTGGCTTTCTGCGAGCCGCTGGGCGCCTTGTCCGCCATCTTGCCTCTCCCCTCGCTCAGCCCTGGCGGTGAGGAAGCGAGCGTCGATCCCACCGAGCCCACGAGCGGAGGGCGGGAAGCTGATGGCCGAGCCGCCGATGGGGCGGCCTCCGCCGGGGCGGGGCGCCTCCCTTCTCCGCGGGATGTGCGGTGCGCGGCCTACCGCTCCCGGCGGGGTGCGTGTCTGTGCGGAGCCTTTTGCTCTCACACGAGCAGAAGAAAACCCGAGCGGGGTCGCTAGGCCACTCAAATCAGCCTAGCTACCAGCTGCGGTGAGGCAGGCAGGGACAGGCAGCCCGCGGCGGGAGGCCGCGCCCGCCCGACATCCCGCGGTGCCGGGGCAGAGCGCAGGCACGGGCCGGGCTCCGGGGTGGCGCTCCGGGGGGCACCGGCAGCTCTCCGGCCCGCGCGAGGACAGGCCGTCCCGCGGGAGGAACTCTGATGCCAGGGGCCGGCGCTCGGCCGCGAAGCCCCGAGCCGCCCTGCCGGAGCCCCGCGGAAGGGAGGGGGCCGTCGGCTCCGACGGGGCTGTAGGATCACAGGGGGCCTTTCTGAATCACCGGATCGTTTCCTACAGTTAGCCGGTGCCAGGCGGGAACAGCTCGGGCCGGCCACCAATTAGCCTCTTCATGCAGGCAGAGGTGGCATAAGTAGGGCAGCAGCAGGACTGCTTAAAGGGCGCAGGGAAGGCCCACGGGGTCCCTGCAATGTGGAAGTGCCCAGAGCACTCCCGGTGTACCCCGAGGGCCCAACATGTGCCTGAGGCAGGAAGGCTTCAGCCGGGGTGAGGCTGGGCAGGACAGGCAGGGAGCTGGGCAGCTGCAGCGTCCTGTGCTTTGGCCACTGTACAGCTCTCGTCATTCACTGATCCACGGCCCTGGACACCCAGTGGTACGTGGTCACACAGCTTGGAGGCAGAGCTCGCCCCTGAACATCTGGCAAAGCGAAGTAGGAAGAATGCTGTGTTGAAGAACACCAAAATATTACATCAGATCAAGAAAAGCCTACAAATAAACAGTGGAAAGGATAGCACAACAAATCCTCCATTATTGGGTTGACAGCACACCACCATTGCAACTTCATTCAATGTAGCTTAACTAGAGATTATAGCCAGAGGTCACATAACTTCTGTCATGAAACTTGCATTCTCCTACTTTTATAGATTTTCAGCATCATGTGGGAGATGCTGGGGCTGAGATAACGCTTAAAGAAAAGACAATAGGTACAGAGAAATGAATGAAAGCTTTAAATCCACCAACTCCCTCAACCTACTGTTCTGTGAGCAATGGGAGGGAGCAGGGCCTACGCTAATAACCACATTTGTCAGCGGGGGATGAAGTGGGAGCTTCCAGATGAGGCAAAAGGAGAGGGTGAGGGCATGGGCAACTGCAGGGGACTGGAAGTTTAGAGAGAAGGGCAAACCCTTGGGAAACCTTGCCTGCTGCAGGTAGCTGCCTGGGCAGACGGCCTGGCCGGAGCGTGTTGCTCTGCCGGTGCCACTCTCTAGGGTGAAGGTTTGGCAGTGAGTGTTCACTGTGACTGCCCCAGCACAGGTCCTGACACTGGCCATCATGTAGACCCCAACAGGCCCGATGCGTAGGCTGGTGAGTGGCGGGAACGCCACAGCATTATGAAAGTGAATGCTCACTCGGGAGCTGAGGGAGAAGTGCTCCAGGAAAAAAAGCAGGTCAATACGCAAGGCCAGCAGCGCAGGCAAAAGGAAAAACTACTAGCACTTCTTGCACCTCCTGTGAGGAGCGCTCTGCAGGGACGGCGGGGAGCTGAGGGGAGCCGGGGGAGATGGGGGGTGCCCGCGGGGAGCTGGGGGCAGCTGAAGGGTGCCGAGGGGAGCTGGAGGAAGCTGCAGGGAGCTGAGGGGTGCTGGGAGGAGCTGCAGAGTGCTGCAGGGAGCGGGGGGGAGACGAGGGGAGCAGGGCGGGCAGCCATGGGGAGCTGAAGGGAGCCGTGGGGAGCTGGAGAGTGCTGAGGGGAGCCACGGGCAGCCACAGGGAGCTGGAGGAAGCCGCGGGGAGCTGAGGGGTGCTGGGGGAGCTGAGAGGAGTCGGGGGCAGCCACGGGGAGCTGAAGGGTGCCGGGGGGAGCTGATGTGCCGAGGGCATCGGCGGGGAGCTGTGGGTGCCGAAGGGAGCCGGCGAGAGCCGAGGGCAGCCGGCGAGAGCCGCCCGCCGCGCTGTGCGCACGCTCCGGCAGGGGGCAGGGCCCGCCCGCCCCGCCCGGGCAAGGTGCTCCGCTACCCGGTTCCCACCGCCTCAGTCTCAGGAAAGCCAGCAAAATAAAACCGGTTAATAATAATCGTTCTGCAGATGCAAATTGCTTCACGCTACAACCAAATAGGCAGTTGGCCAGATAGTGCCGCTGCAGCTAAGAAACAAGTGAGGCGGGCAGAGAAGGCCGTGTGGCAGGAGCCAGGATGCATTTCTCCTGGTGCTGCAGGCCTCCCTCACTGCCTGCAAAACAACACGCAAAACATTTCTGGTTATGGATTGGCAGCTAAGGATCAAGAGATACCAGGTGTTCATTGAGCTCCCTTGAGCAATAGGCATTTACAACAAGCCTTTGCCATCCGTGCAGCCATCGCTGCAGCCC
>JAVJGJ010000003.1:12421956-12439889 GCA_035590215.1 Microhierax caerulescens | reverse complement strand
GGCCGGGGGCGGCCGGGGGGCCCGGGGCCGGCGGGGCCAGCAGCATGCCGGCCGGCGAGGGGGACAAGGAGGAGGCGGCGCCGCCTCCTCGCCCTGCCGCCCTGCTGCGGTGGGACGAGGTGCCCGAGGACTTCGTGGAGTGCTTCATCCTCTCGGGCTACCGGAGGCTGCACTGCTCGGCACAGGAGTGCCTGGCCTCGGTGCTGCAGCCCACCAACGAGACCCTCAACTTCTGGACCCACTTCATCCCGCTGCTGCTCTTCCTCAGCCGCTTCGGGCAGCTGCTGCTGCTGCGGGGCGCCGGGGACGTGCCCTTCCACCACCCGGCCCTGCTGCCCCTCTGGTGCTACGCCTCAGGGGTGCTGCTCACCTTCGCCATGAGCTGCACGGCCCACCTCTTCAGCTGCCTCTCCCCGCGCCTCCGTGCCGCCTTCTTCTACCTGGACTATGCCTCCATCAGCTACTACGGCTTTGCCAGCACCGTGGCCTACTCCTACTACCTGCTGCCAGGGCTGAGCCTGCTGGACGCCGGCGCCATGAGCCGCTACGTGCAGCAGCGGCTGGGCTGGCAGCTGGACTGCAGCCTGCCCATCGCGGCCTACCGCGCCCTGGTGCTGCCGGTGGCCCTGGCGCTGGCCGTGGGCTGCACGGCCGCCTGCTGCCGCAGCCGCGCCGCCTGCTGCGCCTACCCCTTTGCCGTGCGCACCTTCGTCTTCGCCATGCCGCTGAGCATGGCCTGCCCCATCATGCTGGAGAGCCTCCTCTTTGACCTCCGCACCCGCAACCCCACGCTCTTCGTCTACTTCTACCGGCGCTACTGCTGGCTTCTGGTGGCTGCCTTCTTCAACGTCAGCAAAATCCCCGAGCGGATCCAGCCAGGGCTCTTCGACATCGTGGGGCACAGCCACCAACTCTTCCACATCTTCACCTTCCTCAGCATCTACGACCAGGTGCACTACGTGGAGGATGGGCTGGCCGAGTTCCTCAAGGCACCCCTGGCCGCCCCCACCTACCTGGGCACTGTGGGGTATATGCTGCTCCTGACGCTCTGCCTGGCCGTGGTTGTCAGGAGGTTCCTCAAGGTCGCAGACCTCTGCAAGCAGGACTAGCCGGGCTGGCGACCCTCAAGACGGTGACTGCTGTACCGGCAACCCATCAGCTGGAGAGCCTCAGCCTGGCAACCTTCAGACTGGTGACCCTCAGACCGGCCCCACCGTGTCCTGAAGATGCTGTGAAACCTGGGAGAAACGCATGTATGGAAGAGCCAGGTCCCTTTCGTGGGTGGTTGCCAGAGAAAATGACCATGGCGGAACTGCTCATGCTCTTTAAACTACTAGGTTACCAGGGGAAGCAAGCAAACGCTTACTGGTATGTTGCTGCTTAGAGTATAAGCTGAAATAATTTAGCTCTGCTACTAGGAAGAATGCATGAACTGTGAATGCCACTTACTAATTTTGTAACAATTAGGTTTAAACTAGCTGTGTATATACATATATATATTTATATATATAGCTATATATTTGTTAGCTACATATATATGTGTGTATATATATATACACTGAAGACACTTGTGCAATGATTACTCATAGACTTATAATCAACTCCTATGTGAAATTTCCTAGCAGATTATGCACTGACATTTATCTTCTTCTGTGATACTGTAACAGGCCTTTGCAGCCACATACTGGATTTTAAATACAAACAAATCAATAGCTATCTATAGTTTCTAAGGTTTTGCAGCCTTTTCAGCCAGGGAACAATAGATTTAACAGAGAGAGGAAAAACAGCTGTGAATTATTACAGAATTACTAGTTGAAGGAGAGGCTTTAATTAGACAGACAGTTAGTGGCTGGTGTAGCCACTCAGATACTGAAATAAAATAGAGGGATATGTAAAATAGCTGAACCAGAAAGGGGTCAAACTAGTTTGGAGCGGGGGGAGAAGAAGGGCACTGCATAATGGTGTGGCTCTTCCCCCAGCACGTCAGGAACATCTGTTGTGTTAAGGGGGTTGCTAAGGGGCCCCTTTATCTGCCCAGGCAAATCACCCCCAAACCAGCCCTTTAGAGTCAAAGTCAGATGCCAGGCTTTCTATAAGCCCCTGCCAAGCTCGGTGGGAGTTCTGCGGATGTAAAGAGAGTAACTGATGCATGAGATCTCATTCTGGATCTTTTGAAGAATTACATGGAACCGGTTTCTTCTGCTTTTTAATTAGAGCATACTGTCAGATTTACCATCCTAAAATTAGTTGCAGAACAAGGTACCACTGAGTCTGAGCAGGACCTAAAATCTGGCTCTACAAGTACCAGATGCTAGCACTTTCTCATCATTCCCCATCTTTTCCTATTTTGATTAGTTTGTGGCTGCAGCTGGGTGTTTTGACATCCTCTTTCAGAAGCTTTGCCGGAGTTCAAAGGGAAAAATTATGAGATACTTTCCAAAGCAGTATCTTTTCATGGCAACCCAGGTATTATCCTTGACACACGACAAACAGCTGACTATAGATTGAACTTACTCTCTCTCTATAAAGAGACATTTTTGTAAATTGTGTGCAGATTTTAAACAGATGCATTTTGATTTTGTCTGACGAGTAACAAGTATGCAATAATATTACACAAGGGGGTTACAACTTGACGTTCAGGTGAGGAACTGTTTGTATACCCCATTCGCAAAAAGAACGGTGGGGTACTTCCTTAGGACACACCGGTGTCATACTGCTCAACAGTATAGTAGCTCTTTAACTCAGCCTCTTTACCCCTTTTGTGGGAACATTTCTGCCCAAGTCTTTCCCATTTTCATGGAAATGGCATCCGAACCCCAAGAAAATGTTTTGAGTCTAGTCCCATAGTCTTCTGTAAGACAAAGCCCCCTTTGTTTACAATAGGAATGTAGGAAGAACTATAGCTAGTAATTATGGGGTCAGACCCTTAATATGGGTCAGAATCATCAGAGAAACCAAGAACTGATATGTCCTGTACCAATGTCAGCTTTGTGAAAATTTCCCTATGAAAGTTGATAAGCTAAAAGAAAATTATACCCACTTCATTTTATCTTTTATCTCAACCCATTTAAACTGTAATGGTTTGGATCTTTTAGATTCTCAATGAATGATGAGAATGGCCTAACAAAAGTATGTATTCTTTGCCACAATTCTGCTAGTATATAATTTGTGGTAGGGTCACATGTGGTCTTCTAAAAAGATTGGCTTGAATTTTCTGAAACAGCAGTTCCCAGACTGTGGCCTCTTGAGTTATCACTGGTGGGCCATAAAAACCAGCATGGCCCTCTGTGGCTGTCTGTGTTCTGGTTTTATTTGTCAACCTGCATTAAAAGAAAATGAAAACTACATGATGTATTCTTAATTTTACATATTTTCATTAAGTTTTGTCATAAATATGGCATTGCTTTATTCAGCTGCCAATAAAGCAGAAAATTATCTGTACCACTGGGAGAGGAGGCTGGTTCACCACACTGTCATGCTTTGAAATGTGCTTTATATTGTAAAAAAACCTGGAAACTCACAACAGAAAGCAAACAGATTAAGACCTTCAACGATGTCATCCCATGAATTTCCACAACTGCAAAATGAGGCCAAAATCTTTGAAATGTGTTGCATTCAAGTTAAAATAATAGAGGCATAGTAGTTAGAGCACAATGACTCATCCAAGTTTCAAAACTAATTATGTAGAAAGGGTTTGCCTGGGAGATGCCACTAGCATGTCCAACCAGCAATTAAAAACTAAGAAAGAAATCAGGCTGGGGACAGCAAATTTCAGCACAAGAAGACAGCTCAGAAACAAGCAACAGTAAAAGCCAAATGTAAGAAAAGGCTTTTAAAGCATACTGTATAATGAATTTGTGCTTGTCAGTCACGACGTAGAGGACATCTCAAGAGGCAATGTCAAAAAAAGCTGTTGCTAACTTGTAAAAATACATTTGATATTTGCAGTTAGGCCACACAGGGTCGTCTATATATATCTCAACGACAGATAACAGCATAAAGGTTGGATTGCAACCAGCTGCAATTTTACTGGAATCTTACTGCTGTTGTAGGAGTTGCCTGTGAGCCCCAGTTATGCTGCAGATTTGGTACCTGGCTCTGATATTAAGAATAGTGCTTCATTTAAAGGTTTTTGTTGGCAAAATATTGAAGCACATGTATGGGCCTGAGCACTTCATGGAATTATTTGTAAATCCTGGTTGCAAGTACGGCTGTCTGAGCCACTGTAAGCAGGCTGTATGAATCAGGAGTGAATGGGTACAGGGATTACAATTAGGTTTTAAGAGTTATAATTAACGTATGTTTGTTCATTTGTCTCTTTAAAATGTAGCTACAAATGAAAAAGTTGCATTAAGTGTGGAGAATATCTAGGGAAACACTACCCTAGTGAGTGGCTGTGCTTATTCTGTAAAGGACATGTATGTAGATAATTGCTCCATTTGCCATGTCCAGTAGCCAGTGTCTGTAAATATGGACGGATCAAAACTGAGTTAAAGAGGTTAAAAGTGGAACAAGTTATCTATAATTATAGTGCTTGAATTTGCTCATATAGAAATGAATGTCAGCATTTGTGTGACTTGTAAGGGAGCGGGATCTCTTTTTGGTATGAAAGCACACATGGCTGAATGTCCATAAGCATGTCCAGAGCTCAGACAGGAGGTCCAACCTGCAGACTAGATGCATAAGGACATCCTAAAAAATGAACTTTTTTGTATAAGTACCTGTCATAATGTTTTTATTGCTTAGGTACCTGCAATAAGGTCTACTCTGTGGACTCCACAACTCATCTTTAAAACCAAAAAGGCTTTTTAGGCCTTTTGTGGCAGAATCTGTGTGGGGACGGGGGATGAGGTGAGGACTGGAGCACAAGGGCATGGCCTGAAAATGTCTATGTGTCTTTCTGCCTTTGGCCAACACTGACTGTCAGACTGACACACCTGTGCCAATGTGAACTGACTGTTGATGGGGCCAGTTCCCAGAGTGTTGGTGGCAAAGACACCCCCCTTGCAATCAGCATGTGCCTAGAACTGCAGTCCACCTACTGGCATATATTCAATAATCCTAGCTTCTGAGCACTTCTGAATAACCTGTAAGCTTCAAGCTCATCTGCGTGCAAAATTGATATACCTGGTCTGTTGTAATTACCTTGTATTCTGTGGCAACACACTATTTCTTCTTCTGCGGTGTATTCATTTGAGTGTCATTACCCAGGATATCTGTGCAATTCTGAGCTGCTTCGTTAGCAGGACTGGAGTCTGCAGTCTGGAAACAAAGGGAAGGGTTTCATTTGCATGCTGCACTTGCAGAAATTTAGCAGTTTAAAAGTAGAAACACGCTGGTTTTTGCTAAAATGGTAGTTTTGCTTAGTTGTCCAAGTGTTGTGCTTATTATTTATTTGCTGAATCCAGCTACTATGTTGGGTTTTTGTCAACAGTGCACCTGCAGAAAATGACAGTATGAAAGTTTTACTTCATGTTTAAGTAAAATCTCTGAGGCAGCACATTCATAAAGTATTATTGCACTAAACTCAGTTGATTACCATCCACATGCCTTACAGAAGCAAATCATACCTGTAGTAATCGCCCAGATTATACTGTTTTTCATTGCCTATGAGAGTAAAAATGACCAAGTGGCCGGTAACAAGTTGAGGAGTCAGGCACTCCTGGGTTCTTGTCCCTGCTTTGCCACTACCTGTTCTGTAATCTAGGGCAAGTTGTTTAAACTGTGTTCACTTTGAATGAATTTAATTCGCATAAAACACTGGAATTGTACCAGGGTTGAATTTGACCCTCTGTGTCTCAGTTTCCACATCTGTAAGATGGGGAGAATATACCTTACCTACCTCGCAGGGTTGTGCTGAAGACTAGCTAATGTTTGTAAAGCACTTAAAAATGCAAAGACCCTCCTAGGTGCTAAGAAGAAATATTACTGAACTCCGGCAGAGAGAATGTTACATTTTTGCGTAGCTCCTTATCTCACAGGGAGAGGAACATGAACGTTTCTAGATCATGAACTCTCGGGACAAACCCTCAACGTTGCCGTACTCCTAGGAGGTTCACATCCTGTGTCCTTTGGAGCTGATGGCAAAATTTCCACTGGCTTCAGGCGGAGACCAATCAAGACCTAAGCAGTAGTAAACAGGCTGACTAAATGCTTAAGGGTCAGGAGTAAAGAGAAAACATACATGAGTTAAATACTCTTCATATATTCTCACTGGTAACTTGTACCGAGGGGCACTGTAACGCTGACATGAGGCCTCGTTGTTCATTTAGGCATAGATTTTATTCCAGTTACCGTGAACCAGTGGAGCAAGATTTCCCATCAGTGTCTGTAAGACTACGATCACCTATTAATTGCCATTGGGAATGTCAAGCTACTGTGTATCGGAGTAAAAATTAAAAATATCTTAAATAAACAAAGCTTTTAAATGTGTAATCATTTGGGAACACAAAATTATATTGATCAGACAAACAACTTTCTCTTTTCCCCTCCCATTCCCCAAGTTCAACAACATGGAGCCAATCCCATTCTTGAATGAAAACTGAACTTGGATCTTCTTATCACAGATGTGTACTCCTTTGCTGTGGAGCCCTGACTAATCATCCTGCTAGCCCACTCTGCCCTTCTCCTGGAAGGGCTGATAGAAAGAGCACCACTGAGTAGAGGACAATGTTTTTAAGAGCTTTTCTAACTGGTAGCAGTAGTGGAGACAAAACCCAAAAGATGACATGACAAAGACATCAAAGGGCTTGAGCGGTTCATTAAGGCAAAGCCTTTACCATTAGAAATTCACCTTAGCCGAGTATATTCCTAGCTTCTGTTAGACACCTGTAAGTCAGGGCTACATAACCAACACCCAAGTTACAGCTGAGACTTTACCCTCTTCTCCTCAGATGAGATGCACGATGCTGAGGGAGCGTCACATGCACTGAAAGACACAGACTGCTATTCAAGACCTTTAGTGTCTTGGAGCTGGGTGTGGAATAAAGTTAAATTATTTTCACAACTTGCTTAGACAGATGCTGCTTCATTCCACTGAATTCAGTAAGAAATTAATGACCAAGACGAAGGAAGCAGGCTAATGCTCAAAGGAAACGCCACCAGCAGACTTCTGCTTTCAGGGCAATTGCTTCCTGGGCCATACTCAGAACATGGAGGATTCTGAAGTAGGGCTTCGTTATTTCATGTGAACGCCTTAGGATTTGTGGTTGTAGCTGGGGGTTAATAGTATGGAAAAACAGTTTATAGCAAGTCAATTCTGTCTGCTAGAGATTCAAGCACGCTTTAGTAAGAGGTATCACATTTAAGGGTCTGTGCATGCAATGAACAAAACGTGAATTTTGTTTGGTCCTGTTGGGAAGGTTTGAAAATTTACTCTTTGTACACTTTTGGATGCTGACTACTGTATATGTAATGACTATGCATTTTTAGCAAAAAAAAAAAGGTGTGAGCTATAAATAAAGTTGATTCTGAGTACATTTTTGCAGAACTGTGTTTATAAAGTTTTTTCATTTCTTAATACAAATTGCTATGACACCCTGTAGGGTTAGGAATGTGTTGAATGTAGTTATCTTCAAACACAGATGTTGGCATAAGTACAGGAATTTCCGATTCTTGTATGGTGGTGGTAGTATTTCTGAAAGCACTATACCACAGCAACAGTAGTGTTGCCTTTTTATTGCCTTTTATATTTTAAAGCAATAAAATAGCATCATTGCCTTTTTAGTTCTCCAATATCTATGCTAACTAATGAATGATAGGCATCCCTATTATGTTAAAATTCATTAATATGTATAAGAAGATCAGTGTTCTGCCTACAGTGCTCACTGAAAAATCAGGAAATTGGTAGCAACAGCTATGTCAAGACTCACAGCAAAATATTGACTGCAAAATGAAGAGGTCTATTTGGCACCAAACAAAGTCTTCCATTTGGCAGACTAGGAACGTTCCAAGTGGCAGAATAATGTTTTCAGTCCAAGTCAGGGACCAAAAAGCACTCACTGAACTGCAATTACATCAAGTATCTGCTTTAAGCCTTTTCTGTGTAAGATCAGCAGGACATGATGTATCCCAACAAAACTGCATGCACCACCAATGCTATTACAAGGCTGAATACAATGGAAAACTGCAGGATCTTCTTGTTGAGGCCTGTAGAATTCCTTCAGAAGCTCTAAAATTCTTGAGAGGTCTTATTTGCAGAGTTTGTACATCCTATTTGAAATATGATGATGACTTCAAGTATCCAATGAGCCCAGCGAAAACATGCATTGCCACCTCACAAACAGATGCTTCAAAAGACTGCATCCTGCTGTTAACGTTTAAGGCCTTTCGTAACATTATCAGTAGGTGCTGGATCTGACTGCTGGGCATGAGCGTGCTGGAGGAAAACCTCATGAAACTGATGGAACCAGTGAGGATGGCAAAATGTGGAGCAGAATGGAAAGCAGCAAGTCTCACTGCTAGGACAGGGAATTTACTGAGGTCAGTACCTCAGACTTCAGCTGCAATGGCTCCACAGTTGTTCTGATAACCAACTGGAAATCTGAAGGCAATCTGCATTTTGTTACCATGACATCACTTAGCTGACAAATGGCCCTAAAAGTCAGGATGGTGTATTTGTGGAGGAAGAAAGGGACACCCGATACACAGTTTTAACCTTCAGATTTTATTCTCTCATCATACGATAATGTATGGTTAGTAGAATCTGTGAGTGGAGATGAAACTCATTAAAAATTAAAAAGCTGGTAAAAATGAAAAGCAAATCAGTATTAATGCTAAGGCTAAATCTTGGTTTCGGTAATGAGAGCCTCTGGGGCAGACACTACAGATGCGCTCTTCTGCATCAGAAAGCCCGCTATTACAGGGCAGATTTCTTATCAAGAGTGGCAGTACACTTCTGTTAGTGGGGAGCTATAAATATTTCTTCTGCCAGGGAGCACAGCCTTTGGGTATATGATATATGCTTTACAGGAGAATGACAACAGCAATATCGCACAATCTTTCTGGAGAATAAACAATTTTATAGAGTTCTCTAATTTGAATAACTCCTGCCCACAAGATCTAATACTTGACACATAGATCTAAATACACAAGATCTAAACCACGGAAATATAGTTTTCCTTCAGTTTTGGTGTTAAGCATACTTCTCATCTATTATCCTCTGCTAGGAAACTTCTATTCTCTGTCAGTCTCCTCTGTTGTCCTTGGGAACTGGGCAATGCCACTTGTACAAAAGAAAAAACCTTGGATTTTCCCTCTTTATATGCTGGGCTCTCTGCATCCGCAATTCTGGGGCTGTGGAATTCAATCACTGACACACAGTAGTGTCCCAAAATCTCAGCTTTGCTTTTTAGCAGCACTTGGAAAGACAACTGTGAAATGCCAGTGGGGTGGATAACAAGCTGCAATAGCTGAAGCCCTCAGAAATAACCTAAGTAATGAGCAAAAGGTAAACCGGTCCCTGGGACGGTTTCTCTGATACCTTTGTACACACAGGCATTCTCTCCCTTATCCCAAATTTAGCAAAGCTCATAAGCACATGCTTAACTTTAATGGGAATATATGTTTATCTTTGTTCATTCACAGGGGTGAACTTTTCCTCGTGTTGAAGCGTGCTATAGATGCAGAGCTCTAATGAGCAGACAGTGCCAGGGAAATGCTGCCAGCAAGAGTTTGGCACAGCAAATTCTGCCATTCTGCCATTCAGCCGGAAGGCAGTGTCCTACCCTCTGACACCCAAGACTCACATTCCCTCCTCTGCCTTAGTCCTTTAAAGCATTCTCCTTTCAGACCATTGTCTGAAAGATGTTGATATGAAACAAAGAGGAAAATACATATGCAAAAGCTATAAATGCACCAGCTTAGTTTTGAAATAAAACTACAAATTTTCCAACTGTAGCAATTACAATAACAAAACATCATTCCTTGTAGTCTGGTAGAAAACCATAGCTTGAAGTAAATGAGTTTGGAACAGTTATCAGACTCACTGAGCACTATAAAATACATTCACTTGCCAACCCAGTTAAAAAGAATATTTTTTTCTGTGTCTTATAGACTCAAAGATTAAACGCAGAAGGCAAATATTCTGTGCAGGCTGCCTTTGTCCCCAGCAACAGAGCATGTTCCTTCAAACTCTAAGTATTCCACTCCAACAGAAGCATGCCATATCCTTTATTTTAAAGTTCAGGTGCACTTTGGACAACAAAAAATAATTAGACTTAACTGATTTCAGTGAAACAGGGAATTGAGAGTATACAAGGGTGGAAAGCCTGCTTGAGTGTAATATTCAGGTTGTATAATTAAGATCACATAATGGCTAACTCAGCACTCAGCAGCCCTAACACCTCAGAGAGAGTATACAGCCAGTGCCTGTTAGGATCTGCTTCTACCGAGATGACTGGTAATCCACAAGATACAGTGAATTGATATAATGAATGGGAAATAGCACATACCTCCATTACAGTTAAGCTGTGATGAGTATATTCCTGTATTCAGACATAAGGCTGAATTACTTACATGGAAAATGTTTTCAGGCAGCAACATTTATAAAAATGTTGGTAGTGCCCTACGTACTTTGGTTGAGGTCTCCATCTGTTGCCAACAAGACATTTTAGAAGTCTTCCTTATTAGAGGAAAAAAAAGGCAAAAACCAGAGAGTTTAAAAGATTTGTTGATTTTGACTTCTGGCAGGCTTGTCACACAGATTTGCACAAAGCAAATGAACTTGTGGACTTACAAATATTACCAAGTGATGTAATCACTGTTTTCTCTTCTGAAAGTCACAGTAATGTTCTCCAGAGTTACTGAAGACCCACAAGTGAATCTGGCCATCTCACCTTTACAGCAGTTGCGGCTCAGAGTGCAGGTCTTCTGTGGAAAGCACTGGATGTTCACCTAGCAGGATCAAATGCGGTTTATTGATGCTTTTAAATAACCCCAAGGAATGTTACTCATTAGCCAAACACGCACACAGAGCTAACAGATATTTATGATTTTCAGGCTCTGGAAGTGTCATGATTTCTAGCTTCAGTGTCAGGGCAGAACTGTCAGGTATGTCCCAGACATGAGTGACTTCCAGCTTATTACTCAAGGTTAAGCACTCTCTCTTTTAAAAGCCATTTCAGTCAGCCAGTACCTCATGAATGAAACAATCTGCAACAAACAGGATGGTAAATGAAGTCTCTAAGTTGAAAACTTCTCAAGTGTGCTATAATAGATTAGTGGTAGTGAGCTTCCCTTCACAAGCGATTCATGAGCTAAATTCACCAAGAAGCACTAGACTCAATTCTCTTCCCTTTGCATTTTGCCTGGAAGGCACAAACAGGCTGGAGAATAATTCTGGCTGCTAAAAAGCCATCTGACCTTAGTACTCCTTAATCACATCGCTCCAGTACTGTCACAAGGATGCAACAAGGAATGTCACAAGGAATGCAGAGTGGCACAGCACATCCCTATGCTGCACTAGCATTATGCGGCACATAGCCCCCAATGATCCCACTAGGGTTGCCCCCTCACACATGAGTCCAAGCAGCCTGAGAACCAGGCAATTACAGCCCTGCCTGCCTGCTGTGCCAAGTGAACCTCAGAATAAAGAGATTCAGGCCTGCTGTTCAGCAGAAAGTTCTGCAGCGTTAGTCTGTGCCCAGCAGACCTGTGGAGGACACCAAGGTCAACCAGCAGGAGCTTTCTAGACAAGGTTCAGTCTTATTCAGTTTTAAGAAAACAAACCTTGATTTTCAAACTCAGCCACTCGTGCTCTGAAATCTCAGAGTTTGATTGAATACTCGTATTTCACCACTCTGAAAAAAAAAATAGAAATTATTCACATTTATTGAAAAATGTCAGCTAATTCAGAATTTTTTTCTTATCTGTCCCAGTCAGTGCATGGACCTGAACAGTAGCATAGTAGCATGTGTGAAGATCAAACATAGCGTAGCGTAGCACAGTGTCTATTTTAAAACAAACTGGCTGCAGTGCTTTCTGGAAGGCAGCCGGCACGGTGGTGGGTCTGGCGGGCTGGCCTGGCAGCCAGGCCGGAGGCTCGGCAGCGGAGCCGCCAGGAGGAGCGCGCAGACCGCTCCCGGGGCACAGGGATTTCTCTCCAGCAAGGCTGGGGAGAGGCTGTATGGCTCCAGCAAGGACACGTTTTTTCCATGGTAGCTAGCTGCTGCATTTCTCATCTGCAGCGCACAGATGGGAGCAGAGGAGCAGTCACCAAGCACCTCTGCTCACCGCCCTGTGCCACCTGGATGTTACAGAAAGCGCTGCCCTCTGTGGCTGCCCTCCACTGGGCACCTCCACTGCTCCCGGGGCTTATTTGGAAGGGATGCCACATCCATATAACGCTTTAAGGGAGAAGCTGGCATGGACAGCCTGATGGTCTGGCAAAAAGAATGCCTTAGAGGCAGCTGTTTGCTGATATAATCCCATGTGAAAAGAAAAATTGTTTTGGAGGGGATGACGCTGCCCTCTTAGGCATTTCTGGAACTTAAACTGAGCGTGAGTCAGCCAGAGCAAGAGTATGCGTCTTGCCATGTTGACTTTTCATTTAAACATATTGACTAAAGTAAGTTCATTTGTTCTATTTCCTATACCACATACATACCACAGAAGATACAGACTAATGTACGTATTAGACTTACATACCAGTTTAAAACTGATGTGTGTTAAACAAGCAAAGGAACAAAACAGGCAATAGGTCAAAAACTTTTCTGAAAGTATCGCCTTATGCCAGATTTCATCCTCCAGTACCTGGAAGGCTGCAAGGTCGAGCTTTTGAAAGTCATCAGTTCAGAAATAGCTCCTTACTGGCCCAGAACTTTCTTTGAGGATTTCTCAGGACAAATTTGGGGCCAAATGTGAGTGGGACCAGCCCTGGTAAAGCCTGAGTTAGCCATGAGGCTCACACCTGGCTGGCACGATGCCGTATCCACCCTGCCACAGCCAGCTGTCCCCCACGGGATGTGAACGGCTTCTGTATTCCGCTGCTCAGCTTTCAGGCTGGTCCATGTCAGTACAGCCTGCCTGCCTGCCTACCTACCCACCCACCTACCTACCCACCCACCTACCTACCCACTACCCACCTACCTACCTACCCACCTACCTGCCTGCCTGCCACACTCCTGGCTAACATCAAACAAAGCAAATATATTTATTTCATGCTACAGCTTTCAACACCTAAAGCATTAAAAAGTTGTTCCCGAAATATTGCAGTCCTCTTTTTGGCTCTATCGTTGAAATATCAATTAAGTATTTTATCAGCGCTATGGTTCAGTTCCTGCTGGCTACTTAGCTGGCCTCTTCCCCCTCCTGCAACTGCAGAGTACGCATGTTGTCCCCTGCTCTCAGTTTGCCACTTGAGCAGGAGCTGCTGGGCTAGCCATGCTGCTCGTGAAGCAGAGCCGACGCTCGCCCCTCCTGCCCAGGGACAGGCACAGATACCGGCCCGTGGCCTGCCAGATCTCTCCTGGGGAGATCCGATGCATTTTGGCCAGCCACACTTCACTCCCAACCTGCCACCAAAGGTCACACGGCACCTCTGAGACAGCCACAGCCGTGCTTTCCCGCCTGCTATTCATCCTTCGAATAAGCCTGTTCCGGGCACAGGCACCAGCCAGAGCTGCCCTGAGGCTGTCAGACGATCTCTGCAACCCTTCTCAAAGCTGTGACAAGAGCGAGCCTGGTCCACTCCTTTCTCATTTAACACCACTCCTTTCTCATTTAACACCGACACATGGGGATGTTGTACAGTACCAGCTCCAGTGCAAGCTGCCCAGTGAGCCCTGCATCTTCTGCCAGCAAGATCATACCTCACTGCATGGATGCCGATCTAGCATTTCATCAAAGTGTTTCTGAATTTCTTTACTATGCCATTTTCTTCCTTTCCCCAGCCGTTTATTTCTTCAAACTTTCTAACCCAACTTCACGATCTCATCACCTTCTCTTTACAAATTTTGAAGTCTGAAACCATATGTCCTTAGTTCTGACTCCCTTGGGGAAAGCTGAGCTCTGACAGCTACCTCAAATGTGGGTGGAAGTTCTCCAAGAGAAGCCAAGGTGGAGCAGAGGGTGAGACTGTCCGTGCTGTATGCAGGGCACTTCTCCCTCTGCCAGCGCCATACCAATGCCCTGCCTGAGTCTTGTAACATTGTGCAGCTACGCGTACTGCTGTCGCGTGGATAGGACATACAACTGACTGCTTACCTACCCGTGGCCTTTCGATAGTCTCCTTTTCCTGCCCCACATCCATGGGTTGCACTAGCACTAGAGTCAATAACTGTACATCCTACCGGAGGTATGGTCAAAATGTGGCAATACGCAATCGTGCCTGTACATACAATTAAATCCAGTAGTAGCATCATGATCAATTTATTCTGATGTACCATTGGAAACTACACGTACTTATTTCCTCAGACAGTCTATCTCTTTCTGGATGTTTCCGACACGCTATATAAACTAAGTCTACACACAACCAAGAGAGTGAAACTCCCGACTGAAGGATTTACTTTGGTAAAAACAAGATTTATTGTTTGTCTCATCAGATTTTGTTCTTAGGGTATCAGTCATCATTTCTTTGACAACAGATTTTGCATATCTCAGCGCAGCTGACTGACTTGCAAGTCTGGTCAATGAGAACCCAGAGGTTTGACCATATTTTCTGGTAACAACTGCAGAGTTTTACTCTCAACTAAGAGTGTGAGGAAAGTTCTGCAGTACGAACCCCACCTTTTATGCTCAGTGTCAAACATAACAGGCTGCTAACAACAGAACCACCACTACAATCTGTCCAGATATTCCAGCCCTGGATCTGCCACAGGAAGAGTCTTATTAGATTATAGCTAATGCAGTTAACAGTGACTCCTTCTAGTGACATGGTAAGAATGGAAAGGTTTCACGTGTTGGGGAGTTTTCTCACCTAAAACACTCTTCTAGATGATTGAGCAGGGTGAGTTTCAGTGAAATATTTACAATTCCTCTTACACAAACTACCACGGCATGCACTGAACTCGGGGGTTTTCATAAGGCCCTTTATAAGCAGGAAGGACAACCATCTGCAGGGTATGCTGATGCTAAGGCTCAAATTTCAGACCTCACTTGTAACTATGCATTCAAACATTTTTTATTTTATGATGGGAACATAACCAAAGAAATAGGAATGTAAAAGGGAAATGTAACTTTCCCCTCATTATCCCTTAAGTCAAAGAATTTTCTTGAAATTTCCCACATTACCTCAAATTACTTCCATGCAGAGAACAAGTCTCAAAAGCACTCAAAGTTTTTTTGGGTCTAGCTGTTCACAAAATAAAATAATTTTAAACTGTTGCTCAGCCTTGACTACTGCGGGTAACACTGCAGACTAATTCTCTGGTCCAGCTGGCATTACAGTGCAGTCTTCTCACCAATGCTCATCTGAAAAGTTATCTTAAGCCTACACAGAATTTGTGTGACGCCACTTATGGGAGGAAAGAAATACTGATGCAGAGGTACCAGGCTTGATGGCTCTCCGAGCTACATACCGTATCTTCATCCCCCTATATCCTGCAGCCACACAGCCACAGCTCCCAAAGGATCCCAGCCTCATGCTTTCTGCTGTGCAGCCCCACCATCCCAGCCTTGGATCCTTTACCACCAGGACCGCAAGCTGAGGGAACAAGACCAGCATCCCACAGCCATGGGTCACAGTCAGGAGCAGAGTGGGACAAAGTTAGGAAGCCATGATTGAAAACCCAGACCAGAAACCCAAAGACAAGCAGCTACAATCCAAACCCGCAGAACTGCAGAGAGTTTTACATCTGCACCCCCTGCACATCAGAGACCTGGCCCAGGAGAGGAGTTTGTTTCCTGTGAGCACTGAAGGATGCCTTAACCCCAACTGGGCAGTGGCTCCCTACACCGATTTCCCAAGGCCAGCTGCCCTCATCCCCTTAACCCAACACCCGGGCTGGGCTGGCTTTTGTGGAAGGTGCTATGGTGCACACAGCAGAGCGATGGGAGGAACACAGAAATGCTGCTTCCTCCAAAAATACATGCATCTGTTGCACTTGCTCACAGCGTTTCTGTACATACTGTAAGGTCTGCAATTATCTTTTCCCACATTCCAAACTGCAGAAGTAAAATACACTATATTAAGAATATATGTGTACAGTTGTGCCTCCCATTTCTTCCCTGTAACACTGGTTGTGTGCCCCTGGCTCAAGGAATTTAGTAAGGTAGTGGAGAGGCATTGGACCGTATTCAAAAAACACCAGTTAGGGTTGTGTGCCAGTTTCACACTGAATTTCAATAGGAATGTGGTGCTGCAAAAATGTGTTAACATCTAGTTTTATGACCACTGCAATTGCTGCAGTCTCTCTCTGACAAAATTTGAGATTTCTTCCTAAAGAAAAGGGCCTGAGATGCTGACCTGCCCCACACAGTAAAGATGCCAGCAGACTTGGTAATTTTGCATTTCCTTGCTATGGCTTTAGAAGTATTAACATGTTTTAACTTGTAATAATCTTAAGGTTTGTCCATCTTTAGCTCAGAATCTGGATAGACACATTGCTATATGCTCCAAGCTGTTTTTCCTGGTTGATATATTTCCACCATGTATCTCCTTTTGTCTAATCTTAATACAGATTCTGCACCAATTCTCACTTGCTCACCTGTTACACAGCTACATATACCAGGCTCAATGCAGTTCTTGCTGCTCAGGCATTCTCCTTCCACCTGCCAGAGCCTATGTAATATTTAACTCCTTAACTTTTAAGTATTCATTACAATATCACTTTGGTGGATTCTTACATCTTGCTGCCAGCTGCTTGTTCTTTCATAGTTTTTACATAAGACATATAGATGCAGAAATCTGCTGTGTCCCTTCCATCTCCCAAGTTTCAAGACAGAGACTTCTCTGCTTTTACAGCAGCTTTCCTTCAAAATTTTCTTTGAAAATCTTATATCATAAAATATATTTTTTGAAGGTTAAAGGTTATCTATTGTTCTGCAGTCAAGAATTTCTTTCCGGATGTCAGACAACACTGTGCTTTAATTATACAGTCTCCTGCAAGACCTTCCACGCGATGATTTTTTTGTTTGTTTTATGGAAGTTGTTTTATTGGCAAAACATATGCCTAACAAAAGGGATATGACTCTATGGTTACTGTAATATGAATTATTATACTGTTTACAGCTGAGCTTTAAAAACAATTTTCAGACAGCTCTGGTTTTGGTGACTAAAGCTTTAAACCTCTCAGCTGTTTTCTGCTCCCTTCTTAAAGTCAGAGGTGGTGAATTTCCAATTCCTAATGTCATTTTTTGTCAGGCTAGGCACAGGGGTCTGTAGCTCAGGTATATAAGGTGAAACTCATGGCTTATAAGCCCTGAGAAAAGCTCCTACTTCAGGTTCCTTGCTTTGATGCCTTAAGTAGCTTCAGTCACGCTTGAACTGCCCACTGCAGTAACAGTGCCTTTCTTTGCCCAGGGTAAATTTACCACTCAGCCAAACGTCACTCACCACAGGCCTCCAAATGCTTTTGGCAATGACCCACTCGTGCAGCGGGGAGAGGGGCACCGGAGATGGCACCCGTGCTGTGGGCCCTCCACTGCCTGCACCCAGTACCCGGCTGTGCAGAACCAGCACAAGGCACCCCACAGCCCAACTGGAAGCCAGCAGAGATCTGGGGGAGATGAAAGGCAGGGTGATGAACAAGGTGCCAGCAACAAAGCCTGGGCTTTGGGCTGCCGCACTCGGAGGTGATGGTTCCACCAGCTCTGGACACAGCGCTCCTGTTTGCTGTGAGCAGTGAGGAGCTGTCAGCATCCTTCCCATCCTGGCTTGCTACTGCTCCTCTGAAACCTCTGCACGAGACGCTGCCTGGGCCCAAACTGAGAAGGAATGCCTATGGGCCCTTCTCCTACCTGCTAGCAGCTGCAGCTCTACTCCCACAAAAGCCAGC
>JAVJGJ010000003.1:12409613-12421856 GCA_035590215.1 Microhierax caerulescens | reverse complement strand
CTAGGCTGGTGGACCTGGTGCCTGACTTCAGGAGAGACTCACTGCCAGGAACCCCAGGCCTTCCCAGCACCGCCGTCGTAGGAGTTTCACGCCTAGAACAGTTATTCAGGACCAGGTTCCACACACGCAGTGGTGCAAGAGGTGTCACAGGGACCTACCTCCTTGAGGTGCAAACCTTATCAGTATAACAACCTCCTACTAAGTGTTGCTTCACGTATTCAACTTTTGGTCCAGATTTCATTCTTTTCCTGCTCTTTTATCCCATCATGTATCTACTTGCTGTTGTATATCAGCCATCAGGAGAATGTTGACTTAGGGGCCACATTACACACAAGTCAGTCATCAGCAGGATACTGGTTTTGTGTCAGCAGCAGGTAAGTGTCTACCTGCAAAATGTCTTCCTAAGCTTCAGACTGTAGCAAAATGTGTATGTGATAAAAACCCACAGCAACGTACTGGAACTATCTATATTTTTGTGAGTTTTCTAATGCTAACTCGTATGAACTATAAGCAAACATTAAAGGTGTGTCACACTGTCCAGTTCACACATGGTGATGACTTGAGAGCAGTTCTCCCCAGCCTGCATGTAGCTTAAAGCTTGCTCCTTCTGTCTCAGCACTGAATAAGAATTTGTTTCCTGAAACATTGTCTGTCTTTTTAGTTGGTGCATGAAAACTCATCTGTGCCTAAGAACCTCATCTTGCTTGATGTCTTTGGCAATCACGCTGCAAAAACGTTACTGCCAGGGCTCCATACAGCTGTGACTGTTCAGCTGGCAGGCAGGTCTCAAGAGTTCTTAATTCCTGTCAGACACAAACCATTATAGAGCAGCATTCTCCAAGAGACAGATCTGCTTGTGGGACATATAAATACTGGTTTGCCTTCCATTGATGCCAATAGGAGCAAGGATAGAAGTATGATGTTATGAGATGCTAGGATCTTAAAATATGTTCCGAATGATTTCTATTTTAAGAGCTGTTTTGCTTTGGAGGATGAAAGGTCTGTTCACTTAATATGAGGAACAAGGCCTGTCTCAGAGATGTGGAAGAACTTCTATTCATCCAAAAGCTTAGCTATTTCAGGAATAATCTGTAAATTATTTTAAGAGTTTGTTTAAACTGTTGTTAACTATACCTGGCAGATTTCTGGCGAATGCATTATTGTTTCTTTAGCCTTCTTCATTCCTGCAGGGAATTTTTTTTGGGGACAGGACTTGTCACTTCTCCTATTGACACTGTTCTACTTTGTATAAATAATTACACATTCGCTGGGACTGGGACTAACACCTCCACCCTCCCCAGGAGGGTTACCCAACCACCAAACTAGAGCATTGTTTTTTCTCTCACCAGCTGGCTCCATGAATATTTAAGTACATTTTACAAAGTGGGACTGTTCCAGTCAAAGGGGCTGGTGGTCAGGTCACTGCTGTGAGGCAGAAACCTAACCTGAATTGGGAGTGGAGCAGGGTGGAGAGGAGAGGAGAAGAAAGTTCCTCTCAAACACAAGTAGGAATAAGACTTAGATTTTGTGAGGCGGGCACTGACTTCTTTGGGAAAATTAATATGACCTTTTCTTTCTCTCTGGGATTTACACGTCAATCTGTGTCATTATTTTGACAAGCACTTACAACAAGCACTTACATAAAAATACATCTTTAGCATTAAATGTAATAGTTGGTACCAAATGAAACTGAGTTTGGGGACTTAATTTCATTTAGAAATAAGAAAAAATCATATTTGACTCATGAGTACCGAGATCTTCTTTCCTGTCCAAGTATTCAGTCAATTATTATCTCAAACTAACTTAGAAAGTCTTTCCAAGTAATATCTTGCTTACCAGCATGGGCTCCACAAATCCTATGCCTTCTATCTTAGTCTAATCAGTGTTCAGGCAGGTAATCCTTGCTTTCTGCTTTAAAAACTCTGAATTGTACCTGTTGTCATAGAGTGAAGGGCTTCTGTGAAAGACAGGGCAACTGGGGAATTCACAGCTTGGAAAAACTTCACTTCCATCAACTGGAAAACATTCAATTGACCCACTGAAGAAATACGCAAAAGCAAAGTTACTCCAATGCCCTCTTGCTGGTTTAGGTGGTGATCATAATAGCTGCTTCCACCTATTCCCAGAGATACTGAGAGCTTTATAGAATTATTTTTAACAGTAACTCTTTCCTTGCAACAGTTCAGTAAGCTGTTATCTGATAGCCAGCCCAATGTGGGACACATGGCTAAGATCTGTTGGGTTTGACAGTTCTACAATTCTCTTTTCTGGACTTAAAAGCTAGATATAAAAAGTCCAAAAAACAGACTGCTTTATCCCAGAATCAAGTGTTTGAGTTTGCTGATTGTTTTTGTCTGTGTTTTGGGTTTTGTTGGTTTTTTTTTCCCAAAAAATTCAACAATTCATTTTTAACAAACAATACAGGTTTTTTATTTTCAGTTGTATTTTGTACACCCATGCTTCCAATAACTATTGAGCTGACATTCACAGGCTGATGGTGTTTAGACCGACTTCATCCCTTCTAGGGATGTGTGTGTCTTTAATACGGCCCATGGTTTAACAAATAGATTAATATTCTGAGGGTAGTTCCAACACCAAACTAAACCAAAACAGACAAATTTGGATTAGGAGTTGAAATGGACTGCTAAACTATTCAAATTTGAATGGCAAATTTAACCCCTGAGTCTCAAATTAATACAAGTACCTTAAGAATTCTGAAATGCAGTCAATTTTTCCAAATAAGCTTTGAACACAACGAGGATGCAGTATGATCAAAAGTCCTGCCCAAAACCCCTTGTGTTTGGATCAGACCTCTGCTTATTTTTTTACAGTGATAACCTTTGGGGTATGTCTTGCATTAGAGCTTGGCTGGGAATGTATGCTAGGGTCTTCTGTGGCATTACAGAAAATACTGAAGTGATACTACAGCTATAAATTTATACATTAACAATCCAGGGCAGGTCAGAGACATAGTAGTGCTTCGGAAGATAACACTGCACGTAGAATCCACTTAGTTTAATTAGATGTATTTGAATTTCACCTACATCTAAAGCAGATAATTGAGTAATGGTACTTAAGAAGAGACTCTGGGGCTAATAATACCAGAAAATTATTGTGGAATCCATAGAAGCACACTTTCACCTGGGTAAAAGCTGCAGCCGTGAGAGGGTGATAACAAAGAGACAGACCAGCAAAGATTTTAGGTGTATTTAGGGTGGTGTCAAGGCAGGGAGAGGTGTCAGCAGAATTTAAGAGCCTAAGAACAAGAGCTTTGAAAACTTAGCTGGAAAACTGAATACAGAGATGTTATGCTGGATAGACAGCATAATAATCACGATCTATGGGTTGCACTTATAACTCAGATTCTGTATAAAACTGTTCCTCTCATTCCCTTTCAAGAATCTATATACCTAGCATCACATATCTGCATCTGTGCCTATTTACAGCAAAGAATTCCTTACTATTTGACATTGTGCAGAATAATTATTATCAGTGCACTGCAGTACATCTGGAAATATGAGGGAATGCTGGCTCAGCATACCTCAGGCAAAGTACTGCACCTCTTAAAGAACGATGGCATACATAAAACAGGAGCACAAGAGCCTGATTAGTCTTTCATACACACTGAAAGCCAGGCATAAATTTTTTGAAGTGGAAGGAGTTACAGCAGTACAGCTCTCCAACTGCAGAGCAGGTAACAATAGAAATTTAAATAAATACCCATCCTTGCAGATTCTCTGAATCCTTATTCAAAGCTGCTATACATCTTTCAAAAGATGTTCTGTGGCAGAGGCAAGCATTCTCGGTTCCTTTCCTGCAAGGATTAAAAAGAAACTTGACTGTAATCTCAAGAATGAGCCCAAAGACCAGGCTTAGAATCTGGAATGACTTTTCTCCTCTCCAAGTACCCTTTCAATAAGTGAGCTGAAGCATTTAAACATAAAGACTTTTTGTCTGATAGTTGCCTGTGCTCAACTGTTCACCTCCAAACTGAAGTTCAGTCTAGTTTAGGAGCACTGAAACTAAATGACAATATTAACATTACTGACTCAGTCTGGCCTTTATTTTTGTTGGTGGATATGGGAAATTTCCTCGGAGACTGTTAAAACCAAAATAGTCTGAAGCTCTTGAAAAGATTAAAACAAGTAACTCCTGGAATACAAAAGGATAAACTGCTGCCTGATTCCGGCCCTGCACTTTGGAGTCCTAAAGTCCAAGTGCTGAGTTAGAACTGCATAGAAGTTTCATGCAATTGTTTCCATAGAACACTAAAAACACTGAAGCATTTTTATACCAAGTATGTTTTCATATGTATGTTTTCATATTTATACCCAGTATGATTTCAGTCTATAATGCTGTTTCTCTAATGCTTTTCCAGTGCTTAGGTTACTTTTGTGATACATTTTGTAAATAAAACTGCTACTTTCGGGAAGTCTCTGGACTTAGCTCCTCAAATTTCCGTATAGGTCCCAACCATTTTTTACAACTTTTGGCCGTGATACTTTAGCATTTTAATGACCTACAGTTATTTTGCCCATAGCAAGAAGCACTTGTCTAGTGTTCAGATGTGTTGCTCTGCGATACCATGCTGAGAGTGATACTGACAATGACATTTCTTTACATATTAAGTAACGATGGTTCTGTGAAAATCATTACCCAGCAACATAATAGATCCCAGATGTGTTTAAAAAAACATAATAATAGGCTAAAGCCCAAATTCTGGCCCGGAACGCATGTGTGCATCTCCCAGGGCAGTAATTCAGCATTTAGAAACAGTAAATGTACCATTGTAAGGCACATGGCAGATAGCTGAGTTCCAGCCACCAGTGAAATAATCTGGCCCCAAGTTCACATTCCACGACTCCTGTACTCCGATGGGAAGAGGCCTGTAATTCCCCTAGTCAGAACTGCCCAGCCCTGGTGCAATTTATTGTTGCACAGGAACAGCCCTAACCCACATCACTGGTGCAATACCCTCCTTCTTGCCAAGGACTCTGCGCTCCAAAGACTGAATAAGGACAGTGGAGAGCACAGCATAAACAACAGGAGGAATCCAGTGCACCATCAATATGATGTGGTACCTGGCAGAGAATGGCTGCATCAAGACGTTCCCTCCCAAACGCTTCAGCTCTCTCGACTTAATCTAATCTGCCTGTCAAAGATAGGGTATTTTCCCTGTTCTGGATTTTCATCTTTGTGGAAGGAGGTCCCTCAGATGTAGACTTCCCCATTTTGCCATTCAGATGTAGCTGTCGAGCTGCTCAGTTAAGTTAGGGCTTCCTATTCAAGTCAAGAAAACAAGTGCAGGAATGGTTACGTCTGATGGCAATTTCCTTGTATTCTCCCATCCCTTGTTGCGCAGGCTATCGTATCATTTGCACATTTTGTAAAGAGATCATTCTTCATTGTCCCTTTCCCATACAGTTTATGGTATTTTGGAAGCAGGCAGTGAATTTTCTTATCAGTAAAAGTAGGAAACCAGTATTTTAGTTGGCTGAACTAAAACTGTTCACAACGCTTTTCTTCCTAAGAACATTTGCAGTAAGTAAATCAGATCAAACTGTACTCCTCTTTATGTATAGCCCTATACATAAGAGTAGTTGAGGGAAATTCAGGAAAAGCAACGAGAACATTGGCATGAAATAGTTTCTCATGGGGCTTAGTTCCGATTTACAGTCTGTGTTGCCAGTAACAGCAAACTAATTATAATATGTGAAACTGCACCATGAGACTCAGGTCCCAGGTGTCACCTGTGCAATAGTAGTATGACAGCATAACACATCTGATATTCTTTAAAAAAGATCTCTATTTTTCAACTGCAGCATTCAGAAGATGGGGAAAAAAAAAAAAGACACTGAAGCTGGGTGCCTTAATACAAACCTACCTATATGATGTAAAAATTTCTCTTCCCTGAACACAAGAGAATTAAAGCACATGCAAAAAAAATAGGGAGCTTCTTTGCTCATGGTTCCAGTTTTCCTTTTGACAGCATTCTTCCCAAAAGCCTACTCTAAGCCTGAAAGAGACTTCTCTGGAGCACCCGTGGTGCCTTCTCCAACTCTCCTTTCTCTGCTTCTGCACGTGCAGCACCTGACAGTCTCTCACTGCACAGTCATAGCTGCTGAGTGGATTCACATGTGGCTTTACTTTACGCCTCCAGGGTTGCTTGCAGCCAACTTCAGGAGATGGCTGTGATCACCACCAGTTTGTTAGCACCACCCAGTGTGTCACATAACACAGCCATGACTCCAGACTGTCACTCACTTTCTTCATTCAGGTCAGAGCTGAGCTTAAAAATCTCTGGTGGTGGTGGTGCTTTTGGAGGGGAGAGGATGCTATTGTGCTGTAGATTGTTCGAAATACCAGTTCTTTTCATTCCTCAGTCTGTGAAACAGACTTTGCTCTAAGTCTCCAGAAATTTATTCGTATACAGACATAAGCTAGTCTTGTCTTCACATGAGGACAATGGACCCGAGGATGTTACTTATTATATATTCCTCATAAAAGTAATTCTATTTTGTATCCAGAAACAGAAAGCCAGGGTTTTTTTTCCATTTTAGTGACATAATTTTCTAACCCCTCTTGCATTTCCTTCCCTGAGCACAAGCATAATTAATGGTCTCATGTTTCTCTCCTGCATCTGCCAAAGCAAAGGGAACATGATTTAAAATTTTCTTTCATAATAATATTATCTACTTGAGCACTTGCTGATTTAGATTACATTGAGCCTGGGATAATGACTGGTTGGGTAGCTGATCTGTCTTTGCTTTTACACCTCTCTAGATAAGAATAGCATTTATGAGTCTGTCCTGCCCCGCGCCGGGGTTGGAAGCTGTCCTGCAGGAACTGAAGTGCTTTGCTCCTCTCTCTCTGCTGCTGCAAAATTTGGCCATGAGACTGCCTGAGTCACAGGTACCTGCAGGCAATTCAGGGTTCCGGCCTTTTTGACTTTATGGCCTACTACTCCATGCTTTTTGTCCCTGTTCCTTTTATGTACTGAATATTCCCCTTGGACTGACATGTTTAAAATACGCTATTAGGGAGATGGGTCTTGCTTAGAAATATTATTTTAGAATCCATTTGTCTGATCAGTACTTTAGCAATTTCTCCACCTGCTGTGTGATATGGTCATCGTAAGTGCACGCTCTTGGTTAATGGACCTTGGGATACTTTGTTGGAAATGTTGAAACAATCCTTTAGGAGGCTTGTACTGTGATGGAGTATTTGTTCTCAACATTATGAATGTTTTAAGCATCCTGCTTGATAGCAGAGACTCTGGTTAGTAATTATTAGATCTCTTTGGTTACAGGAATATTTGCAATGTAGAAGTAGTCATCCAATTCATCATTTTTATATTATGATGAAAACCAATTCAACTAACGATAAATCAGCACCATTCTCCTTAACATTTTCTTATGCTGGCAAATAAGCAATTGACTTTGAACAACAGGGAGCAAAACATTTTAAAAAAAGAATAATTGGATACCAGCTTGTATTCCTACAAAGAGAAGAGGGAAGTAGAAACTGATGATAGAATTGCCCAAACTGACAAACGGAAAGACCAGAAGGTAATTTAGAAAAGCCGTATTGAAAAATTGTACCGCTTTTATGATTAATGCATCACATCTGGTCTCTCTGCTAAATGGTAACATGAATTATGAAGTTTTGCAACTGTATTCAATATGTTATTACTTGAGGTAAAGCCAGCAAAGAGACAAAAAAAAAAGTTAATTACAGAATGCAAGCTCAGTTCCTAAGAAGTTCCTAAATCCTTCAGAAGGTGTGGGAATACTGTTGATACTGCATTTGTACTTGGTATCTCAGTCTCAAAAGAAAGCAAGGGAGGGGGAGGTCTATGACTCACCACAACCATTTTTTTTATATAAAGCCAAAAACGACATTGTCATTTGATAAATGAACTGAGAGTGAGGCTTGACATATAAAAAAAGAGAAGAGTGGGAATTCCAGCCTGGGGAAGGGTGGAGGCTATGCAAGTTTTTAAGTGACAACTCTTGTGTGTTTATTTATTTCTATAAAGTAGCAGATTCAATTAAAGGCATAACACAGACAAATCCATGGCTTACCAACCAAAGCAAATTTGGAACCTGAGCATACATTATAAGAGTCATTTTAGGTGTCAGGATTATCAGGAAAATAGGGATACGTCCCCTCTATCGCATGTTGTCCAGTGTTATTCTGAAAAGAGACAACTTGCAATTCCAGAAAATACCAAAGTTCTTCTGAAAATGAAAATATCAAGGTTTTGGCACCTCAGACTGCACTGAAAGAGCTGGGGTTGTTTGGCCTGGAGAAGACTCCAGGGGGACCTTACTGCAGCCTTTCAATACTTAATGGGGACTTCCAAGAAAGACGGGAACAGGCTTTTTAATAGGGCCTGTAAGGACAGGACAAGGGGTAATGGTTTCAAATCAAAAGAGTGTAGCTTCAGACTAGATATAAGGAAGGTATTTTTTTTAAAAACAAAGGTGGTGACACACCAGGACAGGTTGCCCAGAGGGGTGGTAGATGCCCCATCCCTGGAAACAGTCAAGGTCAGGCTGGATAGGGCTCTGAGCAACCTGATCTAGTTGAAGATGTCCCTGCTTATTGCAGAGGGGGTGGACTAGATGACCTTTAAAAGTATTTTCCAACCTAACCATTCTATGATTCTATGATTCAAATGAAATAAAGAGCTGTTACTGGCAGCATTTACATGAATTTAAATTCAAATAATTTCACAGTGTCTGCTGAACAGGACTTGTGCAGAAACACTGAGAGAGCACTAAGAGGTCTTACACCTTTTTGTCATGGCACAATAGATTTTGTAGAGATGACTCTCCACAGAGGAAAAGAAGTTTTGGTGAGAAGCCTAAAAAGCTGGAGCATAAAGATTAAGAAACTAAGCTTTTAGGGAAGGAGTTAATTTTCAGCCACATCAGCAGGCCATTCTGGCTGCTGCACAGCAACATCATTATTACATTTGTCACAGGGATGCATGGAGGGACACATGGAAAAGCAGGACCACCTCCACTCGATTTGCGCCATCATTTACACCATCTTTTCAAAGAACATCTCAGCGACAGACTGCCACACGGGGTTACATTTCAGGTAGAGGTTTCCCCTTTCCACTTCAGCAGTGGTCTAATTTTCAGGCAGACCAGGTCACACTTGGCAGACACTCATTAGGAAATTTGTCTCTCGTTAGCTCTGCGTACAAAACACACTTCTCAATGAACGACAGGGGTATGTGCTCAGCCCTGGGACACCAGCAGCACTAGCTTAGTCCAGCAGCTGATGGGAGAGGAGGGGTCACTCTGGCCGGGCATTTCAGCCAGACCACTGCAGGAGGCAATGCCACCCTACGACAGCGGGCATTTTTTATAATTACTATGGCACTAGTTCTGTAGTCTAAATGTTAAATAGTTTACCACTAATGATTCATCATTCCAAGCCTGTAGATGCCATGCCTCAGAGGCACAGGTAACAGGAAACAGGTTTTGTTCTACCTTCAAAAGGAAACTAAATTAGAAAAGAAAGTTGTGTTGCAAAGTCAACTGTCAAAAGTTAGACAGCTTTTTGTACACATTAATACAGACCCTTTGCTTATGCAACTCTATACTATTTTTGTCACCTAACCTATGCATCATTTATGCAAAGAACACATACACAAGGTAGCATAATTAAGATTGCATGAGACACTAAATCCACTGTCTTTTGGTTTTGAGCTTAAAACCTTTATAGATTAATTTATATCTATTTCCTACATACAGTTCCTAACTGTGCATTTCACGGTTTTATCCTGCAAAGACAGGGACCCTAACAGATGCTGACTGAGCAGCTTCCTGACTTCAAAAATTAAGTGTCATCAATTTGTGAAAGGGTTTATTTCATTTTGTTCCCTGTTACAGCAGGGGACCAGGCTTGGTGAAGAAGAAAGGTCCCTCCCATTTCTGTGTTCTTCACAGATATTAATTTAGCTTAAGATGAATGTCAACACTAACACGTTTAGTTATGGGTAACTACTTACTGGTCTTTTACTTTTCTGTTCCCTTCTGCAGCCGTCAGTGGAGGCCAGACAGATGTCTCTGGTTTAGTTCATGGGTGAATTCTCTCTAGCAACATTATTCGCATTTGGTAAATACAGTTCAATTTATATTGAGTGCCTTGTTTGTCCTCTGTAATTTAGGATGTGCTTCCAGATAGCCAATGCCAACGAGTGCTGCTGCTGTTGTCCCTGATGAGGCAAAGGTGCAGGAGCCTGGCTGCATGTGCTGGGTGCGGGTGCAGGGGGCTTCTGCCTCAGTTTTCTCATCAGGCCTAAATTGTGCCTTTACTGCACAATCTGTAGATACTCTTGGGTGGTAATGCAAAACCTGTTATCACATTAGCTGTTCAGAAGTTTTAAACTGTCTTTGGAAAAGGTTAAAAGTCTGCAACAACCACATGTAAAAGAGTCCTTGAGCATGTAATCCATGGGAACTAACAGCCTTTGTTGGTGGCTTTGCATGGAGGCCAGCTCTTCAGTGGACATAAGGCCTGAAACACTTTCTTGTTTTTAAAAAGTGGTTCTTCTCCAGACTTCAAAAATGTTGACAGAGAGGAGCATCAGGGAACATGTCTCTGTGGTGCAAGAACTACACAGCTCTCTGTCGTATACACTGACTTCCACATCCAGCAATTTTTATTAACATTACATTACTGTCATGGCTAAAACCTGTATACCTAGCCGTAATGGTTAAACTTTTGGCTGCTAACCATCACCCTGATGGTCATGGATGTACTTGTCTTCCTTTTTAGCCTTACTTCCCATTTCTGTCACTTCAAACCAGTTCAAAACACATCTGCAAATATTATCTCTGCTCTGACCACGTTATGACCTTCTCTTGTTTCCACAGCCCCCGTTTTGTGGGCTGGGCTCCCTGCCCCAATCCTTCAACATGCCATGCCTGGGTGCCCCTCGCCCCTTCCTCCAGCCCCACCGGGGGCTGCGGGGCTGCTTCCCCTGCCCCAGGGCTGCAGGCTGAGCCCTCCTGCCTGGCTGCCGACACACATGCAGAAGTAGAATAACGTGGATCCATCCTCATGGAAATTCAGCAAGCGTGGATTCAGGGTGCAGGTTATTCTACTTCTTTCTTCACCCAGCACTATGGAAAGGCGAGTACAGGTCTTACATCTGCTACACTGCAGCATCCTTTCTGCTTAATCCTCAGAGCATCCTCTTTAATCCACAGCGCTTCCTTACAGCCCTGGGAGCAGGACCGACCTTCTTTGTATTTCACAAGGATAGAAAGGTTAAGTGCTTCATAAATAAGCCAAAAGTAAGATCACAGGTTTACATTCTGCCTCGCACGCAGCAGAATTTGTTTAGTTCCTCCAGTCTTTGCTTCAGTGTGCCGTGCCTGAACACTTGCCTACAGACTTAGCACCTTCTGCAAGAGCTGTGTATGGCAAGCGGCACTTACAGCACGAGGAGGGACAGGCTGTTCTTCAAACAATCCTCAAAAGACAAATTATCGTTTATTGACATGATAATCCGCGTGTCTTCGTTCAACAGCACTAAGAACGTGGTTTCAGCAAAAACATTTCTTCACATGCCAAGTTTCCTTGCGTTCAATAAGAATTACTGACTTAATTTTTCATTCCTTTTCTCAGTCAAACAACTTTGGCCCGAATCCTACAGACACACAAGCACTGAGTTCATTACTGTTCGCTCTGCCACGGCCCCTCACAGAGCAGCTTTCATGGCCGGAGCCAAAGGGCTACTAAATGGGTCAAGATTACCGGCTGGTAAACAAAACGACGCCTTTTAAGTTTACTTTAGCATTTAAATAAAGAAGGAATTTTAGAGCCCCGTGACTGTTCGTCAAGCGCCGGCGGAGCCGCGCAGGGTCGCACAAACGGCGACACTGAGTTCATTGACGCCCGGGACACCCACCCGCGCTGTGCCACCTGAGGACAGGCGGCGGGGCCGCGCGCTCCTCCGCCCCTTCCCGCGCAAAGGGCGCGGGTGCCGCACCTCCCCCCGCCCGCCCCGGGAGGCACCGGGCACCGCCGGGGCAAGGCCCCCGGGGGAAGGGGCAGCCGGCAGGACTACTTTCTCTTCCTCTTCTTTTCACTAGTTTCTTTCTACTATTCTATTAGTTTCAATGGGAAGGGCCCCCCTGGGACTTCCGAAATGAAGTAACAGGGGGGATACCTAGTAGAAGGGCCCCCTGCAGCTTCCAAAATGAAGTATCAGGGGGA
>JAVJGJ010000003.1:12356974-12409398 GCA_035590215.1 Microhierax caerulescens | reverse complement strand
CGCCCCGTACCGTGGCATCGCCCCGGGGCCGAAGGCGCAGCGAGGCACTCGCCCGCCCTCGTGTCCCCGGCAGCAGCGCGGTGGCTCCGCGCAGGGGTGTCGCGGGGCTGCCCGCGGGTCCCGGGGCCGGGATCGGGACCGGGACACGGCCCCTCCGGCCCCAGCGCCCCCGCCGGCGGCGCCGGGAGGCGGGACTCGCTGCCGGCCTGCGGGTGGAAAACTCCCAAAGCCAGGCTGTGTAGTAAGTCTTGATTAAGTAAGTAAAACATGATCAAAAGATCTAAATTCAAAGCATTTCAGAGCGGAACAGAAAGGAATTAAAAGTTATTCTTATTGCTGAGCGATTTTAACTAGTTATACAGACTATAAGAAGTCATTGCTAATGACTTGTTAATAATTATTTCCCCGTTATAATAGCAATTTGCAATGATGCAGCACACCACCACACCTTCCATCTTGTGAGAGAAAAAAGGAGGGAAGGGTAACAGTCTGTGTAAACCCAGAATTAAGATCCAAGTAGTTAATTTTCTCTGCGCCTAAGTTTGCGTGTTAAATTTGCCCACTCATGGCCATACTGAAATTATGTAAGTAATGAAACATGTTTAAAGTTAGCAGCCCTTCTAAGTATTTAAGCTGTGTTTTGAAGTATAAGACGGTCCGTGCTGCTTTACTATTATACAGAGAATAAATGAAATATATTTAAAAATTAAGCACTATTTTTCCTATTATTCTCAGGCCTACATTTACATGTGGAGGAGTTGTATCTGGAGAGTCAGGGTTTATTGGGAGTGAAGGATTTCCTGGAGTCTACCCTCCAAACAGCAAATGTACTTGGAAAATCACAGTAAGAATTTTTAATATCACAAAATCAGTGCTGAAGACAATGAAGAGCTATCTGTTGTTGACGCCAGTGTTTTATAGAGGATAACATATGTGCAATAACAAACTCAGTAACTCAGAGCAGCTCAGCTATCCAGAGCTTTTTGGGGTTCCTGTAATACGGTAACAGTGGCTGAAACTAGAACTGACCTTGCCTGGAGTAAGAAGAAAATTTTCATTGACTTCCATAGATACACCTGTGACTGTTTTAAACTAAGCCTCTTGAAAGCAAACATCTACCCTTCCTGTCACTGCGGAAAGCAATAGTTTGTTAGATCAAACGGATTAAAGCAAAGCTTTGAGGTGTAGATGAGGAAAAGCAAAATTCATTGGCAAGACGACACAGAAAAAATTTCAAACAAAACCAATAAATTCAGGCAGGTTTGCTTGTAGTGCACTAATAACAGTGTTGTGCCAGCCAGGGCATCTGGAGTGTGTCACGTAACAAGCTGACGAAGCAACAGGACAGTGTTGTTACATTTATAAATGACCATGGGAAAGCATGTGGTACGATTGATATTTTTATGCTGAAATGAAACTGTAGGGCAGAGACATCATATTCATAGACAGCAAATGCCATTAAACAACGAGGACTAAACACTCCAGTGCTGGATGTGTCCTTATCCACAGGCTCAAAGAAAGGGATTTGAATTAATGATTACTTTTCTTCACATCTGCACAAATTAAGCCCTCCAAAACTACCCACCAAATTTCCTCCCTGTTTTTTAGGCACAGTTCACTAAGAACTCCTCTGACATTCAGGCCTAGAATATGAGCTTTACAGAAAAAAAAGTAGTGTAAGAAAGCATAAAAAAAAAACCCTAGTCCATGTGTTGCCGGAATCACTAAAGACAACTTCAAAGACAGCATTACAGGCTAGGTGTCGGCAGTAGAATAGGATGTCACAGGATAATTGTCTGCTGCTACTTATGCTACTATAGAGATGCTGACGCAAAGCAGGAGACATTGATCTGTTTACAGTGTTCGGTTGAAACGACTCTCCTACCCAACAAGTGATGTAATTTTAATCATTTTATCTGAAGGATACCAGTGAAGCTGCAACAGCTGCTTTCTGCACCTTTATGTTGCATGATTATTAGGGCTGAGGTAGAAGTTACCTTTAACCTGTGACTGACGTTATCTAGAAGAGCATGATGCGCAGTGGATCATGAGTTTATGCTCATTTATGAGTTGTGCTCATAAACAAACTGGCTTCGTGCTCTCAAGATGACAGCAGTTGGTATGGTCCACCTAACAGGCTGAAGAGCAGATGCAAATTGCATTTGGAATCATGCAAACGTGCCTTAAATAAAAGGAAAAAAAAATGTCCAAAGTTAGTTTACCAATATACCTCAGTATTAGATCTTCAAAAGTTCACAGTTTAATCTGGAGGGAAGTAATAATTTTGATTATAACAGCATAGTTTTTGCTATTAAAAAATCTGGATTACAAATGGAGGCAGCACTGAAGAAGCATTTACTAAGCATTGTTTGGATCTGCCCTTCATCATATATTGGGGGTAGAGGGAGAACAATTGACTGTATTTGAAAAGTCCATACAGAGCGGTTTCACTGCAGACTTAGCGTGGCTGTTGCCAACAAGGTGCGAGCGTGCAGGTTAGCCTGGGTGCTGTGAGAGGCATTACAGCAGAGCTGTGTCTGCACTCAGGCTTTACTGACCATGGGAGGCACTCGATGGCTTCTGGCATTTCATCATCATCCTAACTCCCATTTTTCTGCTGTGCTGCCATTTACTCCTGCTTTTCAACTGCTGCACACCTATTGTCTGTAGCTCACCCAAAGCCAGTGAAGGGCTGCACAACCCTAACGGTCCAGACTTTCTTGTGCCTCCACCCATCTAACCCCTTAGACAATACTGTGCACTAAGCCAAGCTGATTTTTTTTTAACCCATCAACTGTGTAGAGCACTGGCTTCTGGATGCGCAGGAAGGATGTAGGGAAGGCAAGGGCTGCAAAACTTGAAGACTAAGCCTGCACCTTTAAAAAGAGGATGATTTAGCAAACTGAGGGAAAGCGGTACATAGTCAGGGGTCTGGCTAGCTTGAACTCAACAAAATCCTTTTACTAGATGCTGCTGAGGCTCAGAACAGCTTGCAATAGCACCAGGTAGGAAAGCCAGTTACACTGCCATGAAGAAACATGCTGTAGCTACTGTTAGGCTTCCTCATGCAGCAGCTGATCTGAGAAGGTGACTAAAAATTTTTGCCTGACCATTTTAGCCAAGGGCTGTGAACACCTTCCCGAAAACATCCTGCCTAATACAGGATCGTATGAGTCTGCAAGATGGGAAGAGAAATTGATTCATTTTGCATCTGGGTTATGAGAAGCATGAAGCTGTTGTTTTCTCAACTGCAGGATCTCATCATCTATAGAAGAAGTCCACAGAGAGGCAGGGTGACAGCTGATTTGTTCTTTAGAGGAAAATAGGTTTAGGAAACGTTACGGGTAATACAGATAAAGCAATGCAGCATTCAAGTATCAGCTGAAATCTTTCCAACAGGTTTGCTAAAGCTAGAAGAGTCTCTCTTAAGTCAATTATGGTTCTGTTATTTCAAGAGACTGGGACTTCTTCAGCTGGCTAAAGAAAACAGCTTCTCTATTCTGAGAGCTCTAAGAAGTGTTCAGCACATGCTTGTGGTTATATTACAACCTTGGCAGACTACCCAGCAGCTTTTAGCTGGCTTTGCTAAGAAGTCACTTGTACAGCTATTTCCTTTCCTATAGTAATGTATATAGCTTTATCTAAAATATGTCATACACATTTATTTTAATACTCTCTAATCCTTCTTGGCCATCGCCTCACATAAATGTGTCACACAGTCCAAGAGTCTGGACTGCTGTCCCGTGTTTTTCTGGCAGATTGCATAGTTCCCATAAAACTCTTAACAACTTTATGTGCAACAGTAATACTGAAGACTGTCAGAGTTATGTCAGGTTATATTTGTATAGGTTCAGGAGCTGTGTTCCAGCAGGTTTGCTGACAATAAGCAAGGTTTGAAAAATTTACTTATCAGGGGAGAGGGGAGTTGGGGATCTGTCCTGGGGGAGCAAAGTACTTTAAATCATTTTCTCTACGTTTTTAGCATTCATTTCCCCATATCATTGCAAAACTGCCCTTCCGGTAGAGAACAGATCTTTATACATGGTTATATTGCCAGAAAAGAACTAGGTGAACAGAATCTAGTGCCTTTGTCAGGGAGAGCAAGCTAACATTTATTTTATTAAAAAAATGTCCCTTTGTGGCTGGAGAGGATGGAGCTAGGGAACAAGCAACTAGGCAGGAACTGTGGTTCTTCCCAGGATTTAACTCCAAATAACTTTCACATTCATTCTAGTAGAGAGAAATCACACGTTTGGCTTGCAGGTAGCTGCTGTGTTTTTCAAGTCTACCTAGGACTGCTATGGCAAAACATACCAATCAGCATTTTACACACCAAAATACATTAAACCCATATACAACATAGGTTTAAAAATTAGGCAAAATGTTTTTTTAAAAAAGTTGGCATTTAAGGTTTTCTTCCCCCACTCAAAAGATTATTTTTGAAATAAATAATCTGAACTGAGTAATTTTGAAAAGCATGACAGTTTGGGAATCCTCCCCAGGACCTAAGAGGCACAATGATGACAAGGGCTTTGTGTTCAGTCAGAACAACGACAGAAAAACATCTCAACTACTTTAAATGTAAGTGAATTTTGATTACCATTATATGAAATATCTGCAATGAATAATAACAACAACAAAAAATATCTAGGGACCTTACTTTGTGGTGGATTGTATATATAAAACAATCATGCCCTTTTGAAGAGGTTAATAATCTACAGGGATGATTTTAGGGAATTATGCTCTAGAAAAAAACCCTAAAAATTCAGGGAGTGCAATTTTCCTTTAGCCTTCAATAGGAGTGAGACATATTCGCATGAGATTAGCATCATAATTTCTGATCCTAAAGTAGTTCATAGAGTTGAAATAAGAAGGGATTCAGAGGACAAGTATGGGTTACTCACCCTAAGTGTGCATGAAAGATACCAGCTGGATGGATAAAGCGGAAAATAAGGCACACCCTGCAGGGGAAGCATCACATAGTCTTCCCTTGACTCCTCCATTTTTTTTTTTTTTTTTTTTTAATATAAAAAGGCTGCAATTCCTTCCAATTCTTCCTCTGAGGTACCCCATCATCTTAACTGCGTCAGGCTCCAACACGGCTCAAAGTAAACAATACTGAGTCACACTGGCCTTTGCTTTCTCTCCTGTGTTTTTCATGGAACGACATTTTAAATGTCCTAGGATAAGCACTGGCAGATTTTAGCACATTATGCTGGCAGATTTTAGCACGTTAGTTTTCATACATTTCAAAAAGGGAAATGGTACAAATGAAAGCAAAGCATTGTTTTACAAAGAGGCTGTATGTAGGGCAGGATTCCTCAGGAGTGGCTGCAGACCGGAGTGGCTGCTGCCAGAATGTGGAACCACCATCGTCTGCACTCCTGAATGTCACCCGGTCAGACCACAAACTTTTAATCGATTTATCATGCTGGAAGACATTTGTTATTTTTGTGAATAATGAGAAATATTATTTTAATTAGCAATGACATTATTTTCTAAAATAACAGCAGTAAGTAGTGACTGCGATTACAGGCCCATGCATTTCTGTAAATGACTTGCCTTCCCAGATTCAGCTAAATGCAAGCAAGGATGATTCTGACCAATAAAATCTGGAGTAGACTCCTTGTTAGACATTCGTGAACACGTGACTGAGTTTTTCCTGCACATTTTCTTACAAACACATGAAACAAAACTTAGAAACTGGGGAACGGTTTTGACCAAAAGCAAGCAGACCGAGCGAACAGAAGCTAGAGAGATTAAAAACTGTAACGAAATGTAATCAGATAACGCACTGTAGTACAGTATAACGTAGTCGGTGGCGGAGAGAGGAGGAGGCGGCATATACACCACCACCCAGAACTACTTCGAGCACGACACAACATGCGAGCCTTAGGTGGGGTTGGCTGGCAGTGTGGAGCTGGCTGCTCTGCCAGCATCCTCTCCCCCCGGAGCGCGGGCCAGTCCCACCTGGGGGGGGCACAGGGTGCCTGGGGGTAGGACCCAGTGCCCGGGGGCCAGGCCGAGCAGGGCAGCGCTGGCTGGATGCGCTCATGGGGCAGAGCTGTCGCTGGGAACCATCAGCATCGCCGAGGGATAACCCCTCGGCTAAGCCTGAATGCATTTCTACAAGGACAGCAAATAGACCTTTTCTTATCCCAGAACCAGCCACCTCCCACATTTCAGCCTCCTTCTTCAAACCCTGGGAGGGAGTAGGTGTCATCAAAGAGGCAATTCAAGCTAAAAAAGTAGGGAAAAATCTCATAAGCACTGACATAACTCTTTCATCTAACACGATAGAGCAACTTGTGCTCAGCTTCCAGAAACAAGGGAAGGAAAAGGTGGAAATTCTTTAAGATGTGTAAGTTGTAGCAAAGCTGCAAGACACTGTAGTGGAAAATGTTGGACAATCTTGGTAGGCATAACAGCTCAGTCTGCTTTAAAACAGGATAACATTTAAAGGTCACCTCATTTGGATCCTGTTGTACCAGCTGTACAAAGTTACGAATGATGACTGTTCCACCCCAAAAAAGCATGTGTGATTTTACATACATACTTCTGGAGAAAAGGCTGCTTTAACGTAACTCCCTAAATCTGACTTTACCTGACTAGCTTTACAGCCAGCATTTTTAAACTGATTTCTCTGGTCACATAGAGTTTGTAGCATAACCATAAATAACATTCAGGTCTTCTGACAGGAATACCGAGTTCCTCTTAGCTCTTTTTCCATTAAAATGACCATGTCTTGATGCTTTTTAGTGATTCAGAGCAGAAGACAAGTAAATGCAATGGTAAGAGATGTAGCTAGTTACGAGAGCAGTGATTCAAGCAGTCATACTGCTTTCACAGAATAGATGTCCAGGTAGGTTGTTTTCTGACACCAGCTACAGGACTTGCTCACTTCAGTCGTGTCAGTTTTAAACCCAACATCTGGCTTTAAAGTGTTCTAAAACACAGGCACTGTGCTTTGGAATTTCTGGGTAAGATTAGGTGAGTTTTGTGGTTCTGATGTAGCAGCGGTAGTGACGCACATCCACGCAGGGGAACTGAACGCATTTTTGAGAGAACTTTGAACCTGAAGGAAAATAGTCTGACAGCAGCAACAGGAGCTGCAGTGGGGGTGGGCAGCCAGCGGCCCCTCTGAAAACAGCTGATGCAGAGGTCTGTCCTGCTGCAGCATCAGTATCAGCACTGGACATAAAAGCAGCCACACAAATGAGTAACCTTAATGTCTCTACAGCTCATTTTTCACTACATCTAGAGCTGCTGCCTGCGGTAGTATCTTTTGTGGATTAAGCGGTCACTTCCATCTATACCTGAAAAGGCATTTTTAACTGTTGAAACTCACAACATGAAAACACTGTGTGACAATTTCATATAGGAACAGTTTAGCTGCAGTTTATGTAAACTAGCATTTCAAAATGAGTCACTTAAGGAAGAAAAAAAACCCCATGAACTCTTAAAGTAGCTTAAACATGGACTTAGTGCAGATACATTAAGTGTGTGTTACATATTTAAAGCAGCAAATAGCAGTATCTCAGTAAAGCAGAACAGCTGCAATTATTTTAATAGGTAATCACTCTACTGGGCTATGAATTGAATGTAGATAATTACACTCTGCCTGTCTAGGGTCCCCCTGTGCTTTAAAATACCACTTCCTTTCTTCCTGTCCTTTTACATAGCACTGAGCGCTTTGTTAGAGTAGTCGTCACTTCTCCGTATGCTGCTTATTCTCTTAAAAGCTTGCAACCCTATCCTGGGAAACGTTCTCCTCCTTGTAAACCATTATGATCTCTTAATTTACACCCTTGTCAGTACTCTTGCCTGTTTTGCAATGTCCACAGATGCAGACATGTAAGAAGATTTGTCCTGTCTTATGTTTCCTCAGACATTTCTGAAAACAGAACCCTTTTCTGTATTGGGGACAGCGAGTAATGGTTCTTTTGAATTCTCTGTTTATAGTTTTACATCCAAATATAAATCTTTCCCTGCAGACTTCAAGCTAAACATACTCACCTCAATAACTAAATATCAGGGTCGTACAGCATTAGCCTTGAAGTTTTTGATTTTATTTATAAATGTAAGTTGCCTGTCAGTAGATTAAAAAAAATCCTTCAAACTATGAAATTTTATGACACAAATCAGCAAGATAAGATAGGTCATTGCATTTGCTCAAAATTGTAAATTGCTTGTTACATTTTATTTTTTATTTTTAACCTATATTCATCTCATCCTCCTCACCTTACTCGGTGACAGGGAGCTGCATGGTTGATTGCATACTTTGAGCAGAAAGTAAGAGAAACATGCCAAGCTGAACTGGGTGACTATGGTATATAATCAACTATACATGCCTGGCTAGATGATACTGTGGATCAGGAAGAAGCTAATGGCAACATAGATGGCCGAAGCTTTGTTTTTGTCATTGGTCCAATATGATTTTAAAAACCACTCTGCCTGCAGTATAGTTGACAAAAAAAGCTTAACTGGCAAGAAGTGAAGGGTATGAAAATACTCATGCAAATAGTGGGATCAGATAGATATGTGGTGGCAGTCACACTTCAAGATAAATCTCTCCCTTCCCCTGCCCCTCTCTCTCTCTCTCCAGGTCCCAGAAGGAAAAGTAGTGGTTCTTTCTTTTAGATATTTAGACCTGGAAAGTGACAACTTGTGCCGATATGATTTTGTGGATATATACAACGGTCATGCCAATGGTCAACGCATCGGCAGGTTCTGTGGCACTGTCAAACCAGGTGCTCTTGTATCCAACAGCAATAAAATGTTGGTGCAGATGACTTCGGATGCTAATACTGCTGGAAGTGGATTCATTGCAAAGTTTTCTGCAGCAGAACCACATGAAAGAGGTAATTAACAATTACATGTATGCTAAAGACAAATATAACTGTACAACTTGATGGAATTGTTTAAATGCTTAAAAAGATGTAATGCCAGAGATAGTAGGGATCACTGTTCACTGTAGTCATTAATTATCTTGCCTAGCAAATAGCAAAGTATAACTGTTTAGCCATCGTAGTTAACTGAAGTAGTAAAGAGGAGGGCTAACTATTGCAAGAGTTGTGGAAGAACTGCACCTAGCAGCAGTTCTGGTAGTGGACAGTCAATAAAATGGCAGATTAAATTCAATACAGATAAATGCTGCAAATAAGGGGACCCCCCCCAGCTTTATGTACAGTGCAATGGGCTCTGAATTAACTATTACCACTTAGGAATGTAATCTTAGGTTTAAAATAGGTAATTTATGAAAACAAACGTTGAGCATCAATCCAATGCTCAATAGGTATCAAAAAAGAAACAGAAATTTAATTTTCTAAGAGGTAATAAAGACCATACAACAACAACAAATTATGCCACTATAAATCCATAATGCACCTGCGTGTTGGATACTGTGCACCATTCTGGTGTTCCCACCTCAGGACAGGGTATAATAAAACTATCTGAAGCAGAGACAGCAAGTATGATAGAGTTACGGAATATCATCTACACATAGACCAGGCCAGCTGTACAGCATGGACCTCTTCATGCTGGAAAAGAAAAGGTCAAGGGGATTGTAGGAGAAGGCTCTAAAGTCATGACCAGTATGGAAAAAGTGAACGGGGACCAGGGTCATGGTCTCTTCTAATACAAAAACCAGATGAGCAAGTGGCTATAAAGGGAAGGAGAGGGTGAGTGTTCTCAGTGAGCTGTTACACAGCAGAATGCTGTGCCAGGGGATGTCATGGACTGTCAGTTTCTACACCAGTGTAAAAACAATCAGAAAAACGTATAAAATAAAAATTTGTTAGGTATTGTTAAACAAAGTCATTACCTTGTGCTTGGGAAAGCTGTGAACTGCAAGAGGCTGGGAGGTGACAGGGAAGTGGGGTCACCCTGCTGAGTGACATTTTCAAGGCTTGTGCTGTTAGCATGATACCAGGCTAGACAGGTTATTGGGCAGATGCAGTGCAGGTGATGAGTAAGTAATTCATTAATCCTTCCAGTTGTACCCCTCTGTTGATCGCTTCTGGAAAGATGTATTAACTGTAACATGATAGAGTTAATAAAGAAGGTTCATAGTCATACTATAAACAAGGATTACATACCTGATGTAGCTTTGGAATTTGGGACTGGGAGAAGGAGATATGAAGGAAAAAAATCTCTCTTCTGTCACGGGTTCTCCGCTGGCTGCGGTTCCTTCAGGAATGCCTGTCAGCCCCAGCACAGCTCCCAGTGGGGATGGCAGCTCCAGCACCTATGGCTCCTCCTCCGGCATTTTCTGCCCTTTATTGAATCCATCTCCCAGAGGTGCCACCGGCTGAGCTGAAGGGTTGGCCATGTCCTGGGGTGGGGCTGTGGCTGAGGTGGGGTCGCCCGTGCTGAGGCCCCTGCAGCAGAACAAGTGCGTTACATGGGTGGCCTGTCCCTGCTGTACTCCGGTCAGCGTGGTGCACTGTCCTTGCAGGGGATCAGTACTGTGGGGGACGACTGGAGAAGCCGTCGGGGTCCTTCCAAACACCCAACTGGCCGGAGCGAGACTACCCTGCGGGAGTCACCTGCTCCTGGCACATCGTCGCCCCAAAGAACCAGGTAAGAACTGGCGCAGCCCAGCTGCCATTGCCCACAAGGCCTGAGGTCTCACCAACAGCCTGCTCGCACCACACGCTCCTGCGTTGCACTGGAACAATAAAATTGGGATCTGGCTGAAACGTGGCGCTGGGTACGTGCAGGGAGCGCAGGCACGGCTGTGCTCCGGTGACACCCGCCTTCCGCTCACGGGCTGCCTGGTGCACGCCGGTAACTCCTGCGCCTTCTCAACATCGCGTGTCCTCTGCTGTGCATGGATGCCTTCCCCTAAACTAAACTTTTTAAAGCATCTGTGACTGGGGAGGCTCTTAAACCAGATTCGTGTTTTGAAGATGATTTTGTTAATTAACAAAACATCATGCAAATTAAGTTTGGGCAGGTGATCATCTCAGGACCAAACATGATGATGACTGATGTCAGGTTTCAGTCTAACAACATATATAGCATTTTTTGGTGTTGATACAGTTCGTTGTTGAGGTACTTGGGCAGAGTGATTTAATTTATTAAAAGCAGAAATTATTTTATTCTGCTTACAGTGCAGGGAATGTCTTTGGATGTGTCCTGCACAGGGATTTTCAATGTACGTTTCAAAAAGTTTGCTTTATTTCATATTTTGAAGACTCTATCTCAACATGCTTACTTAATTAGCCACACGCTGTCAGAGCATATGTTGTCACTTCATTAAGACCTGAAGAGATGTGACAGAAGACCAGGAGGGCTCACTGACCACCGTTGGCCATGCATGGCAAACACAAGCGTGTTCCCTACGCTGTAGGGCTAACCTTAATCCTAACTTCACATTCTCTGGTTGCTGCTGAGCCATCTGCTCTGTACCTTGGCGGGAAGTCTACAATGATGGAATGTTTTGGTCACCAGGCATGTTTGGTAGGTTGCTTTTCTTAACCACATCCAGCTTTTTAAATTCCTCTACATGTAAAGACAACTTTCCTCTTAATCTTCTGCTCATGACCATAATCCTCAAATAAAAAAAGCCAGCCCAGATAAATATATTCTTCAGATCTTTCATACTTTTCCATTTACCAAGGTATTTTCTCCCTTGAACTAAAGCAGCATGTCAGCTTAGTCTTTCCTGCGCTCCTCTTTAATCCACATTCCTTGCTTGCTAGATACAGGTCATTTAACAATCCTATAGATAGGCAGTGATTTTGAACACCTTATCTGTAAACTGCAGATGACTTTGGTTCTTTCCAAATATCTCTAGATAAGCCTAAAAACTTTCCTTAAGCTTGTAGGGCGGGCTTAAGAACAGCAATATAAGCATAAAAATGAGAGCATTATATCCTGTGCCTTTTGAAGATCCTGTTCCGTAAGTCCACAAGTTTCTGAACATGTATTTTTCATGTACTGCAATAGTGGTGGTTTGCATGCAAACAAGACAGAGCTTTGACAGCGACAAAAGCCATTTTTGAGGAGGTAGTGAATGAGCATCTCGCTTCAAGTGCACATAAAAAGCTGTTCGCTCCTCCATCTGTCACAGTTTAGGTGCCGCTCCTCCCTCTGCTTCCCTTTCACGAGCAGTGAGCGATAAAACACAGCACTCTTTTGCTTCTAATACAAACCAATAACTGCTTAATTTATCACAGAAGATGGAGAAGCATCTCATGATGGTGAAGAACTTCTATCATGAAATACTTCGTTAGTAGTAGAAAAGTGCACTTACGAACAATAGTAAAGGCAGTATCTCAGCCTGCTGTTTTGCTGGCTATGGACAAATTTAGCATTTCTGCTCGCAGTTGTGTTACTTCTTTCTATGCCATCTTTTTTGATCACAAGCATATTATTCAGATAAGTATTTCCATTTAAAGTACATGTTTCCATCATGATGACAAGGTTTTGGAAACAAGCCTCTTACTCATCTCTGAAACCCAGTCCCCCTAGGTTACTCATACTTTATGGGAAACAAAATGATGCCTTACACATCTGAACAGTGCAAAAGCATATCCAGCCAAAACTAAGACATCAGGTGATAACAGGCTATCATTACTGTGAATATAGAATAGGATCAGTTTCTCTCAGCCAGCAAATGAAATAAAGCGTACAAATGTACGAACGACTCCTTCTTCTTTGCACAGTCCTAGAAGTTTTAATAACATCTTTGTGTGAGACAGACCTTTAAAGAGAAATCCTGCATATCTACAATCAACACAATTCAGTGTTGTCATTCAAGCTTCAACTCATGCTGTTTATGGGAAGGTGATTTAAATACTGTTGTGCTTCATATAAAGCAGCAATCCAAGGTCATACAGTACCTCTGTTCCAGTTGTGCAGTTATGCGGCATTTTCCTTCCTTGCTACACACAACTGACAAAATCATACTACAGGGCTTCGTTTCAGAGTAGTAAATTGCATTTCTGTTTGCTTGTCCATTCTTTTTCTTTCTTAAGTAGAAAAGTCTACAAATACAAGTGCTATTGGAATTAATTGCATCAGTACTGGAAATTACTAGAGTTATACTGGTTCTTACTTGTGACTTGTAAAGCCCAAACATTTATGGAAATTGTGTATGGAAACACAATTCCTTTAGCCACTTACTTTCTCCTGGGTTTAATCTTACTATTTACTGTTTTTCTTTTTATCAATATTTTTGTTTCTGACCTTTTTACTCCTGCATCAAGTAAACACAGCACTGGCAACCACAGTGAGTCGAACCCTGCTCTTAACAAAGTCAGTGAAATGGCTCTTACCAATTTTGCCCTTGCTTTTTCCTTAGGATATCCTTGTAGGCTACGACAATAAAAGCCCCTTTTATGTGGTTAAGATTTGTTACAGTTATTGTAAAAGCAACATAACACCTAACCCTTACTATCCTGTTTTCATTCGCTCATAAAAATATCTTTATGAGAAGTTACATGCTTATCTTTGAGAACAAAATGTTTTATAGAACATTGGAGTCATATGTTGAACCATTTGTTGGAGAGAAGTCACACAGATTAAAATATTTTACTCCACAATTAAGTGGATTAAGGACATTTCCTTTATGAAAAGAAAAATCAATTGGTACTTCATAGGAAGAGGCCACTTATGACAAGAAGCACTAATAAAATCTGCGTATCAAAACCTTAATCGGTTATTTACACTTCTCCTGCAGCTCATAGAGTTAAAATTCGAGAAGTTTGATGTGGAGAGAGACAACTACTGCAGATATGACTATGTTGCAGTGTTTAATGGTGGAGAAATCAATGATGCTAAAAGAATTGGGAAGTACTGCGGAGACAGCCCACCAGCGTAAGTAACTTTCTTGAATCATGACCTTCACTCTCATTATGTGTCATTTGGCCAACAGTTTTGTACTGGGCTTCTGAAAGATTGTAATTCTTTTTATAAATATGACATTTTCTACCTCCAGTTGAACTTCTAGCAGTTGCTTAGTATCTTTCCTCTCCCTAGGTTTTCTCTTTTCTCTCTCCATCCATAACTAGCCCTGGCTGCAACCCATGTTCTGCCCTGTCCCTCAAGCCCCATTAGAGCACTGCCTACTAACACCAGTACTAATGCTATTGATATTGGGACAATACCAGTATTAATGGCAGCTGAGCACTAACATCCCTTAGGATGTATGTTTTGATTGTAGGTACTGAAGTACAAAGATCCAGCTGACCTCTCTAGCCCCTTGGCTTGTTACTCACTTGATCTGACCCATGTCCTCCCCAGCCACTTCCCTTCTGCTGGGTCTCTGGCTGCTCCTCGCATCGCTGCTCACCATCCCTTCCACCTGTGCCAAGGCACACTCTCTCATGGCACAAACTGCTTTCCTGAGTGTGCTATGTAGCACAGCAGGATTTCACCAGCTTTGCTATCGAACTGGTGCTCCCAAACCCACTCAACACCCCCTGCTCCAACCCACAGCTCACCTATCACCCAAAAAGCATCCTGTCCCCCCAGGCTTCCCACCCCCAACCCAGCCAATGGCCCTGTAACTATATAATTGGGTCTAGTGATAGTGGATCATAATTATTCTCCAAAAAAAAATGTAAAGTTTTTCGGGTGAGGCTAATAATTTTCAGCTCTCCTTTCCCATTGTTCCACTTCCATCATGCTTCTTAAAGCCGAGTAGCTTTAAAAGATGAAGAGAATGCATGTTGTTTCAAGAAATACAAGCTATTAAAAAAAACCCAAATCACCAAAGGTAGAGGTGTGTGACTTACATCTCAGACGTGGCAGCTAGTTGGATTCCAAGAGCAGCTGCCTGTGGCGCAGGGGAAGGAGGTGCACGCCTCTGCCTTTCTAAGCATTGCTCGCTGGACGGAGATGTACTGTGGGTTGGTTTTGTGGTTTTTGTTTGGTTGGGTTTTTTAAGGTTATGTAGTATACCCTCAGGAGATTAGAGGGGAGGCAGTTACTCAGTAGGACTCTTTTTAGAGTCTTTTTAAAGATTTTTGTTCTCCATGCAGTTATGCAATAGCATGACAGTGCTAGAGTAAGCTTAGGTCTATGGAAATTTATTAGAAATCCAGCAAGAATTTAACTAAGGGTAGGGCGCCACCTGAAATATATTAACTTCAGTTTCCTTCAGCTATCTCAGGCTTTTGGTCTTGAGTTACACTTTTTTTTCTTTCCTTTCACCCCTCCCCCCAATTTGACATTTTCAGGCTTACATTCATTTCTTTTCAGGCCCTCTTCTTGTAATAAAGTTCAAAAAGCTGCTCTATAAAAAGATACTGATAACAGAGAGTCTTATGAGTAAGGTTGTTCTTTAAGTGCTAGGTAATTCAGGTCACTAAAATGATGCAAGAGGCTGAATTCTAGCTGTAGCTACATACATAATTACTTCGTCGTTTTCAAGAAAAACTTCACTAGCAAACTATTTTTCCATATTGCCTCCAACTCAAAGGCTGTGAGATGGATGGAGGTTTTATAAAGCAGAGTTAGTACCAAGTCTCAAGACAAGGAAGTGGGTTAGAAACCTTGGCCATTCACTTCCACCTCTTTGCCATTCAGCATTTTTCCGTTTTTCTCTCATGTGTGTATTTGTAGCGAAGCGACTTCATACTTAATAGTTTAGAGCTTTACCTGGAAACTAAGATTAATTGTTGCCTTGCAGTGCTGTGGCACTTGGAATGACTGCAGAGGGACTGAGCATGCCTCCAAATGGGTGATACATTTCCTTGAGCTGAATGTTGTGAGCATCTGTACATATTAGATAACAAATCACCATCATCTGAAGTAAAAAATTCCCTCCCAAAAGGAATTCTATTGCAAACACTCCTCTTTTTGTAGACAGAATAATAATAATAATAAAAAAACCCCAACCAACCAGCAGGTTGTTAATTACATTACTTCATTACTTTGTACTTGATCACCAGGTAGACAGGTGAGCATAGCATGAGAACCTCCTGGTGACTTTGCAGATCCATCCCTTATGACTCTACTGTTATTGCAGAACAGTAAGGCATTTACCTTCAAGCTACTGTAAAAAAAAAACCAAAACAACAAAAAACAAACCAAACCTAACAGAGTCTCATATTAGAAACACTTAACTAGTGATGTCCCATGCACATACCTTCAGTTTCTGCCATGGGCGTCTGACTGTGCAAGTTGGATCCAAAGTGCCGGAGCAAACGGACTTGCTTCCTAATTGAACAGAATTTAAGCCAGAAGCACGATTAGAGCCTAGTTTGACTCGCTCTGTGTAAGCTGTGACATTTCAGACCTCTTCCAGCTGAGGTAAGAAATGAACTCCACACCACCTTGCCCCTCCCTTGGTTCTCAGAAGACAGCAGTGAACACCACCCCTTACAGGTGAGGCTGGTGGCCGCCAGTCCCTGGGACTCAGCTGCCTCTTCCCAGCTGGAACCTTGCCCAGCCCTGCAAGTGTTTTGTACTGTTGGGAATCTGGTCTTGGCTGATGGCAGTGCAAAAGGAAAAAGTGCTGGTTAGATCCTGAGAGACAGCCAGGAGCAGCTTCCTAAAGCACCTCTCAGCTGTGGCTCAGTGTCTATGCCCACAGCATGTCACCGCTGTAATTGGCCTGCCAAACCCTAGTGAGCTTCAGAATACAGACGTTTTAGCACGGACTTTGTGCCATGGTCAAATAAGGGCAGAACACTGGGCTCGGACCCAGGCCACATAGCTTAGAGATGAGATTTCCTATTACAGATGTTAGAAGTGTCCTGAAAGCCAATTTTAGGATAGCACTGCTTGCTAACCAGAGATCCAATACAGAGCTTGAACACAGTCACCCTTGCAGAACTGGATATAGGCAGGTTCTAAACCCAGTGAAAGGAGGAAAGCGTGGCTCTTGGGGACTTCCCACTAGCTCTGCAGAACTCTCATCATAATTTATCAGCTGGGTTCAGAAAAAGAGTAAGGACAAGATCAGTGTTGTAAAAGAACCAGAAATGACAGTGTAAACTGAATTGCGAAGCAAGCCTTCTGTAAAGAGGATTACTTGCGTGTCTGACACAGTAATTATGAAAGGTTAGTCGTGAACCAGGAGATACAGAGAACGTAGTGCAGCATTCTGTCACAGAAACAGGATCTACATCAGAAACATGAATAAAGCGGGTACCTTGAAGTCATCTGGTGGTTGCAGAGATGAATTCCGACCCAGCAGCAGACCAGCAAGGGTACCCTGTAACCACACAGCTGACCCCTAAATGCAGTTACTGTGATACGTGAGTGAACGGCATACATAACGATCACAATCGATTGGAAGTGATTACTCAAAAAAACCCCAACACCCTGCCTTTCAGACAAAAAGCCTTTTTTCTAAAAGGCAGGACACACAGACTAGGCCGGATTTTTCAGCCTCGGTGTTGCAGCCCTGGCGCTCAGGACCTGGACCAAGGCCTGGGGCAGCTGCTGATGGCTGCCTGCCCCCTGCCCAGCCCGCCGCAGCGCTCCAGACCACCAGGCATTTCCTTTGGTTGTCTCAGCCTCAGCCATCAGAGTAAACCAATTTCTGAAACACCTGCTGAAACACTGGGAGGTGATCACAAGTTTTATGTTCAAAGGCCTGATGAAGTTTTTTGAAGCATTTCTGCTCCTGAACTCAGCCCACGCTTGCTGGGAAGAAACACCGCAGCCATTTTAGTAAAACTACATCTTAAACCCACTCTTTTCCTCTCTCCTGACCAAGATTCTTTTGCCCCTGTACTTATTTTAGTTCCTCTTTCCAAAAACTATGGTTTTGCTTGAAGGCTCGGTGTTACTCATTACTAGTGAATATCGAGAGGAGGTCTGTGGAAAGCACAGAAGAACGAGAGCAGTGCCGCTTTGGCCAGGTGTGTTCCACATGCTTGTCTCTAGAAGAGGTCTCAAATGAATTCTCATCGTACTACATCCACATCCCCAGGCAGCTGGGGGCACAGAAAGTACCGTGCAGCGTATGAACTGAAAACTAATACACTGAACAGTGCTTGCTCGTGGCACTTCAAATCCTAAGGAAATAATTCCATTTGTTCTTTGAGGCTGTGGTAATGAATATCCAATCGCTGACAAAACCCGAGCCACAGAAATAACCCAAAGCATTCAGTGTTTCTTAAGAATTACAGAATCCAACACTAAATTTGTCTTCTTAAGGCCTTCCAAATGCATACTATGTTTGTCATTAAACAAAACCAAATTCAAACCCCCCAACATTTACTTATCTCTGCTACATCCCATTTCTTCAAGAAATTTTCCCACTGTGTTAATCCAGACCCTTCCATTCCATGGAATTAAAGTCTGCAATGCAGTCACACAAAAGAATTTAAAGATACTCGTATTGACATAGCCCTCAGGGATCAGAGGTTTAGATGACTCCTCAGAATGAGAGCCACACTCAAAACGCCAGCGTCTGACGTGCCAGCAAAGTAACATGTATGTCAGTGTTAGCCTGGGGGCAGGTACCACATTCACACTAGTAATTAAAGTGCCTTTTTTTTCCTCTCTTTTTTTCTTTTGTAATAAGAATGCTATTAATGCTTTTTGGCTTTGACATTTGAAACAGTGGAAATATTTTGTTTTTCTATTTCAGGCCTATTCTGTCTGAGAGAAATGAGTTGCTTGTTCAGTTTTTATCTGATTTAAGCTTAACAGCTGATGGGTTTATTGGCCATTACAAGTTTAGACCAAAAAAGTTACCCACAACTACAGTTCTGCCTACTACCACAACAGTCTCTGCTACCTCAAGTAAGTTTTACAGGTTTTATTTTATTTCTTAGAAAAATAAAACATTCCAGAACAAGTAGAACACTACAGAAAAATATAACAGAAAGTATATTGAAAATTACAGGTTTATGTTTTGTTAGCATTTCAAATGTTAAGGAAATGAATCAAAATTAATATAGTCTAGGGAGTATCTTAATATACTCAAGGGAGAATGTACTTAACATTATTAAAAGGAAATTATTCAGGCAAGAGTTCAGCATAACAGTAACTCACATCAGTTGAGAGAGTTTTTCTGCCTCTTCTCAATTTCTGACACTTAACTAGCAAATTCCATAGAAGAATGGGATAAGCAGAATTCTTTCGTATAAGAAGTTCTAAGTATTTCAGGAAATAGTTTTGAGTAAAGGAACGCTCTCTTCTATACAAGCTGACATGTAAAAAATCTGACCAAATCTTTCATCACAACATTACTAAGATCAAGTGAAATTGGTATGGAAGCCACCTGAGTCCTCTTCAGATTGTCAGCATCCTATCAATATGACACTTGTCCTATAATTATTTTTATTTTAAAAAATTCATGGATTGGAACTTATAAATAAATGTGTCACATTAAAAATAAGTGTTCTTTTATATTTAAGACCAGTCAGCATATACAAAAGATCAGAGGAGAATTTCTCTGAAGGTTTGCCAAAACTACCTCATTATCGAGACACCAAACAGATAAATTCTTAACAATTTCTGTAACCTGAATGTGAGAGATTTAAGATACAGTTATAGCAAAACCCCAAATTATTTATGATTTTTTGCAACACATAAGCTGATTTGTACTCAAAACATATCAAAAATCAGGACAGCAATGGCCTGTCAGCAGGAAGCCAAGAAGCTGTGGTGCTTAAATACTGCTAATGAAAGGTATTTCAAATGGGTGAAAATAAACATTAGAAAAATGAAATCATGACCTGTAAATCATTCTGATGTGACTGCTACTCTAATAATAAATAATTCAGCTCTTCACTATAAAGCACTTCTTAACAACCAAACAAGATTATTTTCTTTTAATCCCAGTTTTAAATTTAGAAAAATTAGGGCACCTCAATAAAATTTTGGCAGCTACCATACTGGCATGCACCTGTGACTCACCTGCCTGCTACATTTCTTATATTCCTGCTATGGACACTGAATGGAAAGACTCAAAGAACATTAAATTCTTACGTCATTGTTGTGCTGCATGCAGCACTGAAATAGGAGGTACTTGCCTGACCTAGCAACTGACACTGCGAGACAGGAAAACTAATTAAATGTCATGGCACCCTGCCAAGCACTAACTGTAATTTGAAAAATTATCATTTAATTTACAGTTCTAAGAGTTGAATATAGTGCATTATTTCTACATTGTATCCTACACAGAACGCACTTTATAAAAAGCAACTCACCATATAATTAAAAATAATTTTAGAAATACACCCTGGTAGGAAAGAACCCTGAAGACACATCAAGGCAGCAGAAGTGATGGCGGTGGGAGTTCCATTCCCGTGACCATGTAGATCTGACTGTAGGACCGAGGCTACATCACATAGAATATGACTAGATATGCCTCCATACACATGGTAACTTGCTCTTCAGAACAATTTTCCTTGTGGGAGGCATAAAAAGTGTCACTGAATACCTATCATGTGAGGACTGAAACAAAAAAAAAAAAAAGCAAAAACCAAATAATCTGAAATCAATGAAAAATACAGGGTCCGATTTTTAAACTTTGGATTAGGCAAAACAATGAGTATGCAGATCTTCTAACAGTCATGGGCATAACACTGAAGACAAAGTAATTTTAATGCCATTCAGTTGAATCTCAGAAACTTGGAAAATTATAAAAAGAATGGATTCATTCAATTAAAGAGAAATACAAGTAAAAGTTCCTGATAAGAAAATTAAGTCAGGAAGTCTTTGTCAGAAAGTATAGGCTGAACAAAACTTCTGCAAAATGCTTCATTCTAAAGAACTTAAAAACCTGCAAAGATATTCTTCATAACTCATCTAGCTTTCCTTGGAAATTAAGAGTTATGTAGAGGTTTGGGGGTTTTTTAATCTGTCCATCTCCGCTCCGTGTTTCCCAAAATTATGATGTCATTGACTGATTCCAAACAAATCTGAAAAGGACATAAAAGTCTTAAAAATACTCATCCCAGCACATTACGTAGAAAGGGAAAGTGTTAGCTCAATACAGAGACTATTAACATCCACCCAAGGAGGAAAAAAAATACAAAGTGTATTAACTTGTTTATAAACAAAGCATTCCATTTCAGAAAGGAAATGCCAATCCCTAATATTAAACAGATAATTCAAACATTACGTTGTGTTTCAAAATGTCATCAGTAAAAACTCTACAGTACTACATGTCACAAAGCTATGTGAAAACTTTAGGGAAAAAAGTCAGGAATTTGAACTCTGCTCTCCTCCATCACAGTAATTTCAGGTAACAGGTCACCCCCTCCCTCTGAAGCGCTACTGCAATATAACGTTATTGTACTTCAGGTGTATTACTAGAGCTGTATGACAACAGGCAACAAGTTACATTTTTAAGATCACACTGCGGTCAAATGTAAATTTTCACTAACATCCCATTCTATAAGGTCACTAGAACAGATACGTAGCTGAGACATGTGAAAAGATGATGACTGGAGGTGACAGCGAAGTTATTGTGGTGTTTGTCCCTTGCAATACCAGATCTAGTTAATGAATACATCAGGATTATTCATTTTTCTTCTTTTGTTTAAACATACTGCTTTGCACTTGTATCAAATATCTCATTTCAATTTCAATTTACTTTTTGCTCTTCAAAAAGTTGTGAAACCTACAGTTGCCCTGTGCCAGCAGAAGTGTAAGAGGAGTGGGACTCTCGAAAGCAATTATTGTTCAAGTAACTTCGGTAAGGAAGCAGAGTTTGTATCTTTTTCATTATTCACTTGGCACTGTGTTTTTAGACTCATAGGAATTTTACCAGACATAATTCTGAGTTCTCATTAACATATAGGCTATATTTTTAAACCACAGTGTGTGTCTGACATTGTTATCTTTGTTTCACTCGGTACGTTCTTGGAGATACTCCAAAATAGGGACTGCGCTTATGTCTGAAACAAACATATTTTCTCACTCTGAAAAGCAACGACATTAGACAACCTCCTACAGGAAAGGATGGATTCAGTTACTGTATTGTCATCTCATTTGTCTGTAACCAGCTGAGACACATTTTATGCTGTACCTGCTGACTGTTCCACAATTCAGCTTACAGACTTCCAAAATATCTTTAAAAGAAATTGGAAGGCATGGAAGCTTATGCGCAGTGCCTTCTGTACACAGACACAAATCACTCAGGAAGAATGGTGTGTGCTGTATATTTGGATGGCATTGTCACTGCTGATTTATTCACTTATGTCTCAAGAATATTTTCCCGTAGTAATATTGGATGCTTTTTAAATGCAACATGCATGAAAATTTGATGGGACAACCATCCCTCTCCTTTTTTTTTTTTTTTTTTGTTTGTTTGTTTGTTTCGTTTAATCTAACTCTAACTTTATAGGTAATCCCATGAGATTTGAGGAAATCTGCTGTTTCAGGAATGTGGGGGCAGCTTTGGATCATTTTGCTAGGAAACCAGTTGAGGGCTGTGGCTGTACCCTGAAGCAGAATGGAGTTGCTGCAGCACAACCCCTTACCACTCTTATCACCAGCCTGTTTTAATTTGCAACTGGTATAGGCTGGCCCAAGACCAAAAGCAGCACAGAGGAAAAAATTAAAATAAAATTGTTTCCTCTTACTGACTACACCTCAGCTTTTGTGGTGATAACACTATATAAAACTTGTTCTTTTTCCACTAGTATCAGGGTAATAAATCACATTCTCCTCTCTCATCATTTGTCAAATACTTGAATTTTTTCAGTCTTTTCTGTGACAGGAGTAAGAGCAAAAGTATATTATATGCTACTGTGAATGCAAGCGTAGCATAAGGTAAGAACAGAAGGTGTGTTGCTTGTAGAATACGATTTATTCTAAGTTTATTTGCTGACCTGATGAATTTAGAAAATAAGAGCTATTTCTCTTCCATCATACATTTCATTTTTATTGTTTCTAGAAATATAACTGCAATATCCAGCAAACGTCCACAGTTCTCTTTTGATTGAACTTGAACACTATTTAATTAAAAGCTCTGGATTAAAGGAAAGCGATGTGCAAATTTACAGACACCCACCCAAACTGTGGGTTATGCAGATTTGTGAAACAAATCTGGCTGCACATACTTGATAACTCAAGATCTGATTGATCCTACGAGAGAATAGCTAATGTACAAAAGGTGACCTGAAAAGAAAAAAAAAATTGTTAATACTATTTACAATTTTCCCTTGATAAATAAAGATGGCCTACAACTTAATCTAGTCACCCTAGGGAAAAAAGAAATATGTTTTTTTATTTTCATGCGGAGGGGTCTTTGGGAGATATGATGGTCTAAATCTAAATTTAATAGTCTAAATTTAGTTGAAATCGGCAAATTCATATCAGCATCACGCCTCAGACTGATCAAAATCTAGCTCCCAGGGCATTAACTATGCCAGGCTAATCATTTAAGAGGGTCATAGAACTGGGAATTCAGCTTTTGGCTAAAATGTTTTCAGTTTAACTTCTCCACTTTTTTAAAGTTAGTCATCAAAAGTAGTATCAAATTGTACTGTTTAATTAAAATTATCAAAACCTAGAACTGGGCTTCTAGAACATTTTTCTAGAACATACATTCTAGAACAGTTTTGTATTTGGTGCCACCAAAATTTGTCAGCAGTGAGTTATCTATTTCAGGTGATACCCACATTTTTTGTAACTATTTCCAGTATTGTTTCCTTGTTATGGACTGATGTACTTCCTCAGTTTTTATGATGCCTCAAAATTTATGTCTAAAAAAAATAATAAGAATGCAGCAAATTTATCAAATGTCTTCTCTTCTAGTAATAACTGGAACAGTCATCACAGCAGTAACACGGGCTGGCAGTCTGCATGCAACAGTATCCATCATTAATGTATATAAGGAGGGAAATCTAGCAATTCAGCAAGCCGGCAAGAGCATGAGTGCCAAGATTACTGTAGTATGCAAACAGTGTCCTCTCATCAGAAGAGGTAAGTACACTAAAATAACTGCTTTGTGTGTTTATAAAAGACAATAGTTTTGAAAACTGCTATTTGAAATAGGACCACAAAAATCAATAAAATTACAGTAACTGTTTCTATAATCAACAACTAGTATCATAATCAATTTAGGATAAAAATAACTAATTATCCAGGTGTATAGTGCATTTTTCAGTTTTACTTATAAAGGATTAGACTCACTTAGATCAAAGGAGTTTGAAAAAAATTTTTTTTAAAACCCACATGATATAAACTACAATCTGATTTGGTTCTCTCAAATGATGCTCAGTTAGATTTTGGTTTTCTGTGTATGTAATCTGGAGCCAATTTCGATACACAGTTATTTAGAAGGGAAAAACAATTAGAAAAACAGCATGTCAGAGCAAATGACCAAAATCAACACGTTTCCCTGTTGCTTCTCTCCTGTATGTATTTACATTTTCACTGTAGAAATACTAGTGATATTAAGTCCACTCTGTATCTGCAAACAGCCAGTATTTCTATAGTTATCTTAAACAGCATTATACAGAGATCAGCCAAGATAGTTGTCAGTTAAATATAATAAGTGTTACCTATATGGTGGTATAAGAAACACTGAGACCATTTTTCATTGTAGTAACTAAGTAAAAAATAAGTTTTCAGCTCTGCCTCTTAAGTAAATAGCTAGAACAGGAGAACAGGTGGAACCATAGCAGGAAAACAGTCAAAATAATTTACTAAGCATCAAAAAAACCCTGATAACACTCAGGATACTGCTGATATTTAAGCATATTAATTCAAGTGGGCAGCACCAAAGTGAAAAATCCTTGTCAGAAAAAGTAAGTTCTCTGGAAACAAGACCTGTCTGGGAGACATAGTAATAGCCTTGGTGGAACAAATGGCCTCCTTTTAAGCAGACCGCTGGCTCCAAACCACACATTTCTGTTTGTCATCCTAGATCACGATGAATTATTCAATAACCATTACTTAATATCTAAACTTTTCTGCTTATACCCCTCTAATATCAGTCCTTCCAGCCTAAGGCTTCAAAACCCCCTAACCCTTCTAAGCCATAAATACACAAATCCATCCGATTTCTCTAAAGCCAGGGCTTATCACACATTAAGTTCCCCTTGCTTGCCTGACTGCCTTTGTATTTATCTAGAAATGTTTATGTCTATGGAGGAGGAAAAGGGAATGAAAACACTTAAGTGCATCATCCCTTAAGTGCATTACCCTGCAAACTGAGCAAATGAGAAAATATTCAAAATGAATGAGTCGCATCTGGCTTTGGTTGTTAGTAGCTACACTATCCAGTGTTTACAATACATTACTAACGTCTTTCAGACTGTCTCATTTGACAGTCTGCATTTAATGAGTATCTCCGATGTATTTAATTATGTAGTAGATACTTAACTATATATATATACACACACTTTATTTTTATATAACTATTTTATTGCATAAGAAGCATGGCAAAGATGGGTAAGGAAGTATATGGTTTAGATAAGAAGAAAAAAATATTAGAAGGCATTGGTAACAGAGTGCAAATGAATAGACACCACAGATATAGAAATATACTTGCCACATCACATCCTGGATTTCTGTCTTTTAATCTCATCTTCTCCTCTGTAGGTTTAAACTACATCGTCATGGGCCAGGTAGAAGAAGATGGTAGAGGAAAAGTCTTTCCCAACAGCTTTGTCATGAGTTTTAAGACTAAGAACTCAAAGATCCTAAATGCCTTGAAAAACAAAACATGTTAAAACTAAACTCTGCAGCTGCATTCTATCATCTCTCTTGAAAAATAATTTTCACTTAGTATAAATCATGAAAACGCAACTTGTCAGCACTAAGACCATGCTCACCCCTTCCTCCTTCCCATCCACCTAAGCACACCCTGGCACAAAGTGGTGCCCATCACAAGACGAGAACAGATCCTCCTAAGTCTTAAAGCCGAAGATTTGCAGCACAGCCATCTGATCTCAAACATACCAAATTCCAATTACTTGGAAGCTGTTAATTTATAATTGTCCATTTTTTAAAGGAGTTGTGTATGTAAAATAAGAATTCTAAGTTCAATATTTATAGTAACTCATTTTGACTTAGCTTGTCCTCTAAAGTTGTTTTATTACATGGATTTCTGCATTATTATCTGTGCTTAATAAAATATTTTAAGATAAAATCATACACTAGTTACTCATTATGTGTAAAGTGGGGCAGGCTAAACATAAAAACTCTTTTGTGATCATTTACATGCTTCTGATGGTTTTGGTCTTGCATAATATGACTGACACTACACTGCCTTGCTGATTACGGGCCTTATTTTCCTTCCACTGAAATCAGTGAATCTCCAATTTGAACAAGATCTGGATTTACTCTTCAAAGAATTAGACAACTGTAAAAAAGCACCACGCTTTACTGATGACTGTAATCTAAGTTAGTAGATGTCACTATTAAGTTTCATAAGGTAATCAGGGAGGAGGAAGGTAGGAATTTATGGCAGTAAAGTACACGTGCAAAGCATTTAAATTTTTGTCTCTGCTGTGGAAGGACAGACAATACAGCAATGCTCGGTCTGGCACCAGTAGTGTAAACAGTAGCACATCTAATTTATTTCATCCCTGTAAGCAAAAGGTTAACAAGTAGCTGTTTTGAAAATAGGGGAAGGAACAGACTGGGAGCAGTTAGACAATGTTACAATGTTAAGGCATCTGTGTCAGGTCTGTCTGTTATATACAGTCACTTGCCACTCTCAGACTGAAAGGCCATAACCAAAGATGGAGGAATAGAAGCAGATTAGAAGATTAATACTAAGAAGTTGGAGAACTTTTTGGTCAAAACCAGATATGAAATACTTTCTTTCAGAACTGGGTAAAACTCAAATACTAATAAAAATGACATGGATGGAACAGAATAAAAGATCCCTTTAAGTACTTCTTTTCCTCGTATCTAAATACCATACCAGAGTGCTTTCGATCATCTGTAGCCATGGGCAGGAAACAGTAATGAAATACACAGTCCCTACTGGAAGTACTCGCTGCTTATTTCAGTAGTGGAATGTGGGTTACCGTTCTTCCACTATTGATGCTGGTATGCAACGCCGGTACCGCTGCAGTGCCACGCAGCAGCACAGCTGCATCTGCTGGGAAGACTTCACGGGTAGCAAGGCAGGAGACAAAGAGCCAGAGGGAGGCACAAAGGTACAAAGAGGCTGTGCTGGCAGCTTGCATCAAACAGCTCAGTGCTGTAACCACGCGGTACAGATGGCCAGGGCTCTGCCTTACTGCCTAAACACAACAGTGCTTCTCTGCAGAACTGACAGCAACGCCTGTTGGCAAAGTAGCTGTCGCTTTGTAATTTTAGAATTTTTATATTGTAATTTTAATTTTCCAGTGTTGACTCCTATGCTGATAAAGGTGTTTTATACATGGTGCTCTCTGCATTTCTCAGCAACACCAAAATCATGCTCAGAACTGTCCTGAAGTACAATAATCTATTTTTATGTATGATGACATGACCATCTGTCATGCAGCTTTTTTCAGCGAGGCAAGAGTCTGGCAGCCTGCTTCTCATCTCCTAAATGGTAAGTAAGGAAAAAGCTCCTGCCTGCTCTTCTCAATGCTCCTTTTAGACCAGTTTCTTTCCAAATCAAAGCACTGACAGCAGTAGCCCTGCAACAAGGAACAGGACCCAGGACTTAAAAGAAACACAGAGCAGTTTTCTCTGTAAGAGAAACCAGTTTTCTCAAGTAAGAATTGGTTACAAAACACAGGTAACAGCTATTAAGTTTTTAAAAGCAGACACAATGACTGTAAACTTCAGACACTTAAAATCCAACCTGCAACCAAACAGAATGAGAATTATCTAACCGTAGTACAATATCTGAAATATTTTCAACTGAAATAATAATCAAAACCATAGCTTTGCAAGAGCATAAAAGCTGACTTTCAGTAATGAATGGTTTTGACCCTTCTGCTGCAAATGGAAGCTGCATGAAAATTTCCATCTAAATTTTTCATTCATTGAGGCAAAATTAGCTCCAAGACAAAGCAGACATTAACATGAAAGGAACATTTTGCAGTGGTCTCAAAAAACCCACTTAAGTCCTGTCATGACTTGCACTAAAATTTGTGCAAAAAAAATCTGAATCCTATACGAAGTAAACTGCAGCTTCTCCAAACTTTGGTGAGGTTTTTTGACATGCCAGCTTAAAGAAGTATCACAGACACCTAAAATTTTATCTCTGCACATGTCCAGAACTGTTCTGTGAGTACATAAGGGAGATCTTGGAGCCCCAACATTTGCAGACTACTACTCGAACAGCCAGTATTAAGTTGCCAAATGATAAAGCAAAAGCATGTGTAATACACGCAACTAACTAAAATATAAACGATAAGACAAGATTGACTCAATAGCACTCTATTGATTAGTAGTGAAGTAGATAGGAAGACTGCAACAGCTTTCAAACAAGGCAGAGATGCCAACTGTCATTCAACTAAGGTACTACAGAGAGCAAACCTCTCTCTCTGGTATCTATCACTTTACAGGTATGGATTTCAGGGACAAATAAAAACTCTGGAACCCCCAGTTCCAATCCAGCCCCCCCCTGCCCCCCCCAAGTGCCTTGAAGTAAGACAATTCTTTCTAAGGACATGTCCACACTTTAGTAAACACAGTACCATGTGACAATGACCGAACTAGCTCCTAGTGACTCTGCTTAACATATCAAAAACAGTTAGAAACAGCTACATCAGCATGCTGCTTCATACAGATAAACACACCCAGCTTCCCAGAAGAACTGATCAGCATGAGTGCCAGCAGCTCATAGTGCATCTAGAATCCAATCTAGCTTGTTCAGAACTAGCTCAGGTATCACTTCATGGCACAGCATGAAACCATTTGAATGAACTTAAACTTAACAGGATGGGGTCCACAAGGAAAAAAGGTAGTAACACATTAACAACCTTCCTTAAACTTACTATCTTAACATGACAAAGAAATTACTTTCAATGGGGTACCTGATATATTATGTTTCAAATATGACTAGTATTAATACAACCATATTTTTCAAAGAGCTTTTATTTGTCTGCTTCCTTTCTTGGATATAAGTAACATACACAGCACACAGTTTTTATGTTGGTGTCTTATTGAAAAATGAGATCTGAGTCCAAATACAAAATTCAGTGATCCTCATTGCTTTGAACATGAGGTTGGCTTCTTATTCACATGAAAAGCCAACACTTATCAGAATCTATACTACAAGACTTCTGGAAGCAGAATATTAAACCCTAGTTCAGTATATATAATGTCATAGTACAGAAAATATATTACCTTTACAAGAAAGACCTTTATAAGAATTCCTTCAAAAAAGTAAACATTCATGTAAGCCTCCACTCCATCAACCTCCCAAAATCAACTGTAGTCAAAGACCACATGGCTACCTGCGCCTTCTGGCCATAAGACCATTGTAGAAGAGCACCATCATAACAGTAAAATTGTCAATCAATCCTTTAGCTGTCATAAATATACCTATTTTGTAATTAAAAATACAGGAATCACATTTCTCAATTACAATTTGTTAACTTGAATTATATATAAGCATATAAAGCCAAATAGGACCCTCTAGCACAGAAAATCCACAAAGCCCTTACCGTCCATTGTAAGCAATGTCAAAACACATGTTTTCACAAAACAGTATTCCTGACACACACAAAAAAAACTTAGCTTGGCAGCAACTGTGGTAAAAAAAAAGGAAAAAAAGCCAAGTTTAAAAGTAGGTATGTAAAACCTGTCTAAAGCAGGCCCTTCTAAACAATATCTGTCCCGTGATCAGATTCAACGTATATACCCACAGAAAGAAGTGTACAGTGTTTCACAGGAATTGTTCAGCATTACAAACAACAGCACTCCTGTGCTCCACGTCATTTTTGTTAAATCACAGGTTTTAATATTTCAAATAATCACCCAGATTTTAAAAACCTAAGATATTAAACATTAAAAGTGCACAGGTTAGCTCCCAATCTCAACATGTATACTAAAATGTACTTTTGAAGCACCACTGAAAAATAAAAGCAGGAATTGATTGTCTTACGTATGACCACAATGTTCAAGAAAGGGTTGGTCTATTTTGAGTTCAAAATTTCAGTGTTCCCACAAAAGGGAAGAGTCTTGATGATGTGACTTTCTGTATTCTCTAAATGTTAGTATACAGTCAATGTTAACATACAAAACTTGGCACTAGAACTGCCTCTTTCAGAGCCGCACAGTCTTTGCATGCACTGTAACCTACAGTCAAACAATTTCCAACTAGGCTGGAAATTTTCTATTATTCTGTATCTGACTTTTCTATTAAAAATAAACATAGGCTGGATTTTTGTTTTAAAAAGCCTATCTTCTCCCACAACTTGAAAAACAAGTATCAAAAAGGAATGAACAGCAAAAATAGAAGAAATCAACACATTGTGCTAGTTATGAAGCTCTGACACCTGACAGCCACAGTCTGAGGAACATTAAAAAAATTCCATATACAAATTTTATATACATACTAAGATTAAGTGCTTAAGAAAATTACTACATCTGTTTTTGCATTTATTTCCACCACTTCCACATCTAGCTGCGACTCATGCAAACACATTTTCAAATGTATTTTTGTGCAATAATCTTTTCTATTTGGTCTGGAAACAGAATTAGGTCAACAACTTTCACTTACAGGTATCAAGAAGTAGACACTTTTTGTCTAAAAGTTAGGCCTTAATTTCTTGGATAAAACATAGCATATTTAGAAGTTCGAAAGCCAAGTAGGTCTCTCATTTCATTTCGGAATTTTGATAAGTCCTGCCGCAGTTCATTTAGGTTTTCCACAGTTGCTTGATCCGTGCTTTGCATCTTCTGTCTCATGGAAGTCAAGTAGCGGTGGACTAAACAACACATCACCTTTTGATAATTTTCATCTCTCTTTTGTTTCAGATTTCTCCATTCCTTTAAACAAACATCACACATTTACTAGAGAAGTGACTTTTGAGCTCTAAAGCCTGTATACAATTATACAGAGAATAAGTAAGAATAAAACAACAGAACTATTTTACAGATACATCCTGATGTGCACAAATAATATATGTAAACTGCCAGCAAAATTTGAAGTGAATTATGATCTGTTGTACCAACAAAATTGAACAGTTATAATCTACCTGGCTTGGTAATTGTCCTATAAGCAATTAAGAGTTCCATAACCCTGAATGCTTCTCAGTGCACATTCCATAAAGTCTTTGAATTTAGTTTATTTGATGCTATTTTTGTCAGCAAGAAGATGAAAAATTAGTATGCAAAATTACAGGGTACAATAAAAACATTTATTCAAGAAGAAGAAAAAAAATATCCCTCCAACCAACAGTGAGAGGCTTCAGTGACTTTTTTGGTTATTTGACACTTCTGTAGTATGTTTAAAACCAATTACCTTCCCTAAAGAATACTCTAACCTCACCATTTCTGAGATTAGTGCATACTTCCTTAAGGTTTCTATGAATTTTCAATCACTCACATCATTTTTTCTGGGGGAATTGGGGGTTGGAGGGAAGGGGGCTGAAATTCCCCAAACTGAAAGTTAATAGAATCTTAGCGAAGTAAAAATAGGTAACTTATTTTATTTATATGTTGGATGCAACCCACATTATTCTGTAGTTCCTATTTATCTTAGCAGCACTCACTATATGACAGGCAGCTTCATGTAGCAATTTTCTGATTCATTTTAGCAACCAGCACCTTTCCAGCTTCAGAGCCTACATCTTTCACACTCATTTCTTACCTTTAGGCTGTTCTGACGTTTCACTTTGCCACTTGATGTATGAGAGCAGATCCATTTACTGAGACTGTTGAAAAGATAACAGATAGTCTTGGGAGAGGGAATAACATTGAAAGGTGGAGGTAGCGTGCATTTGTCATCAAAGTAGCTAAGCCAAAGCTTGGCACGAGCAAACTTCCACTCCTTATCTTCATGATTCTAAAGCATCAGAAACATTAACAAAGACAAGAAGCAAAAATATTAACAGGCTATTTTGTAAGTTTTATTTTCTCACACCTGAAAACCTAATTGTTATTAAATTTTGATTTCAAGTATTTTAATAAATTCAATATATAAATATTAAATAATTAAAATAAAAACATGTATCTTCAATTCACTATATACACTGGTGTAAATACAAAATTTTGCTATGAAGGTATAAACCCCCTATCAAATGGCCAAACACTATACCATATCAAGAAGAGCATCTTGACTTGAACAGCTGTTGTATCAAAGAAGTCTACAGTTCCCAGAGGGCCAACGTCTTGCACATGTTCAACATATGAAGTACCCATTTTATTTGGATCAAAGTAAATAAAAAGCTTGTATTTGAAGGTAAGAGATGCCCCTTGCAAGCTCAGAGACAGAGCTTATTCATAAAGGTCTATAAGATCTAGACCTAGATATAGCTAGCAATTATTGGTAATTAATCAGAAACCACTTACTGCTATCAGCTGAAAACTTTTATGAAGCATTGCCACAAGGAGTTTAGTTAATACTATCACAACCACCACATTGTAGGTACCAACAATAACAGCACCCACAAAAGACTGTAACTCTTCACCATAGCTAAAACGTGTGACGAAGATAGCTACATGTGCCAGGGAGAATATATACCAGAACAGGGCAAAACATGTGCCAATAAACCTACAAAAATGAGAAAAAATAATCTGGTTAGGTAAAGCAAACACCAAAACTGAGTTTAATGTAAATTCACTTTCAGTGAAAAATTCCAGTTCTGTTTTAATTACTAGGGATTAAGGGCTAGAACGATACAGCTATTTCATAGGTAGCAAACTCACGAATGGAATGTGTCATTGCTCTGTTGCTCACAGAAAATACCCGCACAGTCCTTCTCTTCATTTACAGTGAATCCTTTATCATAAAGTTGTGTCAATCCAATTGTGAATGAGAACAAGACAAGAAGAAACATGCCCAGAAATTTTCCAAAATCTTGTAGCATCTGACCCATTGAAATCTGTGAAATAGATTTATTTCCAATTTTAGTAAAACATGCAGTTATTTTTGTTTGTACTCTCTCCTTCAGCCTCTAGTCACCACCAACAAAAAAAAATCTATTTACATTTTAAATGTTTAACTTAAATTTAAGATGCTAAACAGACCTCACAATCAGGAGGTACACTTGTACCACTTTTCAGTGAAAAGTTCTAGATGTTAAAAATTTAAGTAGTTCAAACATCACCTAGTAAGTTCATATCCCTCAATTAACCATAAGCAATAGTATGTACACCTTAGTCTTTATTTGCAATACCAACAGTAATAAGGGTCTCAGAAGTCAATAGATAAAAGCAGTAAATGAAATGCATTTGAACATAAATACCAACATAGAAAGTTAATGAAACACTTAATAGGGACACTGAATTAATCAAAACATTTGGAATCATTATTCATCAGTAATCAAAAAGCAGTATACCGAAGTCCATCTGCAAAATACAGAATTAATTCACTGTACGTTTTATGCAAGATTTTAAATATACATAATGTGTAGGTGTGTTAAGCACATAAAAACTGGGGTGTAAAGTATAGAAGATATGACACTATATTAAGATCATTAGTTTCCATTTTGAAATACCCTATACAGAAGTTTCCAAAAGTAAAAATACAGCGTCTTTAAAAAAAAACCCAAACTTATGCTAGTGCATTTTTCCAACACAGAGAAGACCTTGACTTGCTTTTGTCATTAGCATAAATTTTCACAAAGATCCAGCATAAACTGTTCACGTAATTCAAATTACTCTTCCTACAAACTTCTTCAGAGAACAATATACTATTATCAAGAATGCAAACATATGAAATGGGGTCAGGTAATTCTCTATATAAACCAGTGTGTGGAAAGTGCTTTCTACTCCTGTATTAATCACAGTTTGCACCAAATCAGAGTCCAGAACTATATCACTGGTTAGGTTTTGCAAGTACAAGTTTACTGGGAGATGAAACACCAGCTCCTGCTCCCTTCCATGCTGCTGGACACCCACTGAGTACCCTTGTTGCACAGCAAATTCTCTCCGATTCTTTGAACAGTTGGCCACAGCCATGGAGAATCAGCAACTGTAGGCACAGAGCTACGCAGTAATTATAATCAGCTGGTCAGAGGATGATTGTAACCCCCATCAGACTGCTTCATCACATTTAACCCCTTAAAGAAAGAAAAAAACCACACAAACCACCCAACAACAAAATATTTACCCTTTAACTGACACGATTGCAGGCAAGATGAAATAGGAATGCACAGAAAGTGCAAACCACCCAAAACTATTCTGTTTGGAATACAGTGTAGTAATGCAGCCAAATACCAGCTGCTTTCTTCATATAGCGAAGCTATTCCTTTCTAAGCATTTGAAATCTAATGATCTAACCTATGGGAATATTATTCTATCTCCTGTTGATAATAAAAACCCACTACAAACAGCCAACTTACAAATCTATATTAAAATAGGTTTTATTAATCCTAAGTAAAGTAATGGAATGCTTAAAAATAACTCTTGATAGCCAAAAGAGCATAGCAGCTGCCTCCCCCTGCCCCTGTTGGGTTTCCATGCCGTATTTGATCACCACCATTTGAACTTTGTGACCTACTTTCAGAAAATACTGTAAGAGTTGTTACACAAGCTGTACTGGCCAACAGTAATAACATAAGCTTCAGTGTGCAACTGAATGGGGTGACTGTTGACTGTTTTTATTTACTTGGAAAATTTTGTAACATAGCCTCCCAATAAAAAACTTGTGAAGGATCTAGTACATAAATAAATACGCACATTAAACAGTGAATCTCTTTAAAATGTGGAGACTTTAGCGTTCAATCAATTTGTATAACAAGCCTAATGCTTACTGCAACATCAAGACTAGTATTTTTTCAAACTATGCAAGTGCATTTCCATTTATAAATGCATAAAAGAAAAAAACTAAAAATAATTAACAGCAACAGAGTCACATCTAGAAAGAAAAGGGTAAGAAGTAAAACAAAACCCTGAGAGGAGAAACAAGCATCTCTCATTAATATTAAACTGGTTTCAAAAACTATGAATATTCTTTTTAAAGGACTTAAAGATCCATTTAACAAGTGATTATTTTTCTTTTCAAAGAAGGACTGTTGTGTATGAGACAAAAACATTAAGTTATTTGTGCAGCGTGATAAAGTATTCTAACTCATTAAAATGAGCTGAACCTTCAAGCTGGAGGTTTTCAGCTAGATCCTAAAGCCTTGATATGATACTCCGATCTAGTGATCTGAGCCAAAATCATTTATTTCAGAAGCTCCTTCAGTATAGCTCTAGTTGCAGAGGAAGAGTTAAAAAAAAAACGCTGCTCTCAAATACTTAGTCTGCCTTTATGTCTAATAGTAGCAACATTTCTTGCACAATCCTTTCAGATCATCCTCTTGCCACTACACTCTAAAACTAGTCCTGTTCACTAGAAGGGAGGACAAAGCATCAATTTGACCTATTAGGACAAATTGCATCAGCGTAATCACTTTATGACTACCCTATTTATTCCAAGCAACTTTTTATTCAACAGACACTTGCAAATCCAGTGGTGATGATGACAAGCAGCTGTATTAACTAAATCGTATCAGAGTTAAAAATAAACAAACAAACAGGAGGGGGAAAATCATCAGTACAAGAAAGCAGTGACTTGTATGATCTGATTTGTCACCACAAATTTCCCAGAAAGAAGGCCAGAGAAGCTGGAAGTATACCTATGCAAAGCTTCTGTCAGTAAGCTATGCTTTTAATAATAGGTAGTTTAGTTTGTAAATAAAGGCTCTTCACTGGCACAGTAACTAAACCAATCAGCGCCGAGGACTCTAGCTGAACAAAAAACCACAAAAGGAAAAAAATGTTGCTAGTGGAGTAAGAGTTGACTTCTACTCATCATATTTTGTAGAAGGAAGCTTTCTTCCTCCTTTTAATGTAAAAAGGATTGAGGGAGGTAATTGCATCCTAAACGTGATGTCTTAATAATAGTCCAGGTTCCCTCCCCTATCCCCAAAGGTACTAGACCTTCTGTGTAATGTCATATTGCACCCTCAGGTCCACCCAGTTTATCTGAAGTTTATCATGATGAATAGCACCAAGACTAAGATGACAAGGCTGGTGCTTAAAAGAAGAAACGAACTAACGAAAAAACAGTTCATGGCATAAAGTCGGTAGGAAACTCCATGTCTGCTCTCAAACCAGAATAAGAAAACTAAATTCTTTGCATAAAACCAGGCTAAATTCCAACTTTAAACAAAAAAATTAAATTTACCTTAGAAACTGTTGTGGTCTCTACTGTTCAAGCATCACAACACAGGACTATTAATGCTTCCCCACACCATCTCCGGACAACTGAATTAAATGTATTACATAACTAAAATACCATTGGTTTTGGGGTTTTTGTTTGTTTGGAGGTTTTTTTGTGGGTTTTTTTTTTTTTGGGTGTGTGTGTGTGTGTGTGTGTGTTGTTTTTTTTTTACTGTCATTATTATTCACTGGAAGGCTTCAGCAAATTCCAGGTAAGAAGAAACATTCTCCCTTCTAATAACTGGCTATAAATAGATGACTATTTCAATACTCTTGAGATATTTATATTTTTCAGACCAAAGAAATTTGCCCAGTTCAACTCAACATGCAACTTGAGTGAGATCACAGCAGTAAACCAGAAAGGCTTTTGATTACTCTTCCTTGCTACACACCTCATTCATCTATCTTTTAGAGATAAGATGTAAGAATGATCATTTATCTAGAACTTTACCAAAAAAAACCCCCGATCCTTACGGTTTTCAAACCAGACACTCCTGCAGTATGTGATGCTAACCACAGATGAAAAGAAAGAGTATATTTCTTAAAATATTTTTTTCTGTAATAAAGTGAACTACACTAGGTCTTCCATTCTTTTTCTTACCTTTTACAATCTAAATCATGTTTTACATGAGAGATTAAAAAACCAAACTTCAATGCAATAGAACTTCTTTCTACTTTATTCTTTATAACTTTCTTACTTTAAATTAAGATCAAGTTTAATATTTTCTCAAGCAGCAACAATATTCACCTGGAGTGGTCCCAGAATAGAGCTGGTTGTGTACATGAAGAAGAGACGCAGATAACTAAGAACATTAGCAAAAGCAAAAAGACCTTCTGCCACTAGGGTAGGGTGGAATGCATCCCAGTCCTTCCTTTCAGCATAATCATGAAACTGCAATATAAAAAGACAAACTGAAATAACTGACATTACAAATACAGAAATGCACCACTCCCTACTTCTGCCTCCAAAACAGGCAGCAGCATAAAAGAAATTAACACAATTCATACATGGCTTACCTCTTTCAGGTATCTCACTCTTTTTAGACAAAGGCATTTTAAAAGCCCTTCCAAAGGGAGCCAGAAATCAACTGGTTTAAATACAATACCTAACTCTTTCACTCACTTGCTCAGCAAGCCATTTATTCTTCTGTTCTGCTTTCCTTTCTACTCTTTTTTGCAGAGTTTGTTGCAACAAGGACTCCTGTACTTCATAAACATATGCATTGTTTAGTGTAAATAGGCCTCAATCAAAAACAATATTAAAATGCTGCAAAGAAAACTAATGTACACATACACCTGCAATGTGGTGACAGCTGGTCCTAGCCAGTTTTAGAAAGATTTTAGAAAGACTTATGACCTGGGGGTCCTTCAGTGGATTTTATGAATGACTACTGAGAATGGAAGTCACAAGGAAACTCTTGGTGTAAACACACCCTTAAAGTATATCCACTAGCTACTATTCAACTATTCAGAGAATATCCACAGATCCCAACTTTCAGCCTGGCTGAAAATATTCAGCATTTATATTACCAGCTTCTCCTGCCTCAGACATTCAAAAACTAAGGAACTCTAAGGTGTTTTAAAGTAACTTGCCTGAAAGCGTGCTGCACAAAGATGGCAAGAAACACACTGCCATTGCATGCATACCAATCCTTCTGCCACAAAGACTCCTCCTTTGTTTCTTACTACTTCAATGACTATAATACAGATGCAAGATGTAAACCACACATTTTTATTTGGTTTTCTAAACAATTTATGAACTCTAAAAATAAATTTTGCCACGTCAAAGTGGTGAAAAAAGCCATCATGGGCCTGTTACAGAGGACAGGAGTCCTGCATCTTCAAAAATGTTATAACTTAAATTTGCAGCAAAGGGCTCTTATCTCAGCTAAGGAATTTCTACTACAGACATGTGCTGAGGAAGGCAGCCCAATCATGGTATTCTCTACTTTCTCAAAGAAATGGAGTTTTACTTTCCAAATGATTACCAGCCTCTGAATCAATGAAGGGATAGGAAATGAGCCAAAGACCAAGTTGGGAAGAACTGAACCAGTTTATTTCCCCTCCAACTGACAGACAGCTGTCAACTCACAGTTTGTAATACAAATAAATGGTGCTACAGCACTGGCTTGAATTTTGCTAAAATTTTCATATTCAATTGGTCTGGCAGCTTGCCATATGATGGGTGGCTAACAACATATGCAACAGAATGGGAATGATAATTTTCAAAACTTCTACTTTCAATCAAATACAGATGGCTTTTCACAGGGAAAAAACAAGGCTCTTCTACTGTCTTGGGACTTTTTCCTTACTACCAACTCCTGCCCCACCCCCAAAAAAAAAAAAACTGAATCAAAAAATTCCAACCAAACCAAGAACAATTAAAAACACCCCCACAACCACTTAAGCGATTTGAACATATGTAATCAAAAGCTACATAAAACTTTCTGTAACAAAAAAGCATTAAGACATCTAATCACAGAGATTACTATTAGCTTTCCGCATAATCCTGATCTATGAAACCAGGCGAGCTCAAATGCCAAATTAGATGAGCGATACAGGGAGATTTCCCCAAACGAAAGTCAAACCAAATGAAAGACCAGCCGGTTCCTACAAGGAAGATGGTAGCTCTGTTCGAAGTCCCCGATTAACTGGACACATCTTGGAATGTCTTCTAACTCCCATTTCTCTCATCAGCTTCTCTTTCAAGCCCAAGAACAAGCCCAGAAGTCATGACAACTACACAGCATATACCACACAGAACATTTATCTTAGAAACCCACACAGTATCCACATAGTAGATTATTACTAATGTAGTACACACTTAACTACAACATGCTACTAGATACTACACATATCTTCACATATTTGGCAGCAGTGGAATTTTAATACATTTGCTCAGTCAGTGCTTTGGAATTATGAAGACAGGTGCTCACCTTGTTGTGGGCAACGACTTTGAGGGCAAAAGTTGCCAAGTACAGGGAATTCATGACAAAGCTAAGCTGATTACGGGATTCTTCTAAAAAGTCTTCTAAACCATCATACCAGAGTCTCTTAACATCTGACCACACCATTCCTGCAGGGAAAAATAAAAGCCAAGGAAATCAAGCCATTGCACTGAAAAAAATACTCTTTTACAACCAAAGTACTTTTGACTGGCTTTTGTAAATGAACTGACTTTGTCTTTAGCAAAGGGAAAAAAGTGGAGTAATCAAGTAAATTTACTAGAAGCACTGCACTGGATTACAAGCATTAGTTATAAGGAACCAAGATGTTTAACCTTTTCAAGCCTACTTTCCAACTGAGAAACACATTCTCCAACAAAAAAGGGCATGAGAGGAAATGAACAGGAGGAAAACTAGACAGGAAAAGGTCAAATTTAAATAAAGGTAGAGGGCTAGAATACAAATGCTTTTTCTAAATTAAAAGTTTCACCTTTTTCCAAAAGCACTACAGAAAGCATTACATTGCTATATAAAGTATTTTTTGGAAGTGTGTAGGTATTACAAGATGGTTTTTAAGAATAATTAGTAGCTTAGTAACTGTTACTGAAATGATCCAAAAAGCAGAAACTTTTCCTACCCTAACTGATATTGAACAACATTAGCAGAAAAAGAGACTGTGACATAGGATTGCAAAAATCTGAAGTTTAACATAGAACAACATACACGTAATTATTCAGGATCTTTATAGCAAGCTGAATTTTACCATTGTTAACCAGCCATGGTCTGGCTATATGGAAAAACACATTTGGCTAAGAATTTTACTAACTGAATGGCTGTTATGGACTTGACATTTTTATAAAACTTGAAAGGACCGTTAGATGAAGTATAATGGTACCTTTGATTTCTATGAATAATCAGTTATTTAGGTGGTTTGGGTTGGTTTGTTTTTGTTTTTTTTTTTACTTAAGATGTATGCTACTATATTTAGGACAAGAAGAAAAGCAGCATGTGTATAAATGTTAGTTAAAAACTGTTAAGACTTGGTTCAGCTTTAGGACTTTGCAGCTTCTCTAAAACTCTGGCACAGTAAGAGCAGGATCCACTGAACGGGAAGAAAAAAAGAAAATCAGATACTTATACGTGACTATTCAGTCAGCTTTACAGCAATGTTAGAAGGCATAATAAATAATAATAAAAAAGTGTGCTATGTACAGCTTGTTAAAAGACTTACATGTATTTGTCTTCTTACTGGTTATAAAGAAAGTATTTCTAAACCAGAACCTCTGTGCCCCTCCGTAAGATCACCATGTATCTTTTACTAAATATTACAGATTCAGTAAAAGGAGCTGAAAAAGTCAAAGATGCTATAACAGATGTTATCTACACACACAGAAGAATCTGAGTTCTGTTTAAGATACTTGTATGATTTATGCTTAGTAATTTTAAAAAAATACTTCCTGTATTCATGATTTTGAAAGTTAATCTAGCAGAACACAAAACTTGCTGCTAACTGTTAGAAATTCTGCTATGGCCATTTTGACACTGATTTTAGAAAGTATTTTAATGGGACTATGGAAGACCATAAATGTAGGTAAATCCTGTTGCTTGGTTCTTTTTAGTCCAGTTGATTTTGTCACACATTTTCTAAATACATTCTTTATCAACATACCAGATAACTGGAAGGAAACAGTACAATATGTCACTATAAAACACACATTTAAGCTATAAATACAATTACTATTTTAAAAAAAAACTTAAGATTCAATAATATGAAAAATAACCTGGTTTTAAAGATTTATGTTACTTACAAGTCATTTTTCAATCCTATCTGAAATCTGTATGTTAAAATACTACATGAAGAAAATAAAGTGTCTCTATAACCTTTCACTAAAATTTCCAAGCCCACCTAATGATACACTTTCTGCCTACATTAGAGTTGATGGAACAAAAGAACTCCTAAAATCAGATATTTAATCTCAAAACAAAGGAGGAGTCTGTAACACTGATTTGTACTCTACATTTGACATTTTAAAGTTTCTTTTAAGACCTGCATGTGTTTGTGTGTGGGGTATTCAGTATTTCCAAGATCTGCATGAACTACTCAATAGTTTTAATATAGCTCAACAATAAAAGGAATCACCATAGAACACACACACACCCATCCTAAAGTAACAAATAAACCACCCACAACTACTTAGATTAAAAAATGTGGCATTTTCAACTGTATTGTTGCTTTTTACAAGTCCAGTCAACCAAATAATACAAAATTACCTTACATTAAGGTATAACTTTCCATTAATTTATCTACCAAATTTTAAGGTAAAAACAAACATGCACCAACCAACCAAAAACATGTTGAAAGGTTTATATGAATTTCCAAGAAAAAAAAAAAAAAAAAAAAAGTCATGAGTACTCAACAAAAATTACACCTGTGCTCCCTCTACTGCATCAACCAGAACTAACATGCATCCTTTCAGGTACAGGTATGATAATCAATGAAAATGACGTACAAAAATTAAAATATGGGAAAATAACGTTTGTTTCTGTGTTTTAAAACAAGGATGAAGTAAATGCACACCGATTTATGAGACTAATATGGAGTATGCATGCATACATATACATACATAAACATACACAACATACACTTTTTTCTTTAAACAACATGCCAACTCTGCAACAAGTCCAAATTGTATTATAAATTACTTTTCAAATCAAGCATTACATAATTTTTTATGAAAGACTGAGTTGTTACTTAGTCTTTATGTACCACTAAACTAGCAATACTGTATGCATATATTCAAAGTCCTCTCCCTGAGCTGAATGCTACAAAAATTTCATGTTTACAACTAGAAAAGAGATTTTTGCAAAACCCTAAATTTTCACAACTGTTTGAAGTTGGATTAGTCCAACAAAAATGCACAGAATCCTGTTCTTTCAAGTTAAAGCGTATCAATAAAAACAGTACAGGAACTGATTTTATGAGTGTCACTGCATGGTTACTCCAGCTACTTACAAGGCAGAAAAAATATAATTAACTTGCATACAATGCACAACTATTTTTAACGTACTTTATGATTACATAAAGATTGTAGCTAGGCTTTCAAAGAAACAATTTTACTAGCAACATTCAGATTCTAGCATAAGTCCATACACAGACACACAAGTAACAAAGAAGCTCAGATAATTCCTATTACTTTTTTACAGGCTTCACAGAATTAGGGAATATCCTGAGTTGGAAGGGACACAACACAGATCATCAAGTCCAAGTACTGATTCCACACAGAGCAACCTAAAATTAAACCATGTATCTAAAAGCATAGTCCAAACATTTCTTGTAAAAGAGAGCTGGAAGAAATTAAGAAGATCTGTGGATTGCTGGCTCACAAAAAAACAAAACAAGTTTGACTCACAGTGATTAAACCACCTACATACTAAATAATGCTACCTATTAATGAAAAATTTGGAAAAAATCTAAAGCGATGTCCAAATTAATTTTATTCCTCAACTAATTCCTCAATTATTCCTAGCAGCAAAGAGAAATAATTGATGACAGGCTCTTATCTGTTATGAAACTATTCATCTGAAGAACGCACACTTGCTTTGCCTTCTTAAGACCAGAATCTTAAAAATGTCCAAGAAGATCCACAGCTTTTACATGAACTTACTATTGCAGAACTGAATCTCGCTTGCATCACTGTGAATGCTACCAGTCCGTCTGAAGAAAAATTCACATTCCTCGTGTTAGATTCTACAACATTCTGTTTCTGATACGTCACTATCTGTGATACCTGGAAATTGTTGTAACGCTTTACATCCTTTCCTCAAAACATGTTTGGGTGGTTTTGTTTTCTTCCTGTAATACTATCCTCCAAAAAGCAAACTTTGGTCAAGCAATGAATAACATCATAATAATTTCCTAAGAAGGTAGTACAAGCCATTATTGTTCCATCAAGATCAGCAATTGTCATCCAACCTACTCAAATCATACCTACCAATTAGCCATATTATCAGAAGATAGTCTATTCTCTCAAGGGCTGGTCCCATTGTATTCTTCTTATTCTCATTGTAGACAAGGGAGTACAAATTAAGTAACAACAGAAATGTGAAATATGAAGCTCCGTGAATAATGAACTTCATAAAAGGAGTGTGAATTATTCGACCTACTCGAGATTTAGGGGCTAACAAGTAACACAGGGACAGAACTGGCCAAAAAATGCCAACTGTCAAAACAGTCAAAATTTTCTTGCACGTGTGCTTGCGTCGATAGCCTGCCATCTGTCCAAACCATACAGTGTTCAGGAACTGCTGGCAGTTAGACTGAGCAACAAACTGAGGGAAGGGAAAAAAAAAGAAATGAACAAGAAATCAGTCTCAGGTTTCTTAATACAGGATACTAATTTACATTATTAAAATTCATTTCCGAACTATGTGTAGTTACCAATGAACACGAAAAGGTAACAATATTAAGTTGAAATAATTTTAAGAGAACAAAAATTCTATGGGTCCACTATGATTATAAACATCCGTTACTTTAATTTCCTTCTAAAGCCAGCAACTTAGCATGAATTATACATACTAGACTTTTAATGGTTGTCAGGTTAAGAATTAGTTTTGATTTCTAATTATTTAGAAATCTAGCATACAAATAACATCATACTTCAGACATCTTTTTTTATTATAAAATATAGCAATCTTATCTGAAGAATAAGATACTGTTACTGAAAAATACTATCTACGCTGTAAAACACAACATATTGCAAGATGAGGATTAAAGCGGCCAAACAGTTTTATACTTATCAGTTCTAAAAATCATTATGACTCTATTCAGCAGGGTTAATTTTACATCAAAGTAACCTATGTTGTATCAGTCCCTCAAAAAGAAGATAATTTTGGCCTGAACGTTATGTAGATTATGCAAATGTTGTTTGAAATTTCAGGTGTTTATTTGCATGGAGTTACAAAATAATGTATTTCACTGGAGGATGGTTTGTCATTTATTTTAAAAATATCAACGTAAATAACCTTGATATTCATCATCACATTTTAGAAACCATTACAAAAAACCCATCTCTATAGTAAACTTACCCCATATCATGCTACAAACATTGTTATTCTCCAACCACTGTGGTAAAAACAAGCTATGCTCAAAACCAGAACAACATCTGAAATACGTCAGTATGCTTGTTCAATGCATACCAGAAAAGTGTAATGCTGGTTCTAGGACATTCCATAACTAGGGCTTACAACATTTAAACGAACAGTTTAAGTCTAGACATGTAGAACAGACAGAATTATAATGCCTTCTAAAATGCTAAGTGAAAATAGATTTTGCATGGAAAGGAATGCATTCTCTCTGTCCGCAGTCCTCGTACTAGAATCCCACAAACATCCATTTGCCTTCCAGCACAGCAAAACTAGAGTTATAATTTATCAAGGAACAAAGACAACAATAACCTACTGCACAAAATAACTTCCATACTGAAGGCATAAGAAGGCACTGCTACTCTGGAACAGAGGTGCTATTCAGTTATACCAGCACAGGTCTAATGTAATTACTGAACAGCACAAAGCCTGCACCAAAGCTGAACAGCTAATAACAAGTGAGGAGGTGACAAACCATGTACTGTACCTAAGGATCCATGCTTCCCTAGGCAAAGATCCAATGAGAATCCGAACAAATAATTACCACTACCAGAGCTGTTCATGAAAGAGCCGCAGTCTTACTATAATACAGAAAATACTACATTCTTCTCCACAGTAAATACTAAAGAATAAATACTGAAGAAATGCTCAGTATCTTGCAATATAATTTCCCTGTTTCACATGCAGGTAATCTCTTCCCTAACTCCTGCAAATTTATTTCCATTTTTACGTCTAGAGACAGAACAACAGATTAAATTAATTACCAGCAAAATATGATAAGGAAAGTCTACAAAATTACCACAAAGACAAACCTCTTTTTGATTATACTTGATTGCAAGTTTTAAGCGGCTTAAGTTCATCCTTTCTTCCAACAATCCTCGCTTGTCTACATGTTCATCACTAGACGTGTGATTCAGAATAACTTCCAGCTCCCGTGAATTCCGTGCTTGTGCAAGCAAATCTTTAGCAAAGGTTTTGCATTGTTGAGCTAGCTCCTCGTAATCATTTCTAAAAGCCACAGAAACAGTTCACATTACAACACTGCTCACATATTTTCCATTAAATCATTAACTGTTTTCGCTCAGGATTCTATGTGATGCTAAGACAAATTAAAAAGAAGACACCCAACAGTCATATGTCAAGGTCCAAGCGTTCTGAAGACAACTCTGAGTAGGTTTCACGTGTAACATCACAATTACGCTTCAGTTCACTAGACAGAGAAAAACTGAGAAACAGGCTTACAGCATACAAATTGTGATCTTACAAGTTCCATATAAAGAGTTAAACCTTAGAATTACTTCCAGGAGATGAGGAAGTGTACTCATCACAAAACATGACACTGGTAAGTCATCATTTAGACTTTCCATTTGGAAGGGAAGTTGTTTTGGATTTTGCTTTATTCCTGTAATCTGAAAATTGAAGTCTACTCACTGAATACTATTAATATAATAAAATACCAGAAAAGAAACCCCATTCTTTGCTGGTTTCACCTGGCACACAGTCCATTTTAGTGCCAAGCTGTATCACGAAAATGCAACAGTTGAATTTGTAAGAAAGACAATTATCTATAAAACCAGAAAATTAATCTTGTTTAGCAAAGTAGAATTCTACCCCATACAAACATTTCCTTTCATGCTCTCAGAAAGCTTTTGTGCTGTTAAGTTTCAAGGTGGTAGAAACCATCATAGTTTAAGCATAAAATTATACTGAGTATTTGTTCACTAAATAGACAGGGCATTTTCAGCATGAAATCTTCTACACTTATAAATATTTGTATATATATATATATATATATATATATACATACACACACACACACGCTGTTCAAAGTCTTACAATAAAAAAACAACACTCGAAACAAATCCTAACACGAGTCAGGTCAGTATAAACCAGGTGTTACATACTTCTACCCTGATGTTAGGGGAAAAAAAAAAAACAATGCACAGTTCTAATAAGATATTGGTATGATCAACAGGTATGCAATCTTGAAATAAATCAGCATTTAGTATAATTTCTGTTTATTTTTCCAGAGTAGAGCTGAAATTTGAACTGTTGGTGCAACTATACACATGCAACTGACTATACCTAAAAGGATTTAAGGCAATTAAACTGTCAAAATGACTACTAATGAGACATAGATTATATTATATAACTTCTTATTGCATCTTATTATCAGTTTAAACTGTCCAACTACAAATAATTATAATAAACCTTTTCTAATGCATACATATTTCTATGCATGTAATTTCATACAGTATTAAAGTTGGTTTGTGTTTTCAATTCCTACCTGAATTCAACCTCAACAAGGCTTAGTTCTTTCAAGTCTGCACTAAGTTCAAAAGCTCGCAGGATCGGATCCTCTTCTGTCAACATTATTAAAGCAGGACTGGCCAAACACCGATAAATATCAAGACGAAACCTGTGGCAAAAGAACAGCAAGCAAAATGAAGATGTTTTATTTTATCAGTAGTTTCAAATCAGAACCTATTCCAAGAGTTTGCATAAAACAGCTGAAAGACAAAACATTTACGTTCCTCAAAATCAGACACTACAAGCATCAAATATGACATGTCATAGAATATACTGTCCTTCACATCCTTAGAATCCCTATTATTCAATATATCAAAAATTAGCCAAACTAGTTCTCTCTTGTTTTCCTCATTACTCCAACTGTTACATCAGCAGAAGCTATCAGTCAAGATAACAGTGTTGGTACAATTACCACATTTTCAGTGTTACATAGTAGTTCTTATGGTTCTTCAAGTGAAAAATAAAGAGAGGGAAGTAAACCATTTAAGGAGATCTTCTGGTTTAGCAAACCAAATTTAAAACAGTGGGAAGCTTTAATGTGCAATAAAAAAAAAAAAAAATTGAGGAAAAGCACCTGCAAGGATGTTCTCCTCTTGCAAAACTAGTGACTTATGAATGCCAGAACAAAGGCTGTTATCCATACTAGTTTAACTAAGAGCTGTTAGGTCAAATGTTTCTATTTGTTTGCTTGGGATACCCTGACACCTTTTCTCACACCAAAGTTAATGACATGGGCTACCAGATGGACACCAGAATGTGGCCTGTAGTAGCTGAATATCAGTAACAATTATCCTTTCATTTCCATTGTTTTTTAGTAATTTGGATACATGTTGGAGTAATTATGTAATAATTAATTATATATTGTAATTGCAGTACGCTTATGGTCTTTGATTTCTTCTGATTTTTCATTCCAAACTCTCATACACTACATTGTATTCCACCCTCAAATATGGTGTCAAGTTAACCACACAAAATATCGTTAAGATCGGTAAAACCCTCTCCTCATTTAAACCTTTATTAAAAAGCTTTCTACTTTCAAAAATACTCAAGAAAATAAGAAATCTTTAGTTTGTACTTATCAACCCATGCTACACAAACACTTTCAGAAACAGGATACAAAACTGTCCACCTCCTCATTCTGGCTCAAAAAAACCCAAGTATTAACTAAGTTAAGAGAAATTTTATTTGCATAGCTCCTCCGCTCCCAAGCCAAAGATAGCTAGAATGTTTGTGACACAACTGGTAGAAATGAAATGCACTTAGCTTAAAATGTGCAGTGACTAAGAGTATAAAACCAAAATAAACTAAAAAAGCCACTGCCTCCCTCAGGCACCACCCATCTCCATTTCTCATAATAAAGGCTACAATACATTAAAAAATCCACTCACACACCTCACCTTAAAGAGAAAAAGGAAATACACTGAATCTGATCCAAGCAATATCACAGAATGAAGACATGAATTTTTTATTATTGTTTGAATGGTTAAGTCTTACCTAGAATGTCGCAGACTATCTTTTTTGTTCTTTGCAGTACACAATGTGCATTCACAGCCTACAGCATGAGGTTTGGGTAAAGATATATCTTGCTTTAACAGCATAGTGAGAATTTCATAGTTGTTACGATGAGCAGCTAAAATGACAGGTGCCACATCCATAGTTGTTGAGTACTCTGGGTTCTGAATCCGTTCCATTAATTTCTGGAATAAAATGTAGGAAGAATCTAAATTTATTACATACAGTTCTATTACAGTGTTTACATGTAAGCTGTGGGGGTTTTTTTACTGTTCAGCAATAAATCTCTCCTTCAATATATTTCCTTATTTTCATGTAATGAACCATAGGAAAATATTTGTCCCAACACGCAATCACCTTTCAAATAAATACTGGAAAAAGAAAAATGGACAGAGAGATGTTTCTGGTTTGTTTACGTAGAAAACCTGACATTCAGTGCATACCTTCTCCAAAATACATGCATGATATTAAAAAGCGTATTTTGCTCTAATTAGAGAAAAAAATATTATGAGTCTATTCACAGAAAAAATATCCCAACTGTACCACAGTGTTATACAACGCCGTATTCCTTCCCTCCTTCCACCTCTACTTGTGATCTTTTAAAAGTTCTTTGATACTTAAGCATTGCCAAGGTAAGTTTCAGCTGATTAATTTCCAGGTGAAGGTTTGATGTTTATGATTTGCTCAAAAAAAAAAAAATCTACAAAGCATCAATACATTAATATACCCTTTATAGATTAAGGCTGCTTATTACCTTGGAAACAGACTACAAGAAAAGATTCATAACCATTTTATTTTTTTTTCCTCTTCTGGACTAACTAGGTGTCTGTTAATATTTGGCACATATCTTAGTTGGAAAAGCAAAGTAACACAGGCTATCCTATAAGGCAAAAGAGGCTACAAAAGAAATGCCCAATATCCAGATTCTATCACTTTAGAGATGCAGAATCTCAATTTAAGAAAACAGTTTTAAACACTACAGTTACCCAGAATGCAATAGCCCCCACTCCACAACCAAAAATCAAAGAATAACACCACTCAACTACAATGGTTGGTCTGGATGATCTTTTTGGTCGGTGATTAAGTAGAATGTCGACAGCTCCCACTACTTCCGAGTCAATAGCCACCAGAAGTGCATCTGATGACTAAGGAAAGAAAACAAGTCATATATGAAAACAGCAGTAACTTAACAGCATAAAAGGTCCATCTGAAGTCAAACTGCATTTTTATAAAAGTATTTTTTAACTACTAAAACGATGTTCTGCATTATCACTATGTATATGATCAGGACACAAAACCAGCTCGTCATTCCAAAAATTAGCATAGTCTTACTGACAACTTGTTTCATTGCAGAACAGCAAAAGGAACAGTTACAGAAATTACCTTCCAGCAAAGATGATTCACGATACTTGCAAAGATCAAGTTCTAAGAGACAGTTTACCGGGTTATTAAAAACGTAAAAAGCAAGTGTGCATAACAACTCAGGCATATGGGATACTTCAGCCCCATACCTGTAGTTCTGTGGTAAAACTAGGAACACACGCTTCTTTTCCAGGCTGGTAACTACTTCTGAAACTTCTCTTACATTGAGCTAAGCAGCTTTTCATTTTCCCTACAGTTGATATTCTTTCCAATTCACTTTAGAAAATTCAAATTTTTACTTTAAAAATAAAAGAAAAAGACACAACTTTTATTATTGTCACTAAAAAGAAGATCCAGGGGAGGGGAAAGCTTGGTTTTTTTTTCCTGTCCAGTATTAAACCAGCTGACAAAATACACTACTTTTTCCTGTCTTACATACTTAAGCAATCATGGCTACAACTTTTCCAGCAGCAGCAGACAGTTAAGGAAGTATTGTTGGTATGAAACTGCCTGTCATCAAGCACACATCTAGTTTAACAAGAAAACGCTGCAGAAATGCATGCTTGCCATAACTTAAAATCATCTAACATAATGTGCATTTTTCTAACTGTGCCACTATTTTAGAAGTTACTATATTCCACAACCAAAGAGATTCTCTACACGATGAACTCCGATTTTACAGTTTATTTTGCTTGAAGATAATATATAATCCCTACAACAGGAATAACAATTAAAATAAAATTCAATCTGTTAATATCATTAAAAATGTTACTTACACATTTGCCATGCCAATAACATCCCACTAGAAAAGTATAACAGTGAGAAGAAAACACTTTCACGATTACTAAATCGAAAAAGAACTGAACTGCCTATCAAGGCAAATTAACAGAGAAGATATATATAAAGAGTAGAATACACAGAACAATGACTACACTGAAAATTTTCAGTAACTTGTGTTGTGTACCTGGCAGCCATAATCCAAAAGAAGTTGTAGTATGTCCAAGTTTTCATTTTCAATGGTTATGGTAACAGCATTTCGTCCAAGCACATCCACACAATTTATGTTCATTTCGCCCGAGCTGTTTTCTTCCAAGAGTTTCTTAACCATGTAATAGTCACCTGCACAAGTAACATGTGAATGTCACTTAGTATTATCATAAAGCAGTAAAATCATGTGACCGTTCTCAGTACCAGCGACAATCAAACAACACAACATTCCATAGCTGACAACAAGCATGGAATACCTCAGACAATTAAGAGGTCCAAGTAGATAACCATCCTCTCATTGGAGAGGAAACTAAATATATTTCAGGAGAGCTCTTTCAGGAAAGTACTAAGACATGTACTTTAATCCACTCTGTTAGTTCCAGTCCTAAAAACGAACATATAAAAGCACAGGTACTTTTCAAAAAATGGGCAATAGCTCATATGTAACCTGTGAGACACGGGCAGTATAAACTACAAGAGAAGGCTTCTTTGTTCCAAAGAGCCATAGTCTCAGTGAACCCTCTCTACATTGCTACAAACAGGTTTGCATCTTCCTTGAGCAAAGCCACATCAGTCTTTGTACCACTCCAACTATAGTGTACATATTATCAAAGCAGATGTAATACAATGCTGCAATGTTACAAAATTCAAGCCAGCAAGTTGAACGAACAAGTAAAGCTCACCACAGCAAGACGTATAAGCTGCACTATCTATTTGACTGAAGTACACACCACGCTGCCCCATTCAGTATTATTCTGTTGATTCTTCTTGCCAAAGATAAAAGCTTTGAATTATTTTTGTCTCTTGGGTAACAAATTATTTTGCAACATATAAGAAGACCATGACAAAGACAAACTTTGGTGTAGAATACTTACAGAAGTACACGCAGAATACTATACACAGTAAAACACTGCACAGAGTCTGCAAGACCAGTAAACCAACTATATACAGGGAATTATTTTTTTTTCCACATTTTTTGTTGTGCATCCTTTTATCTACCTGAGCCCTTATGCTTATGGAGAAAAGCTGTGGCTCAGTCTCATCTTCAGGCCAGACTCCACCAGCAGCCCAGCTGCCTAACAGCAAGGCATCCCAGCACACGGAGCACGAGAGCAAACGTCCCAAGCCCGCTGGCTAACGTCACCGCAGAAACACTCCTACGGCTGTGAACTAACCTAAACACCCTGCCAGCAGCCAGCTCTGCATATAAACACACCAGCTCCTGCAACCACACTTATGCCCTAAAGTACACATAACCAGTCAGCACATGATTAAAAGCTTACCTTGGACTCCAGCGTTTCGGACATTTAAGATCAATTTAAGACTACGTTTCTACTCACGGGCAACTAAATATACGCTTGAAGTTGCATATTTTAGGAAGGAAAACCTCCTCCAATCCACCACCATAGGTACAACCCAGAGGAAACCTGCCTCACTCACTCCAGGGATGTCCAGGTAAGCCCCGGTTTTACGACAACGACATCCTCACGGGCTCCAACTGCGAACCCAGCAAACGCCTCACGCACTCCGACACGAACCGAGCTCCCTCACGAACACGGGAGGCTCTGCGCCCCCCCCCCCCCCGCCGGGGAACAGCCGGGCGCTGAGCAAGGCCAGCCGTCGCGGTGCCCCCCAGCAGCAGCGGGGAGCAGCCAGGCCCCCGCCCCGTACGAGACGCGGGCACCGGCAGGATTCGCCCCCAGCCCTGGCCCTGACCGCCGGAGCCGGGCTTAGGCCCTCGGAGGCAGCGGCCGAGGCCTCCGCTCGCCGGGGCAGGCAGCGGGGCCGGTACCTTTGTCGCAGGCCAGCAGGAAAAGCTTCTCGTCCAGGGTGGTCTCCTCCTTCACCTGCCGCACGTCCTTCAGCGCCAGCAGCTTGTTCGGCGAGGCCGAGGCGGACGGGTCCGCGCTCTGGTACAGGGCGGCCATGGCTCCGCAGGCCCATGCGGACCCGGGCGGGGCGGTT
>JAVJGJ010000003.1:12317533-12356874 GCA_035590215.1 Microhierax caerulescens | reverse complement strand
TGAAAACTAGTTCCTTACTAGTGAATCTGTGTACCCACTTAAGAAGCAGGTGGATGGTCCTAGAAATATGACACTTGCTGTGAAGAAATGTAGACTGTATTAGTGGTACCTTATCTAAAAGCATGTTCACACTGTGTGGGGAGGGTACCAAGTAGGCTTCATCTCCAAGTTATGTACTTTATTCAGGATTCTCCTCTTGTCTGGCATGCTTGAAACATGATAAACTGTTCAGAAAACTACAAGTAGCAAACTCTCCTTTACAACACTTAGGTAACCTGGTAGGACAATAGGGCCTTTGTGCCTTGGAGTGACTCTAGGAGTGAATCATATCATCACAGTAATTCAAAATTCAGTAAACAGCTTCTCAAAACAATGGTATAAAAGTGACAGAGGCTTAAGGAGAAGTACAAAGTACCATACATTGCAAGCAGCTTTCGACATCGTGGGTAATGATATCAAATAAGATAAAGTGAGGATCACTTCATTCATTACCCAGCAACTTTGGTCTGTCTGCTTTAAAGATGGTTCTTTTTAACTTCCATAGGCAGAAAGCTGCAGGTTTACAGGTCCTGTCTGTGAAACTCTGCCAGGTCTCAGAGTTCCCCTGTGCACAGAGATATCTTGCATGGAAAGCTCAGGTTTCTTGGAGGTTTCATTTTAACATGTTTAACTATTATTTTCTAGTCAGCTTATCTCAAAGATGGCTTGGCAAAATCAAAAACATACCTGTGGAAATTCTGGGATGCTTAGATTTTGGGCAGGTTTGTCAAACTAATATACTGAAGTGGGTTCATAGTTGGTTTTTTAGCAATCAAGGCATAGAAACTGCTTCAGAGATAAAATATGATACCTTCTTGTAAAGATTGTATAGAACTCAGCCCAATAGACCACTTCCAGATATGATAAATGTGTATTCACTTTTGAAGTTATCAACACAGTTACCTCCCACATGAGGCAGTTAGACATATTGACGTGGCTGTCTGAGATGAATCCTTTCCCAACAAATGACCTTTTGCAATAGGATCAGGATTAGCTTCAAATCCCATCAGAATCTATTATAAAGCCCCAGAGCTAAAGCTTTTTAGCATTTGCTGTAGCGTTTGGTGTGTGGGGAGGGGGGTTGTAGGTCTTTTTTAAAAAAAGAACAGGGCCTTTTTATATGGCAAAACCACTGAGGCTGTAGCTTCTCCAATAGTTCTGCTCAAATAAAGCTCCCTGCAAGAAAGGTTTTCCCTGAGCAGCTGCTTTCAGCATAGGCCAGATCAGGAATGGGGTCCCAACAGCCTCCAGAGTCCAGTGTAGTCAGAGGGACTCGGCAACTGAAACAACATTGTTGATTGCAACTTTCCAGGTGAACAAAACCATGGGGATCCAAAGATCAATTGCGGCAATTGAGGCAAATGCTATCAAAGGAGGTAGAGAACACAATACAATATCAAGGGTTAAAAGCAATTCTTATTCATCCAGAGACTACAGCACAAGAGTACATCCTTATGATGCTACTATTGTTGCATATATAGAATATTTACTGTACCACTTCTTTAAATAAAAGAATAATTTCTAGTAACAGCAGCAGCACAACATCTTCAACATCTACATTTCAGAAAGTTCTCAGTGCAGGTGCCAAGATTTCAGACATATATGGGAAGCATCAGCCAGAGGAAAGCTGTCCAAAACAGGAGACAGTGAAGGACCAGGCAAAAAGAGAAAAATGAGATCTAAAGTCAAAAGGGAGAGGAAATAAAAACAGTCAGCAACAGAATGAAGAAGCAAGAGATAAAAACATTTGTGTTTGAAGTAACAAAGTGTGCTTTCATTCACGTTGTGGAAACATTTTAAGCTACAACAGTTCTTTAATTCTGCTAGTTTCTTAAGACTACTGATACTATAGGAGAAATGATATAGAAATCCTTGATGTCCTGCCAAAATCCTAGAGTCTGTTGCAAAATTACAGAACATTTTACAAACTTTTGAAACTTCAAAACAATAAAGTCTTAGCATTTGTTCCTTCCCAACATTTTATACAACTACTGTGTCAGCGACTTGACTAAAACAGTTCTCACCAGGATGTTAGGAAAGTATTCTAGTTCATTATTTCTTTTTATAAAGAAAATGATAAATCTGGTTTGAATCTCCACCAACTGAACTCCGTGTCTCTATATTTGCCTGAACACAGATCTTGAGTCAGAAAAAAGTTCCATCCCATTCTATCCCTCTTCTGTCATTTGCCTCGGTGTGAGTTGAGTAAATAATTGATCCAGTACATTTATTTATCTATAAGCTCAACAGATGCTTGCTCCAACGCTGAAAATCATCACAAAATGGTGTATATCTTATAGTGTGTGAAACTGATGCCTTAACAAGAGAATTCTATACAGCTTCCTGAGATACAAGGTGAGGATCCAAGGCAGGCAAGATACTTCTCTTACAGCCAAATAGGAACACTTGGCATCCTACCCTCACTATCAGATTCAGAATTTGCCATGCTGTTAATATGAAATGAAAAATCAATAGTTATTGTTCTGCCATTACTTCCCATCAACTGATGCATGAGTGTCAAACATTACAGTGAGTTAATGGTAACACAAGGCGAAGAGATCATTTTCCAGAAACAGGCTGGAACCACACATTGTGCATGTCCTGCATTAACCTCTCACCTGGGCAAGCTCTCAGTCTCCTCTCAACACACTAGTGAGCCACTGAGAAGGGCTGTGTGTCCACACAACAACCACCTGAGCTGGAGCTGGTACAAGGCTTCCGCAAGCAAGATCTCATGGAGGTCAGTGGTGCCCTGTCCAAGCACCACTAAAGAGTGCCCTTTGTTCTGAACTATAGGAGCAAAATTCCTTTCCTCTTTATAATAGAAAAAAACCCATAATTATATATTCATAGGGAGAATCCTAAAATTATCAGACTGCTATTTGAAAAGCCTCCACATCCTAACTGAGAAGCACATGCAAGTCCGCAGCAAGTCCCTGTGCTTCGTTATGGAAGTAGTTATGGCCCATTCTGAGGAAGGGGCGAGGAAAGCTCCTACAAAAGCTGTCTGGAACAGTGAGGGCCAGCTGCACCCTAAGGGGAGGGAAGGTAAGAGCCAAGGGCAGCAAGAACACAGACCAGGCAGGGAGCTCACCGGCACAGCACAGTCCCATGGCACAGCAGCCGGTCAAGCAGAGTGGTGGCAAGTCCTACCAATACTCCCATGGTCCTTGGGTGGAAGCAATAAAATCAGCCAGGTCCGAAGCCAAGACAGGAAGTCCAAAGGATCACTCAGGAGCAGGCTTCCATCCAGCACAGCTCAAGGAAGGGGCTGAATTACATAGCTGGAGCTTAAATGAGCCGGTGGCACGGTGGGCAGGCAGCCAGCCAGGGGGCAGCCCTGGTGAAGCCAATTAAGGCCTATTAGTGCCCTGGCAAAAGTTTCTCTTTCTTTACCGTCCTACTATTGCTCTATTCAGTACCTCTTACTCTGTATATGTGTGTATATTTCTAATGCAGCACTTTCCAGCAGTCGTGATCAGGTCCCTGTCTTAGCCATACACACTATTGTCTGGGCCACTGAAAAGCGTTTCAGTCTGAAGGGAAGGCAGGCAGGGGTGGCCAGGGGACAGCAAGAGCAACAGCTGTAGGAGGAGAATAACATCAGTTCACAGTTATACCCTTCTTTCTGTATTGTTATCTGAACATCTGTTTATATTTCCTTGTGTGGTAGAAGTACCTAGAAGCCCTAGTTTGAGGCAAAAAACTTTGTCCAGGCACTATACAAATAGAATGGCTCGACAGGAGCTAGAGACTTGTGTGCCACCATTAGCAGTGGAATTTAAAGCTGTTCCCTGAAAGTCAGGATCCCTCAGAAATCCCAGGTGCTACTGGTCTCCCCAGAAATATCAACACTCTAGTTCCAGGGTCATCTGCATTTTTTACTGTGGTCTAAGCATATAAAATAAAGTAAGTGTACTGTCTAACAAACTGTAGACACATGGTATAAAAGGATATAAAAATATTAATTAATACTTTATACTGATCTATTATTCATGTAACTGCACTAGGGAGACTATGTTCTTGAAGGAATAAAGTATTTCTCAGATCTTGGCTACTTGTTCTGTTTTTTAAGAACTGCAACATTTAGTAACAGTGATTCCTAGATGACTTGGAAGACAATGAAAAAACTCTTTCTTCAGCGCTATATATGCTTATGAAATCTATCCATTGGACAGAATAGATATGGGGTTTTATTATGATGCTTACATCTAAAGTAATTACTGCTATTCAGATTCCAGCATATGCCTCCAGAAAACAACCATCTTAAATTTTAAATTGCCAAGAGAAAGGCTAGTGTTCTGTTTAATTATTAGTGCCATAAACCAGAGCAATATTTACCTGCCTATAACAGAGCTTAGGAAAATCCACTTATCTCTCCTGCCAGGTGCTACGTTTCTCACAGTTATTAATAAAATGATCTGAAATCCTTATTTGTGAATAGCCTTTATTCCAATTTTCTCTCCTGTCTAGTGTCCTTCCCAATGAAAGTCAGCTTTGAAATTGGAACGGACTGCATTTGCTCATTGGGAATATAGAAAGAAGCAGAAGCTCCTCCTACACCAGCTCTGACCCATCGCTTGAGCACTAAGCTTTGAGTCCTCCTCCCCCTGGCTGGAAGGTGGCCCGTCAGCCTGCCTGCATGCTGCTCTGCAGTTCTTCAGCCTCCAGACATCCTTCCATTCCTGGTTCAATAAATGAGTTTCAGTAAGGAGACCTGCTCTCCTTAGTCAAGAAATGCCACTCTGACCTGCTTTCTCTTGCCAGTCTTTCACCTGCCCTTAGCATTCAGCTCGCTCTTATTCCATGGTCTCAAGCAAAACCAGTCCGTGTGCTTCCTTCAGGAGTAGAAATTTGTCAGATACTCATCAGAGCACTCAGGGTCTTTCAGGAATTACCTTCCTGAAGTAAGACTTGGTGTTTCCATCCTGCCTTAAGCTAAGGTGTTGGGGGGGAGGGGGTGCTAACAGTGTCATCCTTTGCACATATGTACATATCTTGAAAAAACAGATATCTAGCTACCAAATTCTAAAGGTTTTTAATTCCACTTAAGATCCATTTTAACTCTTTCTCCTCTTTTTCTCCTCCCTTCTGAAGTAATATATTCCTGACATTTCATTAATACTGCTCTAAGAAACTGTTTTCTGCTCCTGAGTGCTACGTGAGATGATGGATGAGTTCAAAACACCTGTTACTGCTACCTACATGGTAGTAATCTCCCCCTGCCTTTTTCACAGAAATCTGTTCTTTTCTCACAAAGTCAAACACTCTGCTCCTATTTCTAGTAAATATCTCCTAGATAAGCTTTGAAAAGGTTCAGTGAGTAACTAATTGATATAATTTCTCTTTGTACACCAATAAGTCAGGTTATTGAAGAAAAAGATTTGTGCAAGAAATTAAAATTGAAGCTACTTACATAGATAGACAGACAGGCAGAAAAATCTTGCCTAGATAGCTCTTCTCACACCAAGAAAAAGTTTTATTTCTTCAGTGTAGAGACCTAGCACTACTGCATCCCACCAGAGCTCATCCCACTCCTTCAGTTAAAGCCAAGAGAACTTCTGTGATCCACGACTGTATGCTTCATTCTGCACAGAACAGTTTTCCTTCTAAGCAGTCCTGAAGGTTTCCTGGTTGCTCATTTAACCTAAGAAAGTTCTTACAAATGCCTATATTTACCTCTTTTTCTAGATATGAATTTATTAGCAGAATAAATTTTTGACTGACATTTTTGTAATTATTAGGGAAAAGTCACAAAAAGTAATTTTTTAATTCCTACAATTCATTATTCATATATGTAAGAAAACAAAAATAACAAGGCATTTAATAATGTAGACATACTGTAAGACCAAACAGGAACTGAGAATCAACTAATAGAAATAACTTAATAAATTAGAAATTTGCATTTCAGTACTGTAATTACTTCACTGAAAAAAAAACAAAAGGTGAAGATCACCAGATATATCAGATTCTCTTAATTTCTTTTACAGAACTACTTCTGGGGAAAAGGCTTAAAACTGTATTTTTAGTGTCTTTGTTTTGCACATGTAAAATAATATAAAATTCATGAAGGTGGAGAAAATACACTAAAGCATCCAAAAGAATTTTAAATATATGTGATAGATCAGGAGGAATATTGGAATGACTGTAACGAAGGAAAGTTTTAAAAGAGCGATTTCCAGATCAAAGAACAGATTTTGCAAATCTCTTTCCACCTAAGCAATCCTCCAGCTGAAACCAACTGGACTACTCTCAGGACAAGACAGCTCATGCCTGATAGGCACCATGCCAAGGTCAATGCCACGTCTGCCCTGGACTTTCAGTAGAATGAGGATCGTATCCCTCATTTGATGCGTGCTGCGCTGAACATTTACCCCTTCTGAGATGTATTGATAATAAAGACAACAGTACCTTGAGAAGAGCAACATCCAAAATGTTACAAGAAAATTACGAAAACCTGACTGACCTCACTAAATTTACACCAATGTATACAAGTCATAGATTAAGACTCTTTGAAAAGGTCACTGTTCTTTCATCAGTCAATTTCCAGAGCTTATTCCTTTGCATCCTTTAAGTGCCCAAATGAAACACCACTTGTGAAAATGTCCATGAGGAGAAACTCCTTCTGACTCCATTTTTGTGATAAACAGTTGCAAAATAATTTGATGTGCAACAGTCAAAGGGGGTATTGTTGCCAAGCTTTTGAAATCAGGTACACTCTCTTTGAGGGACATTTGTCTGGGTAACAAACAAGGGACAATTTCACCATACAAGAAGTGGGAAAAAAAAAATCTAAGTTTTTTTTAAATTATCTTCCTAAAAAACCTCTGACAGAAGGGCATGTGTGAAATAACAAAATTACCTTTCAAAAGCCTTGTATCACCTTCTTGGGATGAAAAGAGGAAAAGAAAGTGAGGAAGGGGGCCTGAAAAACACTGAGATACAAAATGAGTTTATGATGCTTCAACCGTGGTTAAGAAAAGCTGCTCGAAGTAAGATCAGTGGTTGCTTTACTGGGGACTTCCATGTGCAAAGCTACAGTTCAAAATTCCTGATCAAGCAAAGTATTCAGCCATGAACTCAGGTACATAGCTTCAGTGGTGCAACTCATGTACCTCTTTATGCACACCCTTATGTACTTTCTTCACTGGGGCCCAAACATATCTCTGCTAAACATATCGAGCTGCTGGATCACAGGCTGATATAGATTGTCCAGGAGTTTCCCTATGAGTTTCTTTTCCCCCACTAGACTAGGTACAAAGGAAGGCAAAGAAAATCTGTCTGGTTATGCACCTGGCATACATTCCTCTATCCGTGGAGACAAAGTATCAGAAAGGAAAAGAACATTTTTCAGTGACCCTGACATTTGATGCTGATGCAAAAAAAGGAAAGGAATGACAGTGTTTGAAGCCAAAAGCATGAAGTTTCTTTATATTTCCTATGATTTAATATCTCTCTCCCCCACATAAAGCAGATTCCTCTATAAAGAGTCTTGTATATGGGCCAGCAGTGCTCCAGCAATGTCTCTGATGACAAAGTGGAAAGTTTCTAAGCACAGTATCATTTGCAGTATTTCTCATTTATTTTATCCCCAGTCCCCAAAGACATGCTTTTACTGATGGAATAAATGATTGTTTTCATTTTTTATGAATTGAATTGAAAATCTATTTGATGACCAAATGAATTAGAATAGACAGAGAATCAAATTGGTTCGGTCTGTATGAATTTTGTTGTAAAAGCTGACTTCCAGCTTTCATTCAGTCTAAACTGATAAAAAATATCAGTGACTGAAAAAACACTCATAGTATCTGTTTAATGAGACTTTTAAATTAACTTTTTTTTCCTGTAATAAATAGGAAGATACACTTACATAGCATGTTTTGCTTTTAAAGAATTTCATACACGTTGCAGCCAATAATATTAATAGAATTGCTGTGAGGTAGCTTGGTAGAGTTTGCTCACTTTACAAGTATAATTACAAGTATAAAAAAGAGGAGGAGAAACCTAACTTCTGGAAGATTTTGATGCATAAATCTATATGATTTTACTCACTGTATGTACCATAGATTGAGTATTTATGACTGTGACTTATTAATTGAGTGAACAATTGTCTGATTTATACGCTCCAGCATGGTAAATAAAGCATACAAAAGGCACGTGTAGTTGTTTAATACAACTTTGGAAAATCAGGCCTTCCCTCCACAACCTGCATCCTTGCTATGAGGGGCTCTAGAGGGGGGCAGTACTGCACAGACCAAGTGATCGTTAAGGCTTCCCGGCTGTAAGGCCCAATGGCTGTGCAGTTAGCCACATCAACCCCATTTTCAAAGCAGCTCTCTAGCTTTCATCCTGGCCAGGAGAAGCCTGAAAAGCAGTTCAGTTTGAGCATGAACTAACCTGTCTGCCACTTTATCATCAAAGTCTAACCACCATGACAAAGTATATAAAAGAGCATATGCTGCTTTACAGCCCTCTGCAAATTTGAAGAGAAAAAAGCTCCCACTGACATCAAGAGGCTTCAGATCTAGCCCACAGTGGAATAACTTCACTCTGTTTTTCAAGATATTTGAAATATCAAATATCATCTGATTATTCAGGCTCATTGAGTCTGATCTCCCAAAGCGTATGCAGGCTTAATCTATCGGGCTACAGGTGCAGAGGCTGCTGGTGGCACCACAGGGCACGGAGAAGCCATGCTGCGCTCAGGCTGCTGTACATGCAGCACCGCATCACCCAGGGAGCTGGCATGCCCCTGCCTTCCCTCTGGCGGGTGCGAAAGCAGAGCCTGACCCACTCACAGCTGAGCTGAAAAATCACCCAGTCATCTACACACCCACCTTTATAATGATTATTTACAACAAAACACTTGACAGCCATCTGACATGCTGTGGATGGGCATTACACCCTGCAGACTTAGAGGTGAGCGCAATACTGTCTATGTATCATCATCCTGGGATATCAGTGTTTAAACATGCTGTAAAGCTCTTTACTAAGAAAGTAGTGTACCCTTTCAACTAAATGGCTACAGCCTGGAGCTAGTCTCCAACCTGAAGACTGGAGCAATAAAAATGGTTTTGTCTGACAAGCCACCACCAAGGATTTGCTGATGCTGTTACTCAGAGCGTAGAATCCTAAGAGCACTCAGAAGCCTCCTTTAAGGAATTAATTCTTGCTTGTTTTGCCATCCAAAGAGTGTTTACAGAAGCCAAAACAACCGTGCTTGCTGTCCACTGTGCAAAGAGGTGATGACATCAAGAAGACAGGTCACAAGTTTGAGTTTATAGTCATTACACTTAACGTTGGTATGGCTTTTCATCCACTCAGTATGATCTTATGACCCCACAACTTTACAACCTTCCACTCTCTGGGCTTCATAGCACCTCTCCACTCTTAGGTTAATCATTGCTCTGCCATTATCTGCCAAGAGTTCTTATCTCTTTTGCTGTCACTTTATAACAGGGTCCTCTTATCAAGCTGTACAAAATCACGTGACAGTGCCAAACCTATCACAAGTTCCAATTCTTCTGATTAGAGACTATCATGAAATGGGATACATGGTTTACAGCAGGTCACTAATGCTGGAAAAAGTACAGAGTCCACCCAAAGACATGCTTGTTACTTTCTGAATTCTTGGATATTTTTTTTTGTTGTTCATCACGCCGACTTTCACTCAAGGTTATTATAGCCTGGGTCTCAAGGCCAGAAAAGTTTACAGGCTACACCTCTTCTGTACTCAATGTGGTATACCTTGCACCCAAGGGTACTATATATTTATACCTAATAATGTCTTCTGGTTCCCACACAGCCATCATACAGGAATCTATAAAACATGGACTTACATCAGTTGGTAAGTAACAGTTTTCTAACTGTTTTGAAGACTCTGCATAAATATGTTAGACCTGGGGCTCTCCAAACTGAAAAAAAATCGTTCCAATCGGGCAAACCAACAAAACTGATTAATTTGCATGTGTATTTAGGCAAAAAAAAGAACGTTACAATACAGTGTAAAAACGTAAGAAAGCAGCTGACAATTCAGTGAATAACGATTTTCTCCAGAGACAATGTGATTATCAAATATGTAATCAGATAATTAATAGTATCTTTATCTATTACAACTGCTAATAACTGTGAAATTGTACGTGTATAAACATTTGCAAAAATTAGATTTAAATTGCTTCTGGCCTGACTATTCTTGTTGAAGAAAACCTCAGGAATGTTTTTGGGGCTTTTCTGTAATACACATGTCAAATGCAGGTTATATTCTATAGCTAAAAATGCAGATATATCATCAGATAAATCATCATCAGTGAGGGTGGGCTGGATAACAGAAGTCTGTTAAGACTCCAGAGCAGCAAAGCAGTGAATAGTTTCAGTAGCATATGGAAACAGCACCCTCTCCCCATCAGCAAGGTGCAGGTTGCTCTGGCTTGCAGGCACAAGGGGCATTGCCCAGGCAGCTGCCCCAGGCTGCCCGGGCTACAGTGGTTGTGGCCGAGCCGTGCAGGGGAGGTGCTTCTCCCCACTGCCTCCCCACCCTTCTCCTCACACTTCTTATCTCGAGTCATTCTGTCTCTCCCCAGACACCGGGAAGGAGGTGCCTTTCCTTTGGCGGGTAATAGCATCCCCTGCCCTGTCATTCCATGCCCAGTGGGGATGGAGAAGGCTTGCCAAGGGAAACCTTCATGGAGCAGAAGGCTCTTCACAAGCCAGCCCAGCAGCACGGCAGGTTCCACAACCCAGGGTTTTTCAAGGCTGTGCCTCAGCACAGCAGTTTATGGCAAGGATGGAAGAAGGGAGATTTGGCCTGCATGTGGGAACCAGGGCTTGGGCTCCTCCTTTTGCCCCCAGTGTGCATCATCAGATGGCAGGTGAGGTGCTCGCCCTGATGCTGGGTGTGACATGGGCACCTCACCACCAAGGGAGGCTTTGGGACCTTGGGGATAGAGGCCACCACACCAGCTGCAGGAAACAGCCCCAAACACAGCTGAAACCTGGTCTTGATCTCCTGGGTGGAGCTGCTGCTTCTTGGAAGGGGAGGATGCCAGTGGGAGGGGGTGCTGCCTCGGGCCTGGCTGTGTCCCAGGCAGATGGGCACCCAAGAGCTCTCTTCTCAGTATCTTCACCTGCTCTACACCTCCTACACAAGAACCATGCCCAATGCTGTAGCGAGGTTTGCTGGCTGCAAATGGGTGGCTGGAGGACTAATGTCCCATGGATCACCCCACCAGGCCCACAACCACCAGCCTGCTGGCCAGCTGTGCCTGGTGGCAGCCCCACTCCAGGATGGGACCCTGGTGCTTCTCCTCAAAGGGAGCCATGTGGTCCCTCTGGCAGTGTTAACAGGGTATCCCATCCACAACAACAGCAGGGCACAGGGCCCTCCCAAGCTGTTGGACATGGCTGTGACCAGGGTCAGACCATCAGGCCAGGAGGTCTGATCTAAGCAAAGCCACAGAGATGTCAAAGCCAGACACCCTCTGGTGTTTCTCTGCAGGCGTGAGGTGCTGCTCTGCACAGCTCTGCCCCCAGAAACACATGGAAAATGCTGAGGAGCAAGTCCAGCTTCCCCTCAGGCCTTGCTCCAACTTTTGCTCTTTCTGCCTGCCAGGGAGGGAAAGGTGCTGGAAGAGCCTCTGGGCCTCTCAGCCTTCAGAATGGGATAGCAACCTAATGATACCTCACATGTATCTGAAGAGCTCAGATAAGGTTTCTCAGGGTGAAAGGGTACAGCCCAAGGGGAAAGGAAAATAAGACACTCTTATCTGTCATATTTAGACCAACTAAGTGCCATTTTCATAGTTCCCAGAAGACTGGCAGGCCTGGGTTCCTTAAATCATGTGGATCTGAGAAACAAATTGGTGGGAGATGTAAGTCAACAGAGTGCTCTTGTCACTGTACCTCCAAAATGCACTTATACACATGCTGTATCACAGGTATACCAGGACAGATTCACAAAGCATGGCCCAGAAAAAAGCAGGTCTAAATCCTGTGAAATTCTCCAAAACCCTGTGTGTGCTGGGTCAGGGGGAGGGTTCAGCCCTTGTGTGACACTGCACAGTCAAAGCCCATGGTGACATCTCTGAAAATCCCATCTAACTCAGCACTGTAAACTGATCACCACATACCTGTAAGGGTTAAATGAAACCAGCACCACCAAGTGGGCCTCTGCTTGGAGCTGGGGGAACCAGATAAGAAGGAGCTGGATTGTGTTCTTAGTTGTACTTGGAGAGTCTGGAAGAAAAAGCTGTCCTCCCAGAGTGCGAGTGCACCCCGCAGCAGGGCCAAGGGCTCTTCAGAGTAAATCGCATCCGTGGCCTTTCACTTTTGCCCAGTCCCTCCCAGTGCCTCCTTTGCTTTTTCCCCTCTAAGCAGAGGCAGAGCTAGTGGGCTCAGGAGGGCCTGCCACGAAGCCCTCGCCCACTGGCCCCTCAGGCCAGGGGCACTTGCTGCTGCCCCCACCGCAGGGGCTGAGAGGCGCCCTTGTCAGGGAGCACCTGCTTTGCAAAGGCACACCTGGCGCATTCACCCATCTGGGGATGGGTAAGTTATGCTTTGGTCTAAATCAGTGACGTGTCACAGCAAGAATGACCTAGCTTTCTGCCAGCAAGTAGGTCCTGGTCCAGCTCCCACAAATGCTGGGAACATTCCACTGAGTCACATAGCAGTGTCTGTCCCTTGGGGAGCAAACACAACCAGCCTGGATCTTGGGTGTGAGCCGGCACTACCTGTTGTTGACAATTGTTTTTACATTTACAGTCATATAGCCAAAGAGGCAGTTGGTATTCACAAAACCTTAATAGTACATCCTATCTCCTGGACGATGAAAATTGTATGGACTTAGGAAAACTTTTATGGAAGTGCCATGATTTTTTTCTTCTGCCACATTCCAGGGCAATACAAAGCTACTTGACTAGTTCCATTTTTCCTCTAATCAGCCTTTTGTCTTAGTGTCATCAGGGACACCATGCAATTTTTATAAGCATTAGCTGTGATTATTTAACAGAAATAACTGTTTCACTAACTTGAAAAAATGGTTATATAAGAGGAAAAATAATCTACTTGCAGTCTCTTACTGTAAAAGTTTTCAGCTTGTATAAATACTTACTGCCATCTTAATTTTAAAGCATGTTCTCAGGCATTTTACAGTATTATAATTAGTGTTATTGGGTTTGGCAAGGTTTGTTTTTCTGTATTATTATTATTATTACTAGAGTACATACATATAAGAAATTTCATACAATTAACACAGACACCAAATATTATCTTTAGCAGTTTGGATTAGGATTTTGCCCAGCAATGATGCAGGCAAAGCTCCCACAGAAGTGAACAGTTTGTGCTGTGTAGGTACTGCACGACCTCAGCTGTAGGTGATTTTTTTTTTAACAGTGAAATTCTGGTGTTACTCTTTAATCAGTTTTCTTCCCATTAAATACTTTTCCCACCACTATACTGCAAATGAGCTATCTACAAAAGGGGCAGTATTTACATTTTTTCTAGTTAGTCTGATTTTATATGCCCAAGTACATGAGGCAAAGTAACAATGACGATGCCTGTGGTCTCCAGAGGGAAATCACCATTGCTGACAAAACTCCTCCAGCCACTCGTCTGTGTGGGTAATTTAAAGGTCAGCTCTTAAACTTGTCTTTATATAAGGTGAAAGGGAAGAATTATCTGCAGCAGGAGTTGTGTTTAGCTGAGTTGTGGAGAAAACGGTTACAAATTCTCATGCCAGATTACTATATAATGCCTAGCGTTTACTCACGTATTGCACAAGTACCTTATCTATATTACATAGATATGCAACCTTATATATGAGTATATTTTAATACACTCTTATATACAATGAACAGAAATGCATACATACAAAATCCTTATTAAGATTTATCAGTATAAACTATGTCTAGTTTATCTTCTCGTGGTTTGTTTTATAATATTATGCTTATGTATGGAGGAGAGAGAGATGAGCTTAAACTTTTTTATTGTAAAGATCAGCTATCAAATTACTTTATAAATAAAGTTTTTCAAGCTTCAAAACATAATTGGGGTGAGGGAGGATAAGCAGACCTAAAACATCTTTTTTTTTTTCCCACCAACAGATCAAGGTCAGTTGTCTCAGCAAAAAAAAATTTCATTTTTAAGCCTGTCTGTGTAAGATAGAAATCAATTATCTCTTATGATACAGCGGCCAGCGCTCAGCCCTGACAGGAGCCTTGTTTTATGTACAAATACGTTTGAAATTCTGTTTCCAGACCGGGCTCCGGCCTTTTGAACCAGGTGCTGGCTCCGCCGGGGCAGCGCAGGCAGGAACCTCAGCAGGCCCGTCAGTGACCGGCAGCACGGGAAGGGCCGGGGTCGGGCGGGGGTCCCGCTGCCCCGGGAGCAGCGAGGAGGGATGCGCAGACCCCCGCCCGGGGAGCTGAGAGACAGCAGCAGCTTCATACTTACCCCCCACACCCCCTTGCATTTTTATTTAGTTTTCTTCCTTTCTTGGTGTTAGGCTGCTGTTAACCACCTTATTCAGTGTCCAGCTGCAGCATATTTGGTGAAAATTTATGGCTGCTGAGGAAGGTGTACAAATTAATTAAAAAATTAATCAGAAAAAAATTACAAACTTCAGCTCCTCCAGACACTGCACCAGTCCTAGATAAAAAACCTGCACACATGATAGACGCTTCAAGAAAATCAAAAGGAGTGATCTACAAGGAAATGCAACACATAATAATGTGAAACTCCAAACTGGACTAGCCAGGTATTTATTGGCTTCTTATGCAGTATTTTATGAAAAAATTAAAAAAATCAGATGCTTAGTCCAACTGCAAAAGCTAACACGGAAGCAGAGCTAACAGCGACATGATTACGTTTCAGCTTACTATTTGCTATTTTTTCTTTTCCTGCTCAGTAACAGAACAATACTACTGCATATATTTAAAGATTATTCTCACAAAAAAAAGTTTAATCAGCTTTATCTATCCATTAGTTTCCCAGTATTATCATAGGCCTTCACTTGCTGTGATTAAAATCAATGGCAAGTCTCATTGGCTTCATCGGGAGTTAAACGCTCAAAGAATAAGGCAAGGATGATAACTTCTGAGCAGTCAGGAGTAATGTAATAGGACTGGAATGCACCTTGAGACTTGTATGACTACACATAAGTAACATCCACAAAAATCAAGCAATGTTTCACAATAGGTCCTGAAATAATGATGCAGATACTTACAATGTTATGGAGACTTAATACATGTGAAGCTTGATTAATAGGGAGTGTGGGGTTTTTAAAGCAATACAAATCTGTGATGTTAATTAGTTAACGAGCATGTTCTGAAAACAATATTACCCATAAATAATCGATTATGAAATTGAATAAAATTTTAACTAAACACAGTATTAAAACTTAGTAAGTGTATTTGTGCAAACAAATTTTCTCATTTTACACTAAGCTTCAAAACTCTGTAAACTGCGAGGCATTCATCGTGCTTAACATGGCAGAGAATTATAATGTATGTCCTCATTATTTTATTTTGTTCAGTCCTCTTCCCATCAAACATGCAAACACTGTCATCACCATTTTTGGCTTCACTTCAACCAGATCATCTGGGAGAGCATATATACGAGCACCAATTTTTCGAGCAACTGAAATGGCATACCTTGGAAAAGAAGAGAAAATAAATATTGTTACGGTCTTTGCATCTACTAGTGTGCCAAGATTCACAACAAGAACAGATGTTTAAAGCAGGATATGCTCTACAAGAAAATGGTCATTATTGTGAATAAAGAATACAGTAGCAATTAAATTGACATGTTTTGCTACTGGTTATCAAAGCATTTTTGGCAAAAACAATATAGGTTATGGTACGCTATCAATAAACCAACTGCAATACAATGGTAGTAGGCCATACCAGCCATGAATTTGAGTTCATATTTTAAATATGCTAGAAAATAGCTCCAGAATATTATAATTTATAATATAATCTAAGTGAAACAAATCAACTATTACTGTAATCTCTCAACAAATCAGTAAATTATTCATTATACCATGAATTAATCAATTTCTTGCACTTCAGGAAAATACAAAGCATTCATTTAAAACTTACTTAGCATTATTCAGTTTGTCTTCATAAGAAAGATCTTCTCTCTTGACCATTTCTGGACGAACTGCTTTTGGTGCAATAGCATCTATTAAATCTAGGACAGGTAAACTAGTGCCAATTGATCTGTCCTAAAAGAAAAGACTCAAAAGATTAGTATAAGGAATTTACTTTGATTATTCTGTCTTCACAATGCAAAACACCCTACAACACATCTTACATACCTATTGAAAGACAGCACTGTGTTTTGTTACTTAATTGATGAAGGTTACCCCCACCCCACACCCCGCCTTTGAGGTCTAATGCTCTTTTCCACAATCAAAATACGGTTCACACTCCGTGTTGATATTATTATTATTACACAAATGGTTTAAATTTATTTATTTGAAGAAACTCCCTCCTTCCCTGACAAAGGATGGGAACTTTTAAAAAAGTCCAAGGACCACGCTTTCAAGACAACTAAAAGGTATTTACATTCTCCAACCTTTATTTTTCTCCTTTTCTTGTAATGGAACTATTTTCTGCAGTAGTTTATGGCTCACACTTTATTTTTCAATTCAGATGGTATTCTGAGCTAGTCTGAGTAGTCTTTGTTTTGTATTTAATACACGGATGTGTTTTCTTTGATTCTTAAGCCAGTGAGTGCTGTTGCTGCAATCATTTCTTCCCAATTGTTAGGGCAAATAAACAGCTGATCGTGTCAAACCAACAGGCAGCAGACAGGGCCAGTGAGGCTGGCTCTGTTCCTGCAGGGCTCAGCACATGCCATGTCACATGGCTGCCTTCACCACCAGGTCAGAACTATGATTTCTAACTCAGTGAAGAAACATAGAGCCTCCGCATTAATTATACATTTTAAAATAGCAAATCTTCTTGAAGACATTGAATGCACAGAATATCTCCCCACGGGCATAATCCAAACCCCACACCTGTGTCATTTGTATTGTTTGAACCAATGGCAATTCAACAGAACTTTGCTTTCATAGCCCACAATAAATACCAGGGACCTCTGCTTGCTCTGCTACAGAATCTGCTTGCTGCAGTAACCCCTGTCAAATTGCGACAGACAATGTATGTCACAGCACTCTCCAAACTAACTGGCAGCAACAAGGTCTTTTACTATCTCATACCAACATACTCTTCATGCCAGTCCCTCTGCTGCCTTCTCCTAGTCTCTCCTCACCCAGGACACACTCTCTCTCTCTTCTCTCTGCTTCTTTCTCCTCTCTCTTCCTCGGCTGCCCAACCCCTTCACAGAACCAGCCACAGCTGCACCTTGTCTACATCAGCCAGCTCACTGCCCCTGAAGCCAGCCCACAGCTGTATATTATCAATGCCAATTAACCCAGCTTCACTCCTCTATAAATGTATACATCAATGTTATAAAAAGTCAGTAGTAAAGGTATACTGAATCATGTCATTTTACATCAGTAGCTCCTTATCTTTATTGGTCTACCATCAGTTGAATTACATTAAAAACACAACCAATGCACCCCCCCAAAACTACAGGCATACCAAAAGCAAGATGCTGGGACAGATTCTCTTCATACTTCCAACTTACTCATACTACCATTATTACATTTTATGTAGAAATAAGAGAAGCAGCAATCCCTTTTAAGAAGATGAAAGCTTAAGTCACCCACTAGAGAAAAAATGAAATATTTTGTTCTATAAAATTAATTGATATTACTATTTGCCTAATGCTTACCTAATTCAATGTCATAACACAGTGAGCTCTCAAACATTAAACTTCCTAGGTTCTTATGTTCTTGTTGTGAACCACAGACCTAACTGTTTCAGGGTATACATTGTATACAAGAACATTGTGTTTGCATGAAAGCGCAATTGCTGATCTACCATTTCTGAAGAATGAGATTCACACAGCATGACACATCTGACAAACATACAATCCTTTATCAATTTGTTCATATTTGCTGAATGGGAAAAACTGCTTTGTACAGGTCTGCTGCACATCGGCAGTGCCAGTGAAGACATGAGATGTCACTGGTTAACTTGGGCTTCCTCTCCTGGCTCTGTCATGCACAAGTACGTCTTTTTGAGCAGCTGTTACTAGAAATGGTGATTCCCCTCCTTCCAACCCCAGTACTTCCAAAATTGTTCTTGTACATGTTTGTATGAGTATGAGAGTGCCTATATCAAAAAATATGGAAGATATATGACATGACATGCCTAAACACTGGTATCTTCAGACAGGAGCCCCTTCAAAAGTTTAGCTTTTTTTAAAATTTTTATTTTTATTTTTTTAGAGTTGCCATCGGGGGTGGGGGTTTGTACCTTACAGCAGCAATTATATTTTCTTTTTGTTTCTTAATAATAGACTTGTAAAATACCTTTGATGATTCACAGACTGTCAGAAGTATTTTCTTAAACAATTATGCTAGCTGATGGAAACACTACTGTTAAAGCCAAACTGTAAACAGCTCAGGTTAAAAATCCCAGATCCAGTTATATGTGGAAGGAAGAAAAGTAAATAAATTTGATTACCTTGAAACTTGAAATTGAAGTTTTCTTATTTGCTTTTGTCAGTGTCTGATTCACCCACTTAATAATAATTTCATCATTTACTTTTTCCCCTTCTCCAAGGTCTGACAGTACATTCAAAGTATACCTTTAATAAAGCCAGTAAGAGCCTGAGTTAAAGTGTGTGGTAGAACTTGACCCTGCTAACAGTATCAAGCCACAAGCACAAGTAAAATATTACTTCAACACAGCAACACCACCAAGCTTAAATGGCTCCCTGCCATCCAAGTCACCTTGAAAACTGAATCACAACAGTCTGAGAAACAAGAAGTATTAAGTGTTTTGAGGTCAGTGTAAGAAAATTGACTTGTGGAAAATATTTACAATACAACACTTTTTAATGAAACCAATTTATAATATATTCTTTTCCTGCTCAATGCATTAGTAGCAAGATTTTGATTTTATGATAGTTACATTACTATAGCTGTGATGGCCTAAAAACTTCTTGTCATTTTAACTTCTGTAACATAAATAATCTCTTCCTATTTATCTGTCTTTTTGATTTCAGAAATATTTAAATTACTTGCTACTCACGGAAAGATACATGGTATCAGCATGAAGTTATGCTCTTTTTACTTGATGCAGGATTTATAATTGTAATCACAGTTTTTAGTATATAGGGGTTTTAATTGTCTCTAAATAGATTTGTACACATACACACTATTGTGGTTTAAATCACTACACAGTATGTAAAACTACTAAAAAATGTATACAAGTTTATCTTGGAGAAGAAGCTTAATTAGAGATAGCTCAAGTACTTTTTGGGTGAGCTGAACACTAGCTTTAATTTACCTTAATATACAGTGACACACAAATACACCCATGTGCACAGATATATATATACACACACATCTATCATATACTGTGCCTAACTTACCTTCTCATCAGCTGCCATACCAAAGCCAAAGTCAGAGTTGGATTACCCTCATTTAGATCGTGTCCAGCAATACCAACCAGTGAGAATTTGGCTTTTGCCTTCCCAAGTTCTACCGCGTAATTGCAATTCTCAATCTAAAAGTAAATGTAGTGTGCAAATAATGAAAACACCTTAATATTTCTGTAATACAGACCTATCTATGTGTATTTTGAATTACTTTGGCTTACTTTTACCTATGATGAAATCTGGACCTAGAGAGAAAGACTTCTAGCCTTTCTACACTGTGATTAAAATAATAGATTTTGCTATAAATGCAAATATGCAAAATTCCAATGATAATCTATTTTCACCCTAGAGAAAACCAAGTTCACTTCCACTGAAGTCAGTGAATTAATACATACTTACATCAAAACTGAATTTGGAAAAATAATTGAAACATGTTGTTCTTTGACAGTAATTTTTTTGCCTTTACATTTCTAGCTTCAGAACAATCACAAAACTGAGAGATTGGATTCTGCAAGTATTGCACTAATTCTACTAGCTGCACAAAAAACTGCTCTGTGAGGAAACAGCTCACAATATAAGAGTATCAGGCAATAACAGCTGTGTCAGGCCTGAAATTTTTGCTTATATACCCTAATTAGACCCTGAATTAAATATTGCCAAAAGGTGTCCGCATTTAGAAACTACGAGTGATATATGCTATAACTGCTATTTATTCCTTGGGATAATATCTGGAAGATAATCATCCCCCACCTCTTTTTTTTTTTGTGGCTAGGACTGCCTCAGTAGCATGCAAATCTTGACAACCCAGATGACTACAAACAGCACAATATGAGACAGCAAAACTGAACTGTGTTAGAGTATCTACTCACCTTTTTCATATTACTACCAAGTAATGGATAAGGAGGTTTGTTGACATGGTTCCACTCAACCGGTACACGAGTCATATCATACAATTGGAAGATTATTAAAGCATCAGAGAGATCACTAAACCAGAGTAAAACAATGTTTTTAAGAACAACAGCTCATATTCACAACAGAATTGTTAAGTACTTGAGAGACTTCTCAAAATGTAATGAAGTTGCTGAAAAATCCTAGTCACATAAATAAAAATTTGCGTTGTTCTATGGAGAAACTGGCCTATATCTTATTACTTGATTTCTGTGATTTACACTAAATTGTACATTTAATTTCATTATTTTCATAAATCTCAGTGAAGTAAGCATAGCCACTGGTTTTACCAACTTTAAATAATTACTTTCATAGGGCAGGCATAGATAAAATATCTAGCTAAAAAGTTTTTACTTATTGGTCTTATTTTAGTTTCTTCAGGACTTTCCAAAACGTTAACTACTCATGCGTTATCTGCATCTACAGATGTATCTTGATAAAGAATAATCAAAACCAATATACTTGTGAAAAAAGAATATTAGGAAAAGCATTACTTCCCATTATAAACTGCATTCTTGATGATCCCCTCCAGCTACTTGCCAAATGAAATTCCCCACATTAAGCCATCTACAGAGAGTATCACTTCATAGAGGTCAGAAAACAGAAGCAATGAAACCTAACAGCAAGTATATATGCAAGCAGATGTTCCCACTTGCTCCCTATATCCCATCTTCTATTAATAGGATTTGAATGAACTGCTAGCACAATTTGGAAGTGTATCAGAAGCATATAAAAGCATGCTAGAAAGCCCTTGAAGAAACACGACAGATTCCTACAGTCTACTCAGCAAACATTCATTATCTCATTAGTTTAGAGTTATATGACTGTTTTAAAAGGTTTGGAGTCATTTAATCTCTGCCATGACAAAAAACTAAAATACATGCATTATAAACCACAATTAACTTTTTAAAAAATGTAATTCAAAGTTCAAGCAAGTGAAGGGAGAACATAAAAACTTTTCAGGTTTCCTAGTATTTCTAGATCATAAGTAGAACATCAGAGTCAGACAACATTTAATGCAATTATGCAGACCAGTTTTGAAGTTCCTATCACACTGTATGGAAACTTGGAAATCACAATTCTAGTAGAAGTACAACTTCCCATTTTTCTTTTCTTTTCTTTCTTCCCCTGTCATCGAAGGGAAATCAAATTATATTTTTAACCAAAAAACCCCACAAACCAAAACAAAAACAACCTTACCTGTATAAATGATTAACGTATGGGCTCACCCCCAGTGAATTCATCCAGTTTCTGAAAGTTCTTTCTTCCTTACTTTCTCCTACGGTGACAAATGTAATTCTAGATAAGTTATTGGAGAAACCACTTTAGTAAGCAGCGTTTAAATGGCTTTCATAACCCTTTACCCCCCACACCCCCCAATGAGTTCATCCTTTCCCCAGTAGTAGTCCCTACTGGCAAGTAAGTTGAAGCAAATCCTATGAAATTCAGAGCCCCTCAGTACTGGCACAAGGCCAGAGACACTACAGGGAGTACTATTAGACTAGATTTTCTGTGTAAATACAATTTGTTGAAATACAGAAATAGACAGTTTGTTGGTTATAGTCTAGATAACTAATATATCATGGAGAAAACTGTGATGATTAAAAATAATTTCTGAAAACAAAAATCTGTGGAAATTATATTCAACAGTATCTTTACATCCATTTAAAATTGTATATTTTTATTAAAAGTTAGTACTGGCAAAGTTTTGCAATTGCATTGGCCTCCCAAAACTACAGCTCCACTTCTCTCCACACAATTTTGCAGTATTAATTTGTGAAGGTACTCCCCAAAGCAATAGACCTCACCTTTTCAGTTTTTAAACACTGGAGACTTAGCAAGGCAGTATCGCATTGGTTACATATATGAAGCTATTTATACTGCCAAGGGGGTTAGTTATTCTTGCAGTTTTAACTAGCAACTCTGCTTATTAGAAATGCAGAAAATTCAGTAGGAAAAAAAAAACAAACCAAAAAAAAACCCCAGCCCCAAACCACCCTTCACTTTCCTGAAATAGACTGTTTAATATCTGATGTAATCAGGAGTCCTGAACTAATGGTCTTTCTCTACAAAGCTACAGTTTGCAATAATACATTAATTTTCTGTATACTTTACCTAAATTTTAACAATGTATCGGTGACCAATTGCATGTGTAACAGTGCTGCATAAGCTGTTTTGTCTTACATCAAAGAAGAGCATTTAAGAAAATATTTAGCCTGAATATGTAAGCTTGGAATAACCTCATCACTTTGTTCCCCTGGGCTGATAATCCACAGTTAAGAAAACAGAAAGGACATGGAGGAGGGAGAAAACCTCCCCAAACAACAGAAGAACAGATTTCTCAGGACTGGAACATGTAAAAACATGTGTAAGACTTTTCTTTGTTTTTTGTCATTTGTTCCTTCCTTAGAGGATAATGGTACTGAGTTTGTCTAATGAGGTTTATGTAGCATGAAAAGTCTCATTTAGTAGTGAAGCTCTACGTTGACTAGATAACAATAAATGTTTTTGCAAAATAAAGCTACTATATAAACATGTATTTTTCTTTGAAAAAAAAAATCCTCTTTAATACTGCTTTTCCTTTAAACAGACCTATGTCATAACACCAATTTTTAGATCGGGGTTACAATTTTAATCTGGGTCTCCTCCCCTTTTATATAAAAGTCTTTTGCCTTCAAAATATATTTATGAAAGAATTAAATTCAGAAATTTCAGCTGTAATTAACATTTTCTAATGGGATAAATTTTATTTTAAAAGTTTTGGCCAGCTTACCAGTTACTTTCCAATTATTATGAAACAGATGATAGTCATCCTACTGATATATTCTCGTTCTAAGTTACAGTCTTGTATATGCAAATCAACCTAGTATTTGTTCCAAAGATTTACTTGAAAAAACTACCAAATGAATACATGCTGAAACAAAGAAAAATACTATTCTGCGATGTCTTCAGGCAGTCAACTTTGTTTCACATATTACTTCCCACAAATAAGTTTAAAAGACAATCATATTTTATGACGTTATTAAAAATGTCATTTTTTCCACACAGAGATACAATCAAAATACAAGCATGATATATAATTTAAATTTATGAAGTGTAACTTAAGAGGTTATAGAATTTTGAAGCAAGTCCTTTCTGCTTTTTTTCTTTTTTGAAGTTTTTAGGCTTAGTGAGCTTTGAGTGAGTTTGCAGTTATCTACGACACTGACTGCAGTGTGCTTTTAGGAACACTTGTCCATTGCAAATATGGTAGGTAACAAGATTATTTAACGAACATCTTACTAAATAAAGTACTGCTACAGAGACATACTCAGCAACCGCACTCAGACTGAGAATTTTAAAATGCATGCTCAACGTTGTTGAAAGAATCCAAAGTAGCTAAGCAGGAGCAAGAGCATGCAAATTGGGCAGCACCCTTCTGGATAAAGGGAATCCAGGAACTCAACCCAGCGTACTATATTTAATATGCCACTCAAATCCCTTTATCGTGCAACACATAAGCGTTCATAAGTTTTCCAGATGGCTGAGAACTGACCAATTTTTTCTCTCTATTCTTTTATTCAAAATATACCTTGTGATCCTATCAGGAGCATATCTTCTGCTGAGTGGTGCAGCAGATAGCCAAAATCATTGGAAAACTGCAGAAAGGGGGCAGAGCTACACAAAAGAGAGAGGAGCAAATTTGGTAGTATCCTTTATATTTATTGCCATCTCTTTCTTTGCGATTATACTGTGGAACTGAGTGGGAAGTAGCCATAGGGATGGGGTCAAGAATCCAAAGCGCTCCAGATACATACTGTTCTCTGGAAGACATTAGAGCTCAAGATGCAATTTACACCCTAGTTCAGCTGGCCTGAGTGGGACTAGTCAACCTTGAAGGCTGCCAGTGGACTAAGCAACAGCAGCAGAGGTCATCAACACTGGAGGAAATGTAAGTGAACACAAGTCCTTCCTCTTCCTCCCCCCAAGATCTCAGCTTTCTATGTGACTTAGACTCCAAACTTTGCTGCCTTCCCCAGAAACGAGAGGTTCCTCAGAGCCAATAGCAACAGTCACTTAAAGGTTGCTCGTTGACTGAGGTTAGGACTCCCCCCTCCATCCCCCATATATAGCAAAATGAACATTTGATGTTAGTGTACCTGAGGGATACGCTCTCTGCATACAAGGGCACATGGCCAGAGTTGTTAAGTATTATCAGAGCAGATACCTACTTACACAGAGTGTTCGCTGTCTTAAACCAAAGAGAACAGCCTCATCATACTCTTTGGGTGGAACTGTCACTGAAAAGATGGAATGTATGCAGGAAAATTAAGACTTTCAGAAAGTTCCACTTACCCACACATGCCTAGAGGTTTACATCTTGGTTCATGGAAAGCCCTTACTGGTTAAACCCAAAGAAGGAACTGTATGGATTTGACTTACTGCAAGTCCTGCCCCCATTTTATATGCATCTTGTTAGACCCTGTGGGTCTTTTCTTCTTTTACTTATGACGGCATATTAAAGCAATAGAAAAATACAAGAACAATGCAAAAATCAACCAGAAAAGGACAGAGATTATTAAAACACTAGTAAAAAAAAAAAAAAAAAAAAAAAGAAAAATTGCAGAATAAATACTTTCATGGAATACAGAAAAGTACTAAATACAGTACCTACATTAGGAGGGGTCAAATCTGCATTTCATGAAGCAAAATAGGAAAGCATTATAAATTATGAGTCAGATATCAACAGACAATCTATGATGAAACTATAAAGAAATGAATGTATTTTATATCACTATCTTGAGAAAACATCAGTAAAAACCCAGTATTTTTATGGAAAATAAAAAACAAGTTAGCAGAAAAACACTTTATCAACATTGTCTTTTGGCTGAAATAACTATTTTGATGGTTTATATCTATGTGACACCACAGGCGTTATTATTTGGGGGCAAAGGAGAGCATCTACTTGCCTTTGAACAGATAACATTGGCATGATTACCCATTTCTAAAAATATATACCATAAACAGTAAGTTAAGTTTGGCCAGTATTTACCATTACAAAATTGTGATCTAGCATTCAGGTGATCACATCTTTTTATGAACTGTTTTAGCCAAAACTTTGACCTCCTCTATTTTAGGAAAGTTCGTGAAGTAGTTAATCTGTTTTTGCCATGCCAATGAAAACTCTTCTACATTTGACCGATGTTTCAGTATTTTGAATCACATCTACAACTTCATGTTCAGAACAGGGAAACAGAACCAAACATATTCCACCTCCACACAGCTCCTGTAGGTATTTCTAAGAGCATATATTTCTAACAAAATCACAGCAGAGGAAGAACAGGCCTTTCCTTCAGTCTTTTGTCCAGGACAGCAGGGATTTCGGTGACTAGGGATATCACAGCTGAAAAGGGAAGACTACCTCCTGTGCTCTGATACCTCTACCACAGCTGGCACCCAGCTAAAACTAGAAGAGCAGGAAGCTTGAAACAGGAGTGGTCTGAGGGATACCAGATTTGTGACACAGGGATGCAGCAGAGCAGACAAATTATGAAAAAAGAGGAGCAAAGGAAGATGGACTCACCTAGATGGAAAGGAAACCTGATAGGAACAGTAAGAGGAAGGCAGGAGTAGGCAGTGCAGAGGAACGTGTAAACATTGCTGATGAATTTTCCCCATGTGCGGCACCCCTGATTCTCACCATTCCTTTGAGATCAGTGAACAACTGTGAAATACACTGTGGCAGGAGCCATTTCATTAGACTAGATTCGCTTGTCCACAGAAAGGGTGACAGGCAAAGATTGCTGCCAATTATTCCTTTATCTCTAACTTTACGGATCTGAAATGTACAGTTAAAATCCAAACTTGCTGATATGCTAGGATCTATGTAGGTTGCTGATGCAATAGATAATTTAGATTGGTGATACAGAAGCCTTTTTGTTTCATGTTTCCTGTTTTAAAAGGCAACAAACTAATACACATACACACACATATTTATAAACACAATATGTGAAAAGTACTTTAAAAGACTATTAAACCTGCATAATATAGCATTGCAAATTAGGGAAAGCTAGAACTTGTGCATCAGCTAAAATATAAACAGTATGGGAAGAAGCACAGGAAACTGGAATGGGAGTAAGACAACAGTTTTTGCTCCTGCAAATGAACGATAGAAGGTTATTCAAGAATAGCATTTGTTCAGGCTAACAGAAGTGAACAATATTCACAGTAAGAGGGACTTCTACTTAAGGCTTATATTGAAAGCTCATGAGAAAGCTCTATATGCTGGTGTTAACACATGCACTATCACACAGGGATACTCTATCACAGCCTAGAAGGAATACTTAGAAATCACTAATATTCTTGTCTCCTGTATGCTTAGTAAGTTGAGTACCTTCTAATAAATTGAGATCGTAAGATGAATTGTCAGGCTTGTGTAGGGCTGGATATGTGTTAAAGAGATTTGCAACAAAAGCCAAATTGAGTTTAGGGTTGCCTGCAACCACATCAGCTGGAGTTACGAACTCTCTGCAGCCCAATTTATCTGCCTGTTGGAGCATGTATTCAGCTCTCCTCAAGTCATTTTTATCCTACAAGGAAAAAAAAATAATTTGTAACAAATACTAACATGTTTCCATTCTTTACTGAATCTTCAGTTTGGAAAAATCTTTAAGTGACCCATGTCAATTCCTCCCTCATTCCCCAAATATCTGAGCTAGCTGTTACAGCCCATAACTCCCCTCTTCCTTCCACTTTCTTTCTGTCCTTCACTTCTGTGGCTGCCAGTGTGGCATTCCTCATGAATCACTGCAACAGCAGTAGCAGCCAGACATGCAGTGGTTTTATTTCTGTTTCCAGGCTATTGATTCCCACACTGCATATTCTGCTACATGTGCCCAAGGTTCACCATCACTGCTTTAAACGGACATTCTCAAACATAGTAATGACAGATGATGCCTAAAACCCTCCAGATGATGCCTAAAACCCTCCAGATGATGACTAAAACCCTCGGTATAAATGCTTCAGAATGGGATTTCCTTTTAATATTTTTGCCTCTGAATCACCTTAAGTTAGTAACCTGTGTGTTATTTTATTTTGTCTTTATTAATCTACATAAAATAAACCAGTGTTGAAAACTACGTGGTATGTACTTTTTACCTCTAATCTTCACAACAATAAGAATTACTGTTAGAATTGACTAACAGTAATTCAGCGTTGCTACACTCAACCAAAAACTTGCTCTAGAACAAGTTGTTACATGTTATTGATACAGTTTTATAACCCATTACAGAACATGATCGTAGGAACTGTAGGAAATTACATGGAAAAAAGTACTATCCTTCCCACCCCCATCCCCCCAACCCCAAAACAAAAGCAAACAAACAAACCAGACCTCTCCTCATGAAGGAGTTTGAGAGAACAAAAGCTTGTAAGCAAACATAATTTTGCATGTGGGTTTTCAATATTATTATGAATAACAAGATTCTACTTAAGATTCTGACTGATATATAGACATCTCTATCTCAGGCAGGCAGTTCAGTTTAGTACCAAGTGCATTCTCAGAATAATCCTTCCAATAAGCATTATGTAGCAGCCTATAAAAAAACATTTTCACATATACCTAGGCTGCTTTTAGACCCTCTATCCTTTTACAACTTAAAGCTTGACAGATGCCACACTTTGCTTTCCTTCTGGTTATTGGAAGGGCTGACATGTTATTTTGGAATGCTATTTGGTTTGAGGAAAAATCACGAGGTCTGCAAAGTCTACTCTTTTTCCTTGTCTGAATTCCAGAAGGGCAGACCTGAGCAGGATGTTGTAATGCTCATCTTAGAGGACCAACTGAAAATAGAAACCAGTTAGAGACTACTCCAAGTAAGACACAGCTCCAAATTTTACACTGCAGTATGCATTATCCTGTTCCAGCAGCACTCTGGAACTTTGCTTGGGTTTTTACCCATCTAAGCTTTTGTGACATCAAGCAACCTGACTGAGCTTTTGTATGCTTTACAAAACAGAAGAGGATTCTGGGACAGCCTTGTACATAGAGGTCTCAGATAATTCCAGTCCATTTTTACATTTCTGGATACTTACATGAAATCCTGAGAAGTCAACTGTAATGAGCGATTCATCAAGACCATCTCCTTTGGGTGCAATCTGATTTAACAGATGGTAGTATGCTCTTGAATCCTAGAACAAGCAGTGTAATTTTTTTTTTTTAAAAAAAAAAAAAAAAAGTATGTAGCCTTTCATATAGCCATTTATTGCTCTTACAGTCCAATACAAAAGTCTAAATATTTTTTATTTGCAGAGAAAAGGAATGTCTGCTAATTATTCTGGATGATGTTAGTTACATTTATTCTGCTGGTATGAACTAGATAGCTGTAATTAAAATATTTAAGGCAAAGTTATATAAGTTACCCACAAAACCAAATCTCAATGTGGACCTTATTTTTAGTGTTGGTATTTTATTTCTTCACTATCCTTTTCAAATAGACTGTTTTATAAAAAGTTCTTTCTTAATCAACAAGGCAATTGGAATTCAAAATTGAGAGCAAAGTGGCACTTTTAGGATTAATCTATAGTGACAAAATAATTATATTTATTTGATGCAGTTTCCAGTATGATTCTGGGTTTTTTGCCACTAAGATGCTAGGAAGATAAAATAAAAATCTGCTAGTTTTAGATTAATACTTCTCTTAAATAGCATGTAGTATTTTTACCACAGTAGCAGTTTTCATGTAAAACCCTAGTTAAAGGTTTGCTTCAATAATAGCCTTTTTGATGGCATTTGAAAAGATATAACTAGCAATTAATGACACGGGTTTCTTACTACCTTACAGAATCTTCCTCCTTTGCTTTTAGTTTTAAGAAGTTGGGGTTTTCTCTCTTCAACTGGACTTATTACAGTACTCTGCATACCTTATGCAGAACAGCTGAAGAAGAGGGGAGAATTATGCAGGTCTGCCACCAGCCCTGAGGGACCAGTTTGCCTTTCAGTCCCCTTGTCAGTAAGCAGGCACACCAGCAAAGCACAGCGATTGAGGGGGGCTGCTCTCTGCGTGGATGAAGAAGCACTAGCTACTCCAGACAGCCGCCTGAATAACAGTTCTTTCCTCAAGAGGTTTCCTACTCTTCTGTAGAATGCTAGGTATGAAGAGCAATCACCATTAGCAAATATACACCGGGAGGGGACGTAAAGCCACACACTCCTCCTTTAAAACAACAAAAGAAAGAAAAGATGGGTTTCTGCAGACCCAGGAGCAGGGAAGGACAGACAGGAAAAAGGTAAACAATAAGGTAGTTCAAACTGTCCTAAACAACTCTAATAACAATCTTAGAACACCAGAATTTCCATGAATATGAGCTTGTTGGAAACATTTGCTTTGTTCTGTGATGTCGTAATACACGGCATGAGCACTGAGTAGGATATAAGGTATCAAAATAATGCTCTCTGTGTTGAAAAACACACGATGAACCTATAGCTATAAAAAGCAGATGACTACTATTTTCCTAAATACTTCTGATGAAACTAATTTATTTCTAAGGACAGTGTGTTTAAATACAATTATGTTCAATTACCAGCGCAAGTAACTACATACCTTAATGTCTTGGCTGAAGTTACTGATTTTCTGCCACCGTGCATTGGCCAGATGGTAGTTCACCCAGCGTAGCAAAAGCTCTTCTGGGGAAAGCTTCATTAACTGATCTAGTTCTTCCCCTTCATTTAGCAAGGTGATAAGAGCTAAAAGCAAATTTGAAAGAAAGCCAAAATCACTGCTGTTGTGGTCTCCATTAATTCCAAATTGCTGACACTGATATACCTGGCATTATACTTACCTTCATTTCTGGAGATTTCAATATCAGCAAAAAGACCAACTTTAATGATCTGCCACAAGAGTCCTAACACCAAGTGTGGTCTTCCTTCTTGCAAATCTTGTGATCCAATATTGACAACTGTACAGCCAATGGCAGATGCTGAGTTCAGAGCCAGGTTTAGGTTTTCCTATTTGGAATATCATTGTTTAACAAATTTATGAGGTTTTAATTCTTGGTAAAGTTGTTTATATTAAATTTTGTACGTTTCAGAAGTTAAAAGAAATAATGCGTTAGTTCCCAGTGGAAAAAAATCACTCTGGAGTTTTTTTGTGGACCACCATGCATCTTACAAAAAATCAATGGAAAACATTATTGACAGTGTTTAATGTGGACCCAGCAAAAAATTGTGGACCACCTTCTGCAGCTTGGATCATTGAGGAATACTCTAATGAAAACAAGTTTTGTAATTCGTAAGTATCACATACATAAATAAAACAGTAATCCTCAAAACAACAGGGGTTTGATCCTGTGGAAAACATGTTCATATGGAATTCTGCCTATGCAGGAGGCTACTGACATCATTGTCATCCCATCTTGGATCTTATACAGGCTGACATAATTATTCAAGCAACTGTTAAACTGTAATTGAACAGACAACATAAGAAAATGGCAATTCAGCAGCCTGACACTGCAAGTACAGCTAGTGATTGTCACAGATGAAACATCAAAAAAACTAACCAAACCTGGCAGCTCTTGTAAGCGTTAGTATTTTCTTGTGTCATATTTTAACTATCTACAGAGACAGCATGAGCACATGTAGTATCATCTTTGCTGACATCTTCTTTAAATAAGTAGAGTTTACATGACCCATTTGCAGGATTTACAACATAGTATGTTTTAACTCTTCATACTTTGATGTCACAGCCTGAAATGAAAAGTCTGCCAATTAACCAAGGTTTTTAATCAGGTGGTTGTTTTTTGGGTTTTTTTTTTTAGTTTGTTTGTTTTTTTCTCTGATCAGGCTAGTAACATGGGTCTACTTTCCTCTCCCAGGCTTGTTTTCTTACATCAAAACTGTTTCTCTCAAATATTTTAATGAATTCATACACATTTAAAAATCCTCATCTTGCTTCCAAGCCATTCTCCACTATTGTATATATATCATCCTACCTTACAGTATACAGCCATGCAGACACTTTCTGCATTGCTAAAATATGACCATCCACTCCAAAGCCTGAAGTTATTTTCTCCAGATACTTAGTAAAGCAGAAGAATAGCAAATAGGCAACTAAGGAAATCATTAAAAATACAAGTTATCATGTAAATCATCTAATAAACAGGAGAATTCATTAGAGTTTATTAGAAAATACAATTTCAGGCTTTGACATATTTGCATACATTGGACTTTTTTTTTCTCTACCAGGAGAACTGTCATTAAAACAAAGCTATAGAAAAATACTTCACTTTTTCATTTATGGCAAGTTCCTATCTGTGAAGTACTTACAGAAATAGTGAAAGGAGTGAGTTTCTTCTTATTAATAGCCCTTTCATCAATAGTATCTGGTTGTGAGAAGTTGATCATTTTGCTAAGGAAGAAAAGTCAGAGTTTATTCAAACTTTTGTTCCTCAGAAAATATATTTGATTATAAACTCCTAATACTTTAAACCAACTGTATTTCTGAAAGGATTAAAAAAACCATAATAAAGACCACCTCATCCTCTAAATCTCCCTGTCAAATAATTGCACATTCATCCAGAAACCCCCAAATAATACATATTTAAGAAACCTGAGCAACTGGGTTTTATATTTAAAGTGACACAGCATGTCTGTGCTGTCAAAAAAGTTCTTGAGAAGATTAAAAACAGTGTAAACTAAAGTCACTTAAATAATGTCAAATGAAAAATCTTTGCAATATAAGCAGTATATCTCTGCACTGCATTTACTATACTATCTTGCATCTACAAGGATCTCAAAGACTAACTCACATCAATACTAATACACTAATCCTTTGTTACCATGGCAAATTAATAAGTACTATTAGTCTACTCAACTAGAAAGTTAAAGCAGACTGAAGGTAAGAGACCTACTATACGCTCTCTGTTTTGCCACAGATTTAATTCAGATTTCTGTTCCTCCCATCCTATAATTTAGTAACTTCTAAAAATATCTGAAATAGCAGTTTGCTCATTTTTTCAGCTAATGGATACATGAACTGTGGAAGTATCTCCTTTATAAACAGCCTGCACATATCTGCCATGTATAATTATGTGTTTGAAGTGGTAACCCACTTCCACAACACATGCACCGAGTCACATAAAAAAATTGCTCAAAACAACACTTCTATGGGTAAACAAGTTTTCCCCATCTTACACATGGGTTGAAATATTTAGGAGTGGAACCTTGATGTTAAAGCCTGCTGAAGTTTGCTGGTTCTTGTCACTGTGATCAGCATGTAACCTTTGAGATTAACTTCTCATTCTCATAGCCCTGAACTCACCAAAGAAGGATGCCATCTGCAAGGGATTTAAAAAGGCTGGCATCTGATGGGTTCATAGGTAGGAGGTGCTTACAGTCTGGGTCATCTTGTAGAGCTTTATTTATCCAATTAACAAAAGCAACTTTTTCTTCCTCTGAAAAGAAAAACAGCATTAAAATAATCTATTATTTCCATGAACACATACTACAAAATATCAGACTTAGGTCAAAGAGGTTCATCCACAGCAAAACCCCTTAGTTTCACACGGGGCAGTTACAGAAATAATCAGACTGGTGGGAAAGAACACAAAAAATAGCAAGTACAGGTTGATCTTTCTCCTACTGCACCCTCTAAATATCTGGTGATTTGCTGAAGGACAATGTAAAAATCACAGTAACATGGAGAAGGTGTCATCATGGCTGACTTGGAATTCAGTTTCTCGGCATTTAAAATGAAAAGAGGGAAATCTGTGATCTGAAATACACAACATATCAATCTATACACCCTTGGTTTAAAATGTAGCGTTTCATTTTGCTTTCTACTAGGACTTTAGAGACTGGCAGTATTTTTGAGACTATCATCTGGATCACTTTGAGAAACTTAAAAAGTTTAATACCTCAGTTTTAAATTCTCTCTTGTATTTAGTACAGAATTTGTTACTATGCATCTAAGAATGCTTATTGGGACAACAGTCAGTCAAGTATCAGCATCCAAATTCAAGACAGTACAGGTATTATTCACCTCACCTCAAGAAGTATACAAGACAGGTACCTACAACTGACTCATTATACATCTTTCATTGTCAGTGGGAAGAAATGTGAAATTTTAGCGCACAATTCATCTCATCATAAACTAGACAGCTGACAGGGCCAGGGCAGATGAATTGCACTCTACTGGGATCAGTTTCTCTCCATCAAAAATAAAAGGGAGTTTAAACAATTAGCTCCAATGGTGTTCCTCTACAGGCATCCCCTGAGATGGATTATTTCCCCTGCTGTGGAGATTTACCAAGTGCAGCTGGTGCTATAAGGATAATACCAGGAGAGAGAGATTATCACCACCGTTGGCTAACTGAACTGAACTAAATCTTCCTCATATATAAAATATTAACACACTTCTGCAACCACAGCAAACGCCAGATTCAAGTCAATCAAAAGTTGCAATATTGCTTATTGTAATATGATCCTGGAAGGTGATTAATATCCTGATTAGGAGCTGCAATGCAATTAGGTATAATTACCAACTGAAATGACATGCTTCTGAAGTATGAGATAGGCTACGCAAAAGCCGTAAGGGAGTGAACAACTCTGTAATGGCACGTGCACAGCATCCTTCCATTCAGAACGGATGGTTTGGTTGAGGTTTTTTGTATGTTTGGGGTTTTTTCATTTCAGTTAACACTGTGGGAATGAAAATGGGGATTTGTTTTTATCTGAATATAGGGATAAGAGTATATTAGCATGTAATAAAGCCAAAAAACGTCACTAGCATTCCTAGAAGTATGCCAAAAGGGCCATTTATTCCCTCCATGCCCCACCACATGCAGTCAATGCTTTTTTTCATTTTTTGCTCTCACAAAGATGTCTAACTTACCTGAGTGCAGCATGACATTAGCTACTGAACAGCCTACATATTAATAAATTACCATCCACACTTACCTTTGACCATCTCCACATGCTTTCTGTTAATTTGCGTTCAACAGCAACATTTTCCAATTGTTTTTTTTCTTCATCTGTAGCGCTAATTTAAAAACTCTTCCTCCATGCAAAATATACTTGTGTTTAATTATTTCTTACCTGAATAAGAGTGCTGTGTCCCCTCACTAGATATTGCTGATGTTCCTCCAATTGCTGTAATGCCTTGCTTTTTGTTTATTGATTTTCGGAAAGATTTGCTCACATCTTTGCTTTTCAATTCCTGAATTATCTGGAATAAAAAAATAGAGAGCATTTTGTCATCTATCATACCTTCAAATAGCTAAGCGTTAACTCTTGTAATGGCTCTAGACTCAGTAGTTAATCTGATTGCCTTTCTTTTCTATTTACACTGACTTATTTTCTGGAAAAAATTAATTGTATGGTTAAAACTAGTATAAATCCATTCATAAAACTTGCACACTAGATACCTAATATATTATTTATTGGTGAATACCTCAAGTGCTACCTTTATTAAGCCATATTATCTAAAGAAGTAAGCATTCAACAATCTGCGCAATTTTTCTACAGATATTTTGGTAAACTGAAGACAACAACTAAAGATGCATACATTTTCAATAACCATTGAATATTTTTTCTACTTCATCATATGCATTACAGTAAAATGTTACTATGTGACAGTTATACATGTCCTTAAGCACGCCGATATTTTCCATCTGCCTGCAATGTAAAACACATTGGACATACTGGTATGTCCTAGATTTGCCCAAATACTGTAGAAGTCTCAAAACTGACCATGAAATACAAACAACAGATATATTTTATGACCTGGATATAACTATTTGCATCTCATCTATGAACTATTTCAAGTTAGACTCTTGGAAAGAAAGATCAATAACTAGTTCAACAAGCAGCCTGCTGCAATTAGCAGTACTCTAAATTCAAAGATAAAACTAATAATCCCCAAACACACATACAAACCAACAGCCTGAAAAGTTTTTGTTTCACTTAAATAAAGCACACTAGCAAGTGATCCACATTAAAGAAGTCTAAACCTTTCATATTTGTTCACTAGAAGTGAAAAACTACCTCACTCTCAGTAAAAAGCCTTTAGTCTAGAGATTAAGCATAGCAGTGCAAGCAGTAGTTTATCACTAAGAGAATTCACAGGCTGGCATCTAGTTGTCTACTCCTTTGTTAGAGCAAAGGCTGACACAACAGTTTATAAAATATGTAGTCCATCCCCACATTTTCAAGGTAATAAAAAGTAAGACTGATAGAAACTACTGTGCTCTCACATGCTACCCAAATGAGATCTGTTTAATTAAATGGGAGAGTGAAAAATCAAGGCTGGAAAATAATTCTATAGGATATTGTAAATTGTCACAGAAAGCTTTCCCATTCTCAAAATAGTTATTTGTACCAAAATAGTACTTAGTTGTACCACTCAATTCACTTTTCTATCTTAGCTCTCAACAGATACCGGACAGTATAGAAACATCTAAAGGCAATGTCTTACAGAGACAAATTCTTCAAAGTTGATTCTCCCATCCTTGTTGCTATCTGTCACTGCAATGATTTTTTCTACTATCTCCCGGACTTTGTAACCAGGCAAGGGTAGACTTGCTTCTTTAAACAGGTCTTGAAGCTCATAGTCACTGACATACCCACTGTTGTCGATATCTGTAAAATGAAGGCACAAAATGTTTTTATACTATGTAAAAAACTAAGTACAGTAGCTGTTAAGAATAAATGAAGCATGAGAAATACAGTTCTAGGAAACAAGTATTTCTTCTTCTGACATAGATCAGTAAGCATGAAGGAATACTTGTGGATTAGAGGCACTGGCACAGCTGCCTGGGCTTTGTGCCATCTTGTTACATATTTTCTCATGAACTACCTCATAATCCCAAAGCACAGCTATAACAAGATCACAAATTTGTAAATAGCAAAGTTTAAGCTTTTTTTAAGACTCCCAACAAAATTCTCTATAAACCTTCCAGTGAAAGGGAGATCAATTATTATAGTCTTAATGTTGATGTTATACCATTTGCTATCAGTAAACTCAAATCTGATGCAAGTTATTATAGGAGCACACTTACACAAGAACTCTGCCTGACTCTGCATTTTGTTTCTTATCCTAGCATCCAAAACACATTTTCTGTTCTTCATTTTCATGTGGTTAGGCTTCCCTGTGAAGAATAAATCTGGGATGATCTATATCAGTTTATTAAAGGTGACCTTCCTTAATCTATTAACTAGCTCTGTTGGGAGCAATTTGTACTGCCACCTTTGCTTACACTTGGCTCCCAAGGGCACATGTCAGGAACATCCATGTAAAGCAAAGTACCAGAGTGCTTTTTTTCCAACAAAAGAATGGTATAGATCCACAATCGTGGAAAGAAATGAACAGCTGTCTCACATAAAAGTAAAAAAAAAATTGTATCATTTGTGTTACACATAATGAATAATTCAGCAGTGCAGAAGAAATCATAAAAATATCCTTTGTACTTCTACCTTAGGCCAATCTGCATCCAGAAGGCTGTCTTGAGTTATTGTCTTGGCACAATAATGCATCATCTTACAAACCTATGATATGTTTTTATCCAGTGTGATGCATAAATGAATCAAACACATTAATCTTTCCTGATTTTTTTTTATATCTATGCATACTTCCATATGCATGTATACACATCAATATGAGCAGAATTTGCTGATGTCCATTAAAATAGCCTTACCTGTACCTATAGCGCAATGTCTATGCAATGGAGAGAACTACTTCTAAAAGCAGAAAAGCTGTAGCCCATACACAATATAGACCAAACTCAAATACAAGAAATCATATCCAGCATAACTAGTGCTGGACATAACGCCCATTTAACCCTAGTACTTTCAGTTTGACAACAATTTTCAGTCTCATAATCATATTAAAGTTCTTGAAAAACATGAATTAATAGTATTTTTCCAGTTCTATAAATGATGCATCTAAGATAAGTAATTTCACAGAACATCAGAAGTAACACAAGTCAGAAACAGAAGCAAGATGCTGTGGCTACTTTACTGACTTGTCAAGGTGCTCCCATTTTTTTCGTTTACTAGTCAAAAAACCTCTCTTCATATTGCCTCTAGTATCAGAACTCAGCCGGTAACACCAGACTGGATGAATATGCATCACATTGCAGAAGAGCAAGCAGAGAAACATGCTTTCATCTCTAGTCATAATTAATTGCTATACAGTAATTTCCCTGTAAACCATACTATATGTAGCTTCTGTACAGCTTTGTAAGAAAACTACATTTACTGCTCACAAAAGGTTAAAAATACCTGTAAAAATACATCTTTTTTGTGTTTTTGATATTACCAACAATCCACAAATCACTACACAGACAAACTTTATGTCTGCATATGTCCATCCACTATCTGGCTTGCAGACATGTAACAACACACATAACAGGAGCAGAGGACATGCTTGTAAACTTACTCAGATTACCAGCTCTTTTATTTCTCTAGGTTTATCTTTCACTGAGGGTAAGGTTCCATGATGACAAGCAGAGAGTTAAATACACGCTTCTTGTCTTAGTTTACCAATATAGCTGCAAGTAATTTTTTGCATACAGATACAGGAAATGTAAAAATGAAAAAAGAAAAAAGCTAATTATACTTAATTTTTATATTTTAGAGAAAGCATAGTACAACAAGGAAGAAAATGCTTTTCACTGAGTGGGAGCAGTAGAGAATTCTTAGAGCAAAAATGTGAAAACATGCAGGAAGGAAAGAGAGAAAAAGGAGGAATGCAGATGATGAAACCCAAATGAACAGAAATGCTGTCAGACAATACCAGTGAGTATCCTAACACCTCCCTGTAGCTTGATACATGTATACCGTGCTCTAGTTCTCTGGTCTGTCTTTCCAGCTCTTGCAGGCTATAGACTTAAGCTACAGACTATGTCAAAGTGACTGTTTAATAGCAACTCATGAACTACCTTCCATGGATATTTCTTATTCCTTTAGCATATCTACTCTTTTTTGGTCTCAACAAACATCCCAAGTCAATGGGTTTATAGTTTTATGATTTGTCATTAGAAAAGTTACTTGTTAATTCAGGCTTTCTGACTCTCTACTGGGCATCACATGATACTTGTATTGACAGAAACAGAGCACTTCCCTCTTCATCTTTTCTGTACTACTCGGCCTTAAAGATCGCTGACATACAGCTTCCCAGTAGTCTCTTTACCAAGCTAGAGACTCCTAATATTTAAGGCTTCTTGGCTATAGACCCTGTTCCCACATTATAATTACAAATATGTCCTTTTGATTTGCTGAGCTGCAGTTACACATCACCCTCTCAGAACTGCAGCAAATAAGAAAGCAGACATCAACTTTAACATTCACAACAGTATTGCAATCTGGAAATGAGGGTTAGTTGCTATATAATTTCTCACTCTTTATGTTTACACTCTGATTATTCTGCAAACATCCTGTCAAGCATACAAAACTGTACAGTTATTTATTAACATCTGCTAGTTACAGAAGCAAGACCAAAAAAAAACCAGTTTAGCTTACTTAAAAAGTAAAATCTGATCCAATAAACAAGAGAAATTACTAGTTCACCAAAGCATGCAAGTAAAGCAAAAAGAAAGTATCAGTAATCGTAACATGAAAATATATTTAACAAATGAAGTTTAATCAATTTTTTTCAGATTTAAGGAGTTCAAAACACTGAATTAAGACCTATCAGGCTGCATATACAATGGCAGAAATAATGCAACTGTCCAGCAAGAAAATATATCTTGCTGATCAATCTAAATTCAACATCAATGCTGATGTTGAAAGAAATGTATAAATACATGTAGTTTCACTGAAAATAAGGGGGTTTATATAAATGTTCTTATTTTCTTAGATACTACTGGCAACA
>JAVJGJ010000003.1:12294284-12317433 GCA_035590215.1 Microhierax caerulescens | reverse complement strand
TCTTATTTTCTTAGATACTACTGGCAACATAGAAGGAAAATACAACTTTGTCAAGAAGTGATTCATAAAGATTTCTTCCACAAATCCTACATGGTTTTGCAACATTAGTGGCATCCTTATTATTTTCTTATTTAACACGTACCTATTTTACTGAATGCTTCTCTTAGTTCTTCAAGCTCTTCACGAGATACAGTAGTTACGTTGTTTTCCATCTTCAGATAGCAAGAAGCGTTGTCCTCAGTTGCTTATACCTAGTTATCACAAACAGGAGCTATAAAAGGCTTTCATTCCAAGCACATACTAATACAAGTTACTGATCTTTACAATGCAAGGTACCAGACCTGAATGACATTTCCAGGCCTGGCACACTCAAACAAACACAAACAACACTTTAAAGTACATCAAACACCTAGCAATTCTTTTCGCTCTAACCGTGACTGAGAATTCACAATAGCAGAACCTGTTTTCATAGGCTTGATGTTTCCATTTGCATAGAATAAGTATTGACCAAGAAACTACCTCAACTGCTTGAGTGGTTTTCCAACATTAAAATCACCACTTTACATTTCTACAATTCTTAGAAGCATTAATTTTTAAGTGCAATGCGGTATCAGTGCTGATTAGTGGTCAGTGCTAGGATCTAGCCCTGCAAAACACTGAGCACTCCAACACTTGCACAGTAGTAAACCTCAGTGGGACACTTCCAAGCACTGACTTATAGTGAGTGAACACTAACTAGCCTTTCCACAGCTGCTGAAGAAGTTACCACCTCCTGACCTTTGCTTCACTCTTTGGACAAGCCTGTTTTCTCCTGACACTGTCAAAGAGCTGAATAAAGGCTTTTACTGAGCACAAAGATTGGAGTCTCAATGTGAATCTGCTTGCTTTACCCAACTCCATAAAAAAAAAAAAAAAAAGCAAACCAAAACATTAGACTCCTACGCAAGGGTTGATAAACCCCCAGGACAGATCCTTACTGATTTCCTCTCAAAGTTTTACTACAATAGGATGATTCAGGCCCTTGTTAGTAAGTGCAGGTTTGTTAATAGTCACACAATTGTATCTGTACACAACAAGCTTGTATTTGCATTTGCCATTTCCCACAGCACATGTCCCACTGGTGCACACGCAGTACACGTATGGCAGCACCCACCTGCCTGTGCTAAGCTCCAAGCAGCACCTGGCTGTAGAGAGCAAGACCTGCTACAGGTGGTGCTGTGCCTACCATAAAGGAAACGTTTTGTCTTTGCTTTTACTTTATGAGCCAAAAAGTGGCAAAAATCCACTTTACATAAGTATTTTCATCAAAGTTGTCCCAGAGTTGGTTATGTTTTCCCTTCTGGTTTGAAACATGAAAAATATTCTCACAATGGCCAGATTATTTACTCATAAATAATTGCATTCAGATCTGCTATATGCAGTTGTTTCTCCCCTAAAAATCATGCATATCAACAGAACTGTACTGTTGCCCACTGGGTGGGGAAACCTGAATTCAGCAACTGTTTTTTCCGTGGACCTGCTGGATGCCCTTGGGCAAGGCTGTACCTTTGTTCCCACCTTTGCACGTCCTGACTAACCAAGTTACAAACTTTCCTGGTGCAGGGCCTGCCTCGTAACTAGATGGTTGTACAGTGCCTGCAACAACAGGATCCCTCCAAGGTCTGCTATAAGACTGTAATAATGAGATCAGGTTTTGATTTGAAATAAAGGAGATCAAACATCAGTCTGAGCTTTTTTTTTTAGAAAATATTTTTTTCCCCATTTTAGTTGTGTTGGTTTTCTTTCAATCCCTGACAATCTGACAATGAGGAAAAAACACAAACAAAGCAATCGCATAGGTCACCAGCACATGAGAGAAGAGGCAGCAGGGCACTACATCAGCTGCAGTTTGCTTGGGGATCACACCAAGAAGTCAAACATATTTCCTAGAGGTTTACAAAGGAGTGTTACAATACCACTGATGCAAGTTATACCTACTTTTCTGTGAAAACTGTTTTAATATAAAATAAATTACCTGTGGTCAGCCACAGACAGTTATAACATTGCCTCAGTACATTAACCACTGAAGTGTCTCCTGTTTTCAGAATTGTAAGCAGTGACATCACTGCTGGAGATTACTTCCCCAAGAAAGGTATCACACATCTGCATTAGTGATGTCAAAGCCTTTCTGCGAATGGGTACAATGCTTGCTCATCACAAATTGGCTCTCTCTGCCTACCTATGAAAGGAGACTGAAGTACAGCACAACCTGTTGGTTTGCATGGCATTCACAGGTTGCCCCTCCTTGCTTGGAAAGTGAAGAGCAGAGGGTCAGACTTTCTTCCTTCTATAGCTACCTCCAGTTACACAGAAAGTAGGGATTCCCACTGTGTCCAATGCCTAAGGCTGTCGGCACTCTTAGGTCCTCTTATTTACACAGTATCTTTAAAAGAAGACATCATGCAACTTGTCATAAAACTCCAAAACAAAGAAAAAATACGTCTGGGTTAAAAGTAGATTTGCAATTATTAAAATGTTAAGAAACATAGTTAATCAACATATTTGTATACCATGTTGGAAAGCATGTTGCTGGATGGAGATTCAGGCTTAGCAGATCCAGATTAGCAGGAGATTCTAATTTCAGCCAGAAATTAGAACCTGATCAGGATACTGCGACTGGCAGTTTTACTTAAATTACCAATTCAAAGCTATGCATTATGGCATTCCTCCTCATATTATTTTGCCTTTTGTTGAACCCAGAATGATACACTTATCACTTACATTCCTATTCCACACAAGTAAGAGTTAATAAATGATAAAGCTTTTTAGAGAACTTTCTTAATTGTAACTATGCACATGTTTAGATTGTTAGGCAGTTTTCAATAGGATGACTTCGATTACCTCAACAGCATATCCATAAACACAGAGTAAGTTTTATCCTTGATTTTCCAATACAAGAAGCAGCGTGACAATCTTTTTGCTACTGTTTTTATTGCTGGTAAGAGAACTCTGTATGGGAGAAAATAAACTATCCTATACTATGAAGTACTCGCTAAGAATTCTTGATCTGTTTGTAATGAAAAAATAGTCTGTAGGAAGTGCTGAAAAGGTCTCTAGAGCAAAGAAAGAAATGGTGAACGAGGTATCCTACATGTAGCTAAACCTGTATGCATCATGACATGAGCAATGCTCATGAGTTAGCAATGAGTAGCTCCCAACTTTGTTCCAAGTATTTTTAAACAAGCAAAGCAACTATTCGTTCAAAATATTATAAAATACCATGACTTTGTTTTAAAGAACACTTTTTTTCAGTTTTAATTTTTCTTTTTATTAATTCTTTAGGGTTTATGTTTTGATGTTTGTGCTTATCTAAAACCATCAGAGTGAGATACTTCCTTCAAAAAAAAGACTTGAAAATTATGATTCTCATGTAAAACTTCAACCAAAGGTTGGGGGTTTAAGGAAAACAAGTAACATGAGAGGTGGTGAAGCCTTCTGAGGTATCAACTGTATTGTCAAACTATTCAAGAAAATACAAGAAAATTTTTGTCACAAGAATATGCGATTACTGTCTCAAAGTATCAAACTAAAAACATTTATTTGGGCTCTATCCACAGAATAAGCATTTATTTACCTACACTCACACTGCTGCATAAGAGAGAAAAAACAAGTCATGCACTATGTGACCAATTCTCATCTCAGCAAATATGATTTCTGCTTCTTTTATGGCAGCAGTTTACTTTTCTTCCATGATGAACTATATAAAGTTTCCACAGTAATTTGGTTTTCTTCCATGACACTATATAAAGAGTTCTTAAACAACAGTGAGTTATTTCAATGAGATCTTGTCTACTTCACTTGGGTTAGTATTTTCCATCTTTTCACTGGGACTGTTCTGTGGGTCACACAGGATATGGCTTTGAGTGTGGGTGGCAAGTTAAGTCTTTTTCCTTCATGTCACTCGATCTTATTTAAGTACTAAAATCCTACTTATCCATTTTGCTAAGCTTACTAGCAGCATGTACCAGTCTTCATACTCAAAAGGAAAAAAAGCCAACATTTAAAATATATAGTCAGATAAAATTACACACAGATGTTTCTGGAAGTGCAAGTACCTTGATTAGAAACCTGATGTGGCAATTAAAAATAAACAGAGAATCAACTGTGGAAAATATTTTCGGGGGAAAAAATACTTAAAAATTCCAAGTTACTAAGGAAATTTAAAGGAGCCTGAAGCTGCAAAAATCCCTTAAGACAGTACTCTGAAATACAGAGAGAGCACGTCAAAGCATGACTGAGATACTTAGCCACGCAGGTGCAAGAGACAACACCCACTTCTGTCATACTGTTAATTTTTTAACTGTTTACCATTACCATGAGTCAGATTTTATCAAAAACGACTTCTGATTCACTCCTCCCTTTTTATGATTCATAATTTAAATTTTCCATCATATTCTATTTTGGAAAACAGCAATCTTTGACTTCCAAAGATGTTGATTATTTCAGTAACAGTAAAAACATCTGTTCTTGAATGAAGCAGATAAATAAAGCTAATGCCTCTGTTCTAAAGCAACAGTCTTAAATACCCTATTATGTAATTACAGGGTAAATTAGCTGGTCCATTTAAACAGCAGAAGTGCTGCAATCATGGTTCTGGCATTCAAGAGAGATACAGTTTGAGCAGAGACAACGCCTGAGCTAGATATTTCAGACAATTTCAATATAGAAACAGGGACCTTTTACCTAAACTAATAAATACCTTGCACATGCAGGTTTACCACCCAAGATGACTCAGTCAACAGGCAATTCTGACAAGACTTAACACTAAGCCTCCAAAGGTACACATCTGTTGGAACTATGACTACCTGCTGAAAGATACATTCATTTACAGAGAACACATTGCTCTGTACCCTGGCGGTATTCATATGACACTTACATTTTCTGTAGTCCACGCTTATATTAAACCATCTCCTGCTGCCCCAAGACAAGAGTAGGTACAAACACCGGTTTTATGCTGAGATAGTGCCTTTGGATCCTCTTTTCAGTCCTTGCCAATATGCTTAATATGAACTGACAATATTAATCTAACCCTAGCCTGCCTTCTATGCCTGGGAGGTTTTTTTTATCTAAAGAATTTTTACTGGAGTCTCCTGGAAATGTTCCACATCCAACATTAATACAGATACAAAGTATTGTTGATACCATCATGGTATTCCTTTGCCTGTGGAGGACTACCTGTGTCTGAGCAACCCCTGTGGGTAGATCAAATAGGCCAAACTGCAGTGCCTGCCACTTTTTTGACCTGTTATCAAAGCTGTCAGAAAAAAACAGAACAGTTAATTAGCCATCAGGCCCTATCCCTGCAGGCAATTGGCAATTTCTTCTCCAGCTCTTAATTTCAAATTCTATTTGCCTTGTTTCCATGAGCAGCTGCTTCTGCAGTAACAATGGACATTACAAATGCTGACTCAAGAGCTTATTTTCTTTTGTTGCTTTTCTTTTTTGTGTGACACACCTCCTCTGTCCCTGGTGCAAATACCACTCTACTGCTGCATCATCCTTAAATCTGTTGATTCTAATGACAGCCAAGCTAGCATAATTTGCAAATAAAACCTGTGCTTTATGTCGATAACCATCTAGTTACTAGTATGTACAAATGTATCTACGATTACAAAACACGAAAGTAATGCTTCTCTTACTGGATTTTGACTCAAACAGCTATAGATTTTAATGCAAAAACACCCCACAAACCCCATAGTTAACATGTAGCATTTCTGTGTCCGTTTATCTGGGAGTCTTTAAGCCAGTGCGGTGGGAAGGGGGTAGCTTTCATGCACTACTAGTCTCTTAAGTGCTCACCAGACCAATTTTATCCCATCTCAGCAAGAAAAAAATTGCATTATAAGTTATAAGACATGCAAGAGGAACATCCAAATAAGGATATCCATCAGATGTTCCCTTCAGTAAGTAAGCAGAGAAGAGAGAATACTGCTGTATTTTAACTGAGGAAGTACTAATTAAACACTGGTGAAAAGACTCTCATATAACAAAAATTCAAGCAATGGAACTAACTGCCATTGGTACACAGAAAATTAGCTTTATATAAATACACACACAGAGTGCACAGAGGTTTCTGATCTCTTTTGAAGAAGATAAAACCACCCAAGTTTTTGTTTGCTCTGTTTTTTGGTTTGTTCCTCGCCCCCCACCCAGCATACACTGAAAGATCATTTTACTTATGCCAAGATTAATCTGGACCCCCAAATACAAAGATGTTAAGGGGCCAACTAAGTCAATCATTTAACAATATGAAAGGACAAATGATTTTAGGTGTTTCACTGATGGTCTGTAATGGAACAGCAGGGGACTAACTTTTTTTAACCTTACTGGAGAGTACCTTTTGATCGTACTGTTTTTATGACAAAATGAATGATCAATAGGGTTCAGTGACTTTATAATTTTTGTATTATTATTGTTACACTGGTATAGGATATGGAAGGATAGCTTCTCTTTCCCACATCAGTGAAAAACCTGCAGGAGACATTAATAGGAGAGAAATATATTTAATGTTATCCAAAGCAAAGTAAGTCTTTATTGCAGAATACAGTCACAGAATACCAGGTTGGAAAGGACCTCAAGGCTCACCTAATCCAACCTTTCTTGGCAAAAGCACAGCCCAGACAAGATGACCCAGCATCCTGTTCAGCCAAATCTTAAGAGTGTCTAATGCTGGGGAATCCACCACTTCCCTAGGAAAATTATTCCCACTGCTGATGGTTGTCATCATGAGCAATTTTCCCAGTGTCGAACCAGAATCTCCCGACCAGTAACTTATACCCCTTAGCCTTTGTCTTTTCCATGTGACTCTTTGTGAAAAGGGAGTCTCCAGCTTCTTTGTGCCCACACTTTATATACTAAAACATGGTGATAAAGTCACCTCTGAGCCGCCTTTTGTCAAGGCTGAACAAACCCAGTTGTCTCAGCCTTCCCTCAAACAGCAGGCTTCCCAGACCTGTGATCATGTGTGTGGCCCTTCTCTGGACCCTCTCCAGCCTGTCCCCACCTTTTTTGTATAGCAGGGACCAAAACTGAATACAGTATTCCAGGTGCAGCGAGTCCTCTAAACATTGGAAGCATCAAGTACACCTGTAGAATGATGAGCACTGGGTCTTACACAGAAAGGAGATTCAAAAATAGATCCACTCCTAATGCAGCAAAGAGGATGCTTGTAAACCTTTAAAACAGGAGAGCACCAAAAGGTCAAAGTAATTAGCAATATAGATACATACACCTGTATATATAAAAAAATAAAAAAAGATATTGCAACTGCTGAAGCACATTGTCAATTTTTTAAAGAAGAGGCAGGATGTAATTATGGTATCTGGTACAGTTATTAACAGAGTAGTTTGAAGTGAAAGTTCTTCAAATATCATACAGTCAGCCTGAAGCTTTACTACCTGAAAGAGGCAGAGAGTATGTTTCTCAGCCTCAGGTTATAAACGTGGCTGGATATATCTAAGACCATCAAAAGTATTTAATTACTAGAAGTTAGAGGATAACAATGAAGAAATGTTATGCTTCAACGTATAAACTGATAACGCATGGATTTTTCCTCAGTCTTCTACGTACAGCATTACACAGTGAACCAGTAACAATTTAAAGCGGGGGGGTGGTGGGTGGAATTGGTGGTGGTGGTTGTTTTTTTTAAAAAAAAATTTCTTCCAAAACTGTATGCACTGATCTTTGCTAAAAGACGACTATCAAACCAGCCAGTGTGATAAATTTTGTGCCCGTGAAATATGCATCTCACGTAAGGAGGACTAGAAGATTTACATTGAAGTTAATTGTTCACTCTCTATGGGAACTTACTCAACCTAGTACAGTAACTCTAGTGAATAATAAAATCAACATTCTCCACTATGCCTTTAAGATAAAAATGAGTAACTCAAGAATAAACAGTAAAACAATAAGCTGAGATACCTAACTTGGTAGTGAGCCTGATCTGACTTCACCTGCTACGATACAAGTACAGAATATTTTCATGAGGCTGAAGTCAGGATGAAAAGCAATTCCATGATAAGGTAGATACATGCTTACTTTAGAAAGATACCTTTACATCCAAACAAAATGCCTCCAGCTTCCTTTGGCTTCCCAGCACACAGAACAGCCATGCAAATTCATCAATAGTATCAGTTTCACATAGTTTCCTTCACATGCATCATTCAAGAGCATTTCAGACTGCTGGTGCTTTGTGCTGTTGCATTCAGCACTCCAAATAAAAAACATCAATGGAAACCTTACCTATGCCAGAAGGACCACTTCTAGGAAAGTAATTTTGAAAAAATGCTACTGTGTGCAGAGTTCATGGAAGTACCTTTCCTGTAACATTCTACAAACCTAACCTGTTTACAGTTTAGTTACACCAACACTTCAAGTTGAATTTGCCCAACCTGATTAACTCAGACCACATGTGACCTGATCCTGTTTAGTTAATTAGTTTACAAGTTTCACCTGCCTCCAGCACAGGGCTGCTTGTGTTTTATCCCATTTTGTGCTCCCAACAGGAGCACAAAATCTGTGTACCCCATATCCACAGGCAAAGCAATGCCCGCTTATACAACATTAACCCACATGTTTCCTGATTTATTAGACTCATAAAACTCCTGCTTGAATTTGTTGTGTTAAGGATTACTTGAGACTGTACACTTCCATTTCATTTGCACTATGCTTGCTATAGTCTAGAATAGCAGGTAGTATGCAAGAATTTGCCTCTGCAATTTTTCCTTGCAGCTGCTAAGAGAAGGCACGGCACTTTCCCCTCCTCTTCCAAAGACCAAGGGGAAAGCTGGGAAGTGAACTCCAGTCTTCCAAGTCCCACAGCACATTACGGGCCACGACTCCTAATCTCATTTGCTTGAATACCACAAGCCCTGGTGTTAATGAGCATAGCATCCACAGCAGATCTGAAACAGTGTCATTCTCTGTGGAATGGGGATGCTGAGGCAATACAAGTCAATACCACTAAGCCCTGTAGAACTGTCTCCGTGACTTAATGCTTCCTAACTGTATTTTCTGATGTTTACAGATACAGTCATTCATAACACGCTAGTAGTTGTTAGATCATTTTTGCAGGTGACGCAGCAAGGAAGTTAATTTTGTGTATTTCTGCAATATGATGTGTCCTGAGCTCCCTACCTGTTACCAAATCATTTCCAGATGGAAAAAAAAAAAAACCAACCAAAAACCGCACAAAGCTGCTTCCACGCAACAAGGAACTTTTCTTTTGGACTTGAGAATACCAGGCAAGTCAGTATTGGAAATACAGAAACAAGATTTCTCTCATAGATCACTTGGTAAGAGACAACGCTTCTGTTTATCAGAATACAAAATCGGATTGCAAAAAAAATGTAATTCTTAATCTGAAGCAAAGTCATCCCACTTTTGAGATGGACTTTAAGTTTTACTTGACAAAAACTTCAAGGGTAAGTATTCCAAACTATATGCATATTTTATATAATTTAAATATAATGTATTAGCTTTCCAGTAAATTAGGGAGTATAGAATCAAAGTATACAATATAAAATACTAAAGAGTTGTGCCATAATAAGGAACAAATGAAGGGATACAAAAATAAAGTTCCCATACAGAATTCTAATCCAAAGTAGAGGCTGGATATGGTGAATGTGGTAAAGTGGCACTTGCTCTTGGTTCTATTAGGCACAACCTTTGCCTTGGTGAAAGTTCAATAACAGCACGCATATGTTATCCAAGCTATGTTGAGAAGTGCAGACACGTAAGGAAAATGAAAGCACAGTAGGAATTTAAATACACTCAAACCATAAATCTTAATTACCTTTTCTGCCATCTCAACATCTTTCATGATTCATTTCACTTACTTTAAATATTTGTTTCATTCCTCAACAACATACATATCTAATCAGGAAAAAGTATACAAAAAGCATAAACATGTTCATCAAACATACCAACAACCTGCTAATAAGAGGCTACCTCCACTGAAAAGTGTTTTTATAACTCTGCGAATAAAAGAAGCTTATGTTCTTATGGAAATGAAACAGAATAAACAAGAACAGATTTGCTACAATCTGCAGTAGAAAAGGATGGTCCTATTATGCCCTTTAAAGACGTCTGAGCCTGCCTACTACTTGCAAGCAAAGCACTTGCAGGCAGAGCTTAAGGTACACAGGTTTCAATGCCTGGATGATTTCAGAAGCTAGTAAGTCCACCAACCTATAGAAATTCAGCTCTGAAACACACTAATCAAGCCTTACAGTTGGTTTAAAGGAGATTAGTTACTTTAGCATTCAGGTAGAGAACATCGTCCAGAGGCTTACAATGCACCTTATCAGATATTATCACAGCAAAGGTACCAGAGCTATTAAGGATAAGTTCTTCAGTTTTATTCCAGCAATTTCAACTGTAGTCAGGGTAATTTGTGCATTTTCAACATCTCTAATAATCATGCATAAATACACTAGTCACAACTTCAGAAACAAATAACAAGTACAATGCAACTGCAATTATATTCCTTCCAAGAGAGATAGAAGCAGCTCCTGTTTAGTGCTGCTATAGAAATGCCAAGTGTTAGTGTAAACAGAAAGGTTTCTCAAGTTCTCAGTTCCATAGCTCAGTAACTATGAAACACACATGGAAAGTCACAGACATACTCACTAACATGTTGATTTTACAATAAGAAACTCTTGCCTCCAGCAATAAAATCTGCATGCTTTTAATCGTACATAAGAACAGGAAAGAATAGACAAAAACAGTGGCAGGAAAAGCAGGACTAGGCAATTCCCTTGGGAGACACAAGATCATGCAGAAGACCTTCCCTTAGTTGAGCAAACCCTAGAACAAACGTCTTCTCTAGCCTGTTTGAAAACACATTTGTAGAAAACACTAGGATTGTAATATATGTGACCTTTGTGGATGTGGTGCTAACCTTCCTGATGGACATAATTTTAGTGTTGCTTTAGCTTCCACCATACCATCCAGAGTCTAGAATATTTTTTGCCTTTTGCCGATACAGTTAAAACCAGTGCTCACAAGAAAAATCCACAAGTCCTGGTATAAAAATCATGAAACTTGCAGCCTGTTTCCAAGAGCTGTGTGGCTTACACGTGAGACACCCATTTTTACCTCCATGCTTCACATGCATAACAGTCAAAATCAGGTCTGCACAAGTAGACAATCAAAGTCACATGTATTTGCAATAAAAAATTTTATTCATGTTAAGCACTAATGTTAGCTCAGGAACATGGCCAAGCCTATCCGCTATAACTCAAAACAATAATGGTAACAGAAGTGAAGCAACCCTGTCATCTCACCTTTTTGTCCAAGAATATGAAGTTGGGTTTTTGAATATAAATTAAGCATTTAAAGGCATTGTTCTGAAAGCAAAAATCTGGCTTTTCCATTTTACATGTGGCAATATCTGTATTCCAGTAATCCATGATTGTAGAGCTACATTCAAATTAATTAGCAAGGTATTAACAGTTAGGATGGTGCTCAAGACAGATTAAGGTGACTTGGTGGAAGAGATTTATTTACAAGCATAAAGACCGCAGTATTCACACTAATCAAGGAAGCATTTGACTGAGCCTTGAAGAGAAACCCAATTTGTCTTTCAACAAGTTCAGTCAACTTTGTATACTGTTTCATTTTATATGAGCTCTTCTTATCTCCTATTACCAGCCATGTAATTTGCTCTCTGGACAGATCATTTGATACTCTCCTCAAATCAAATTTATTATACTGAAGCCTATGTCCCATGCTGACTAGTCATTTGGCTTTCCTGTACACAAATGTGCTAGACACTCCTTCCTGGAGAGCTCCCGCAAGCCCCCGTCCAGCACCTCTTCTGTTCTTCCTATTCGAAAGGGCTACTCTTGCACCCACATCCACCATCATGACCCATATGAATGTCTTTGCTTGCATATCACTTCTGCACGTCCACTCGGTGACCAGGTAAATGCACTGTGTCTGAAAGGCCAGAGTTGGTGAGGATCGTGCTTTCCAATTAGCACTGGAAGCTCACACCTTGGATGGTGCCACCAAAAGCAAGTAAAAAGACGGGTTGAATCAACACCACAGCCACCGTAGCACAGGGTGCCAAATCCAGAAATGGCAGCAAGATGAATGCCTGCTAAGATCAAAGCATCGTAGTAGTTTTACCATACAAATGCATGGCAGATGGAAAGTCTATCATTAATATACAGAAAATATGAGAAACTAGGAAATAGTTTGTCATAAACCCCATTTGATTACCAGCCACTGCTCTGAAGAATAGAGTATTAAAGTCCAAACCCTGTTTCTCTGTGACATTTCATTAAAGCAAACCACACTAAAATATAAATGGAAAGGCTACACTAATAAAAGCAAGCTCATTCAGGCACTCCATCGCCAAGTCATTCTTTTGTGCCTAGGCAGACATTACATATCAAGTTTACAACAGCAAAAGGGAATGAGTTTAAAGACACACCAGCAAATGATACTTAATCTCTTTCTTTCTCTGTCCAGGTTTATGCACGTACAGCTTTTGTTAGCATGCAACTACAGTGACAAATAAAATTGCATTATTTTTGCAGGAAATTACCATATAAATACTATTTGTTATATATCTTAATTAGGAAACAAATCCTGAAATTCTTATTAAAATATTTGCATCAACAAGAATTTTGTCTGTACCAGCAAAAATCATGCTCAGAGCTCTTGATGTGTTGATAGGACCCTTATTTGTCAGAGGGGCTTTCTGGGTATCCCAGTACTATACAAATAAGATTAATCCTGGGGGTTATGCTTTAATTATTCTTTTACTTCTTTATTAAACTGTAGCACTGCTGGTTAATTACTAAACAGAAAACCTAACCAGAAGCAATAGTTATAACCCCAACTCTTCAAAAAATAATCACGTCACACCCTAACCAACTTAAAAAGTCAAAGGGTTTTAAAATTACTCATAGGGAATGACATCTGCCTTCTGTTTCCAGATACTTCACATCATTCTCAAATTAACTTCTCAAGCTTTTCTCTAATTGGAAAGACTAGAAATTTGTTTTAAAATTAAACAGATGCTTCACATAATTTCTCAACTCCATAAACTGTGACTTTTGAGAGCATCTTCAATTTTCATGCTCAGTCAAATTATAAGACCTGATGATACTGTGGAAGTCACTATCTTCTGGTCTGCCTCTAAACTACAATTTAAATGATACATTTCTAAAAGTGACAGGTTTTTTTTTTTTTTGAACTCAAGTAGTTGCAATATTATCTTCACCTCAGTATTTATAGTAAGGAAACAAAAAAGTAACCAGAAACATCAAAATCCAACAAAGAGCACAGCTTTTCACCATCTACCTGCTTTTAACACAGCAATTATTACCAGTTTCACAGCCAAAATCCTGCTGCTGCTATTGGCAAATCACAATTTCACATTACAAGCTTCATAGTTTTTCAGTTTGATGGATTTTTCACTGCATCTCCTACCATCAAAGCGTACTCACCTTCAACTGTTTAATCTGTTACATCACTGATACTTTTACAATATCTTTTGCAAGACTGTCAGTTTTTGTCCCAAGCCTCTATTTCTTCCAGATTTGGTGCTGCTCATGAGGTAGGACATACTGTACTCAGTGTTCTTTGCTAAGGAATTTATCCTTCTATAACACTCATAACTTCGGAAAGGTATCTTTTTCTTAAGCCAACTGTAACATTATGAACAATTGTTTCTCATCTTAAAGTGTGAAAATAGCATTTAGTTAGCCTGTAACTTAAAAAGTGCAACTATCAACAAAGCTATGTGACCAAACAGCCCAAGAGGCAGGAGAGGAGGAGGATCTTTAAACAGCACAGCTGTAACACTCTAGACAACTACTGCTTTTTTTTCTTTCCCTGTGCCTCCTCACTGGTAGTCTGAAGTAGGAAACTTCAGCCTGCTACAAATAGTAGAACTCCAGCAGAGCGCCGCAGACTAACTCTTACCAATGAACTTAAGGTCACCCCAGAAGTTAATTCTGTGAAGATCATAAAGAGTAACAGTAGAAATGCACATTTATTCTCTTCCCCTCAGCAATTCAATTTAAATCCACACATTCTTCATATTCTAGCTAACTGCAGTTACTAGGTGGTACCAAATAGATGTATGTTGCCACAGTATTTTTTGGTTTTCCTTAGTTTTCAGAAGACAGTATGGCCTTTTGTCACCTGCTAATTCCTTGTTCAACTCTACATGGTTCAAAAGATTATTAGAAGATTAGACTGATCAGCTAGTATACTACAAGCAAGCCAGGATTTTCTGTCATGGAAAATTCACAGGTTATTTTTGGTTTCCTATTTTCATTGGTCAAGCTAGAGGAAAAAGGAGGGTCTTCTACAGTGCGGCAAAAGCAACTGGCAGCATTTCAAAACCATCCAGTCTGCAGAGTCCACAGATGCATAAATGCTACCCGTTTGCCAGCTCACAGCCTTAAGGAGCTATGTTTCCTGAAGTACTGAGGATAAAAGCAGCATATTAGTAAAACAGAAACTACAACTAAATAGAGTGTTATTCTTCTAAACTAGAAGACTATCTGGGGCACAAATGAATTTCATTTGGTGGTACTGTAGCTCCTAATTAGACCAGAAAAACACAGCTACAGTTGTTGCCAACTGTCACTTTTAATCATATTTTGAAGAGGGGAAAAGAGAGAAGTCTCTTAGCAAATTTTTCGTAACTAAATTATTAAAAAACTTAGTCTTATGATTCATATGATTAGGAGATAGCTTTCATTTAAGAATATAAATTTGTTCCTCATGCTTAGGTGAAAAATTTACCATCTTTCTTACAAACATCAGAAATCAAAATTAGAAGTGAAATTTTTAAAAATCTTAGGTTTAGACAAATTCTTTGATTTTTTTTTTTTTAATAGTTTGAGCTGGCAACATGAGCAGACATCCCTAAGCATTTAAATGAGAAGTTGTAACCATGAAAAAATAAATCATGACTTAAAAAAAGAGTAAATATAAAACATAGCTAGGCACTTTTATTAAAACAATAAATATCTAACATTTTATTAATGTGCTACAAAACAATGCATAAAGGTGTACATGATTTTATTAACTAGGAAATTTGTTTCCTTTTATCACGTATCATGAAAACATTCCTCTTAAGAGGATTGTTACAGCCTAGCACTATTTTGTAAACCCAAAACTGATAGTTTAAAAAAATTACTTGTTGCTTTAAAATTAATGACCTGAAGTCCCATAAAGTGAGAAAAATACACTTATACAGTTATCTACAGTGTAATAACTATAGCACACAATACTTAATACACAGAAAATCCTGTAAGCTGGTCATGCAGATTACGTTCATAAGGAGTCTGCTTAGTTAAACGTCAATTCTGAGTATTCTTAAATTAAATATGTATTTACATTTGCTTTGTGTTAGTAATTTTAAAATGTCCCACAGTAACATGGCAATTGTTTGCTCTCAAAGCCTGCGGTAAATGCTACAGTCTTTCCAAAATTGCCAGATAACTGTCCAAAGGCTTTCAAAATTGTGATACTTTTGAAGTGAAATATTAACATTTCTTACACTGCTTGTAAGTCATAACACTTATTAGGACTTTGAAAGCAGATTTCTACATGTTCAGGAAATGAAATATGAAGCTGGAAACTGCCTCTGATGATAAAATGACTGTGACCAGGTCTCAGATGAATCAGCAATTTTACAAGGGCAAAACGTGTCTCCAACGATCTTACAAGATATGTGTTTTACTTCACTTAGTATTTTAACTAAATAAACAGACATTTGGGAATTTAAGTTAGCTACAAGTCCCCACCAAGAGGCTCATCCTCCTCCCACTGACCTTCACAAAAAAAAAAAAAAGCTGTCACTTTACGCAACTCTCTAAAGCATTAAACAGGTATCTACATTTAAATCCCTATTTCCCTATTTTTAAATTTCTAAACATGGCATAGAAATATTTATTGTGCTATTACTACAATGAGCAAGCCAACACTATGCTTACCTTCCATACTTCCATTCAAATGAGAGATAAGCTTTCCCACTGTTGTTACTGTTTTATTTCCCTCTGGTTGAGAAGTCCAGCCAAAAGCAGTACAACTGAAGTGACAGCATAACAAAGCACTTCTTTGGTAGCACAGAGACTACAGTAGCATCTAATTACTCATCCAACATAGGCTTATTTGGTTGAGCAGGACAGATATGGATTAGTCCTATTGAGATCAAATGCCTCAATCTTAATTTACTTAGCAAAAAGCAGAATGAATAAACTATATGACAGAAGAGTTTGTCCTATAGATTAACAAACACAAAAAACATTTCAGGAGGAAAAGCATGCAGCAGTTTTGGAATGCAACAGAAATATATGATTTTATTACTATAGATAATTTAGTAATTTCTACTTCACCCAAGGCAGTCAGTCTATCAGAACTTTATTAAAAAGCCCAGCATGGCTGACCTAGTAGCCATCTTTCACCATGGCAGGAGGGCTGCCATTTTAGGGTGCAAGCCACCTTATGAAAGCCAACATAACAGAGTGCCAGAAGTAGGGATTTGCTCTGGCATGAAAAACTGGATTCATGTTGCTGTCAAGCTTCTCTTGGGAGCAGCTTTGGTAGGACATGACCAAACCACTTTGCCCTTGCTGAAGAAGCCAACCAGGGGGTTGGAGTTTCAGGCAGAATGGATGGTTTCAAAGATTTTGGAAATTTTGGGGAGTGTGATTTTAATTGCATGTATTGTTTAAACTTTCTTTTAAAAAAAGATTACATTCCCTTTCAATACCATCTTCATGCAAAAGCTCACTCACCCTGACACACAGAGCATTACCAAAGTGCAAGAGTCAACTGAAATTTTGATAGGCTTAATTTCATTAGAAGGACAAAAAAAAAAAAAGTTGGAGTAATTCCCATACACACAGTGGAAACCTCCACTTTGCAATGGCATATCCACATGAACATTTTAGTTAATGGTGATAAAGTTACATTTTACTTTATTCAAAACACTACAGAGTTCCCAACAGTGTAGCTTACAGAACATATATATTTTCCATGCATGTTTAGCAATACTTATCTGGAGACATATAGTAAAAGCAGAATAATGAAATTCCTTTGGAAAGATCAAAGACATAATTATCAATGATTAAGATGAACAAGATAGAAGCTTTTGGAAGAATTTGTCCAATAGGCCTTGAACTACTGAAGTAGTTATCTGTAGACAGAACTCAAGTACATGGTAACTCTTTCAGAATCAATAGAACTATCTATAAGATTTGAATTTATGTGCTATAACATTTTGCTAATGTGGTATGTGAAGACTATTCTGCCCCATACAATTAAGTGGCTGATATGGGTGATGACAAATAAAGCAGAATATATCTTTATATTAGTTATTAATTGTTTCTCACCTAATACAGTGTATTACCTAAGGTGGGAGGGGAGGGAAAAAAATATTTACAATCGGAGTCAAGTCCTGATGACAGCTATATGGCTGTCAAAATCCACATTGGTTTCAATTCAATATCTCTTGACTCTAAAAATCAAGCTCGGAAGGACTAGAAACATCACAGAAGTAAAACTTGAAGCTCAACGGAAAAGAATTTCATACTACTTCATACTGACCTACCTTTATGATATGAAAGAACAGAATTCAGTTTCCCTTGGTCATAAGGGGATAAACTAGCACAAAGAGAAATGGTAGGACATGTGGAAACAAAATGGAAGAAAAGGAGACATGGAGCTAAAAGAGGATCTTGATAAATTTGCAAGAGAAAAACATTCCAAACTTAATTAATTATTCCAAATTAAAAATTTTGGAAAAGAAAAACCTATCAGGGAACAGCTGGTTTGAAAAGAAACAAGCAGAGCTAGCTCCTGAAGCTCACACTGTGCCAAATCCTTTGAATGAGCATTCAAGTAAATACAATGTTGCTGATAACATAGAGCCTAGTATTTCAGCTTTTCTACATGTTAATGTTTTTAATCAGTCCATTCTACCAATGATTATTAACAAGATGAAAGGATGAATACACTAAGTGAATTAAAGTGGATAATACTGGATCCAGTTTCTTCTTTCCCTTCTGCTAGCGCCTATTATTATTAAGGAAACATCTGCAAAAGTGCCCTGAAAGTGAGTTGATAATCCTTTCCCACTAAAAGAAGGCAGATAGATGCACACAAACAGCTTTATGCATAATTTATTTCTGAGGCTTAGTAATACCAGTCTCACTAATGAACTATTGTGATGTACTTATTTCTCCTTGAACACCGGTATGTTATAGCATTAACTAAGTACACACCTCCACACAGAAAAAAAAAAAAATCCAACCTATAAATGAATCAAGTAATTTACATTTAGACATACCAAAACAAATAATTATGTATATAACAAGGTCATGACTGACATTTATTTCCTGCATGGACCAGCTGAATCAAAGCGGAAATCATGTAATAAGTAATTTTATTACAAACATAATACACCGTAGAATAGAGAAGTCACCCTTTACTGTTTCATTTCACAGCCATTTTTAATGGTGTAGCAGCAGCGATGCTTAAAAACCTCTTAATAAAGTCGGATTACATGACCATAACATAGAACGGGTTCTATCGGTAACCTGGAACTCCTGATCCATATTGATGTGACTCATGCCACCCACTGTTGTCACTGTTAATATCCCATTGCGTATCACAACACGACTACTAGTCAACTGTCTGCTCAGCAAATGTCAAGGCTGAAATGAGCTAGTGAGACAACATCTTACACAGAAGATCCTGAAACCTAGGTTTTAGTTGCTTAGCTCAGTACCTTCTCCCGGAGCTACGTTTACAACTTGTTGTTTCCTTACTGTGTGGCTCAGTACAGTCTAACCTTGTCCAGTAATAATTCTGTTTGCTAGGATCAGATCCTTCTACTTGCCAGTACTCTTGTTCTACATTTATTTAATCCATTTACATCAAACTACTGATTTTTGGAGGTTTTATGGCAACATTCATCATGGTGATGTATTTCACACATCACAGTGGATGTTATGAAAATATTTAATTAAGTACTGCAATAAGAAGGGTGGCAACTAAACGTTATGCACAGACTTTATATGAAGTGTTAAGTGTAAGAGTGCAATCTTCTTAGTCTGGGTATTTCCACAGTACATGCTATTAAAGTGATGTCTTTTCCATTGACACAATCCTCATGCAGTAGTGAATGCTCCAAATACTGGCAAAATGCTCACCAAGGAACACAGGCTCTTCAAAAGGTAACAAATGCTGTTCCAATATATGCAGGTTTAATTTATTAGACTTCTAAAAAGAGAGGGTAAGAGGACAAAAAAATATGAATCCCCTTTCTCCCTCCTCCATTGCGTTGATTTCTACAGTCAGCCATGTAATGGGGAGAGTTGACATTTAGCAGAACTTTTATCAATATTCCCATGTGTAAACTCTGTCCTACACTTAAGTATGGAACACAGAACCAGATAGAAAACTATTTCTCCCCACATTAAGTCTTTCAGAAAAGAACAATTTTCCACTATGAAAACTGTAGCTAGTACATTATTCAGATACTCAAGAAATATTTTAATAAAAAAAGAACCTATGTAATTTGAGCAGCCAGAATTTTCAAGTGTAGTTCAAATAAAATTTTAAATTAAAACACTGCACAATTTTCTCCTAGCATGACTAGTAGAGTTTATTAAGGGATGAAGGAATATTTAAGCATCACTGTTGCTACAGGTGGTGTGTTTTTTTTAAAAAAAGTAATTTTCAGAACCAATTAAACCATGGAAAAAGTTCTCCCATTAAATTATTATCACAGTTACATTCTTTAGTTCTGTTTTTTTGAGGTTTGTGGTTTTTGGTTTGTTTGGGTTTTTGTTTTGGGGGTTTTTGTGGGTTTTTTGTTTTTTTGTTTTTTTCCCCAGAATTAAAATACTGCAAATTTTGCATTCAGGAACTAGATTCCAGGCACCTTAACTCTCACTCAAAAATTACCAACTCAAGAAGTCTTTATGTTATAATATTGATCCTGGTAGTAATTACATTTCTGCAAGTTTCCTCCACAGCTACTAGCCTCAAGAATAATACTTTTCTGGAAATACTGGAAACAAAGAAACAAGTAATCAAAAGAGATCTATAAGCAACTATTTTTAATAGTAGTAGTTGGAGATAAACAAAACATAGTCATTGCTGCTATATAAATAATAAGACCAGGTTCCAAAAGAATGTATAATCTAACATGCTATCCCTCCAAATAACTCGCATGTTTGATTTCACATCATCAATAGTCTTAAGTATATAAGCAGGTTCATTCACATAAAAAACATGGATAAATGCTTGCAGGACTAAAACCTGTCTTAGAAACTGTAGAAATAAAAGACATGAGAGAAGCAGATTTTAATATTACATTTTTTTTTCCTCATTTTTTCCCCTTCTTTTACCTGTTATTTTTTGTTTACTAGTTGGATTTACATATCCTGCTTTTAATCTCTGTCTTGTCTGTTGTCCTAACCACCATTTACCACTTCAATTTGAAATTTGAATTTTTTTTTAAATCATCAAACCAATATTCAGGGTGAAATATAATTTTAATTTGTGCCCATTCACACCAGCCAAGCTGAAAGCAACACAAGCATAGATAAAAACAGAGGATGATGGAATATGCATTTTTATGGTGTGCAGGAACAATGCAATGTGTTCAAAGGTCAGGCAACTATGCTGACAACTGCTTTCATGACTATATACGGCAATTATAGTCTTCAAGTAATCATGCCAGATCATCAGATGTTATTATAGCAACCATGCAAACTATCAGCCATAAGCACACCTTGATATTACATGAAACTACTTGGTACAGTTCAGAGGACCTCCATGCACCATCATGGCTGCATTTCCTCTGATCACAGTATCAGCTTGTATAACATTCATGTTTTCACAGTTCATGAGGCATCATCACACATGTGCATTTAAATGTCTTAGTTTAACCACCTGTATCCACCTGCAAGAGACAGCTGAGATATAACTGCAATTGCACTCACCACATGGGGGAACATCCCACATACATCCAGAGTGGTGAGCCTCAAGAACAGTAATTCTACCTCAGAATTAAACAGAGGGAATGAAAGTACAAACAGCATGCTCTTGTGCTCTGGGGCCTACTGATCCAAGGCAAAGTCACTCAGGGTCTTAAAGTAAGTACACTGACCTGCAGAGGTGTGTGGTAAAGAATGAAAGATAAAGAACACAGAGGTCTCAGCGTCAAAGAATCATGCAATGCCACAGCAAGAGGACTGCCCAAGCATAGGTGGAGGATACAGTAACATCATCTTCAGCAGAAATCTTGGTTGTGCCACATACACTGGACTCAGTGATACTCAGCTCTACCTATCTGCATGAACTCCCCCCTGCCCTGGACCTCCGAATCCTGCAAGCTGTGAGCTCTGCTCACCAAAGTAATTTGAATGCTGTACTAGAACAGAAAATACAGAATGGTCTCAAGGCACGCTATTTTCATAAATAATTAGTCACTCTCTCCAGCTGATGATAATATACCTGCTCCTCCTCCTGAGGGTCAAGAGACATAGAAGTATAAAATAACAGGATAAGGAAGAAGCAAGGAGATGAATCAAGAGTTCATGGAGCTACTTAGCGTGTGTTCAAGAAAAGCAAGGAACAAAGGTGTTTCAGCTGGTGGGTTTTTTTTGGAGGGTTTGGGGAATGCTAGGTTTTGTGAACGCCCATAAAAATGTTCTTATGGGGAGCATCTAGAAGACTTCTTACACCCTCACAGGACAATAAAGTTGTTATAGGCTGTCTTATACTGAGTCTTTTAAGACCATTGGTAACAGGAGGAACTTGATGATATGGCCAGAAGGCAGTAGATGGGGCTTTGTAACCAGAGAGAAAAATAAGCCTCCTAACTTGACTCTCAGTGAAGAATGGGGAGCAGGAGATAGCTCTTTAGTGAATTGCTAATGAATACGTATTACAAAAAAGCCTAAATCGCATGCTTGGTAAATGCTTAAAGAAACTGCACCACAAATTTATATAGCATTCTACTATGACAAATAAAAGCACTTCTACAATACCTATATTAATAAGATCTCACTGTTTACTCACAACTACCAGACAAAAGCCTTATTCTTCCCCACTAAGCGCTTTGTGTGCCCCACTTATGCTTTACAGCAACAACAAAAAAAAAAATAATCACCGAATGAGTCAATGAATTTATGTTTCCTAAAATCCCAACAAGTAACTTGCTATCTTTCTTACCAGGGATAACTCAGGAATCTTAACATCAGATTAGCAAGCAGTACAATTTACATCTTTCCTAGTGTGATCTTTTTCTCAGGCTTGGAAGCCTGCGAAAATATTAGTTTTCACAATAAATATTTTTTTTTAACACAATTCGTGTAGAAAATTTTGTGTTCAAAATAATACTACAGCACCAATAACAAAACCCAGACAATACTTGGTCTTCTTGGACCATTAAAGTTCTAGTTAACAAAATACATAAAGCTACATGGTTTCTGCTTTTCTTCTAGGAACCAGGCTTGAAAGACAGTATTTTATGAAATCAGCTAGTAGACAACATTGTAGCACGTGGGGAAAAACAAAGATAAAACCCAGTTAGGCTTTATAAAGTTTCTTGAGGTACTGCAGGTCTTTTCCATGGTAGCAACCTCTGAAGGGTCAGCAGAATTTTCAACGTATACATTAAAACAGACATGTATTTCACAGGAATAAATAACCCTCTACAAATAAAAAATTAGTAACGGTTCCCCAAAAGGATCCATCTGAAATGGGTCAGTGACTGAAATAACACGCGCACAACCTGCTCCGTGGGCGGTTTTGCGTCCAAGAGACACAGCTCTGGCACAGTGGAACAGGGAACAGAATCAGAGGAGAATCCTCCAAGAGGGTTTTACTTCAGCCCAGGAACAACGCTAAGACAAAGTTCACAAACAAATACAGAAAGAGCTATTCCTCCCGGGCAGAAAAGCAAAGCTCAGGCTTCAGTTTCCCGCCGCGTGCTCCCCCTGCCATCCCCGTCCACACACAGAACCCCGCGTCCCACCCCTCCCCACCCGGAGGGCCCACCGGCCGCCCGCGCGGGCCGGGCCCCCGCCGCGGGTCACAGCGCCGCTCGCCGGTACGGCCC
>JAVJGJ010000003.1:12281064-12293660 GCA_035590215.1 Microhierax caerulescens | reverse complement strand
GCCGCGGGCCCGGGGGCTCCTCTCACACCTGGCAAAGGCGAAGGGCGCTAAGCCCGAGACTGTGCTGCGGCGCCCTGAGGGGGAGGGGGGTGCCCTGAGGGGGAGGGGGGCGTCAGGACCAGCGGTGAGCTACAGCGAGCGCTCCACCGGGAGTTTCTCAGCCAGCGCCGACGTTTCTCCATCGCAGCCCCTCAGGCCGCGGCGGCTCCCCCCTCGCTGTAAACCGTCCTCGCAACAGCGGCGCCTCCCTCCCGCGCGGTGCGCTGCGAGTCCCCTGGAACTATAGCCCGCGTTCCGCCGAGGCTCCTGTCGTGGCCGGGCTCCGGCTGGCGCTCCCGGCAGCCCCGCAGCCCCCGTGCTGGGAAACGGGGTGCACTCGGCCCCTGCTCGGTTGTTACCTGTCTGTGCACTGCACCGCGGCGGACAGCCCTGCTGGGGCAGCGAAGTCCCTGTATGAGACCACTGGACGGCGAGCGCTGAGCCGCCGTGACAGCTTTCTTGTCTGGCGACGAAGCGGTTAAACTCCAGCAGCGGCAGCGGGGGGGCGCAGCCGCCCGGTCGCCGAGGGAGGAGTTTTGGGTCCTGCCGGACACCGTCACGCAGCTCCCGCCTCAGCTGCGCGCGGCCCGTTTCAAAGCGGGAGCCATGGCCGAACAGGGCCTGGAGATGGCCTCCATGATCCCGGCGCTGCGGGAGCTGGCCAGGTAGGATGGGCTCAGTTGTCGCCTTGTCAGGCGTGTGTGTGTGTAGGGGGAATCGCGCCGGGTCTTGGCATCAGCGTGTGGCGTGGGGAGGTAGAAAAGTAGGTTCGTTCCCCAGCGCTGTGCGAGGTCTCCCTGGGCTGGGCCCGTGCCCTTTCCTCATCCTGGGCCCCCGACACCTGCCCGGGGGGCTCCTTTCCTCCCTCCCTCCCTCCCTCCTTCCCTCCCTCCCTCCCTCCTTCCCTCCGGGTGGTGCAGGTAGAGCCTGCTGTGTCGGCCTGTGTAGTGCCCAGCGTCCTGGGAATTTGTGTTTATGGTGTGGTTTCAACTCATGATTAAACGACCTTGATAATGTTTGGCTCTAAAGTTTTAATGGCAGCGTAAAGACTGCGGCTTTGTTTTGTGGTAGGCAGCTAGCTGGCGTGGAGGTACAACTGTATGTTGTTTGACCTGATGAGAGCTAGCTGTCACCTCAGCCATCTAAGCAGTTCCTCTGGACACTTCTTACCCAGGGTATTGGTAGCGAGTAGTTGAATAATCTTGATTAACTCCAAAAGTGAAACCAGTTCATAATTTTATTTTTTTCTGCACCAACACTGGTTTGTTGCTTGGTAGTAGCATGTGGATACATCCCTTAGTCTGCCAGATATGGATTTAATATATCTCAAACATCACTGTATAACCAAATGAAATTATATTAAGCACTTCACAAAAATTTGTACTTCTGAAGAGTAAGGAGAAAGAGGCACAGGCAATACACTGGTCCCTAAAACAAGAAATCAAGTTGTATTTATTTTTTAAGACTTCTAGAAGAAAAAAAAAATCAGTGTTTAACACTGTGTTGTTGAGATAGACTTCAAATAATTATTTTATAATTTAAAATTGATAATGTCAAAATAATGTACTTTTAATTTTAGTGCTACTCCAGAAGAATACAATACGGTTGTACAGAAACCAAGACAAATACTCTGCCAGTTCATTGACAGAATTCTTACAGATGTAAATGTTGGTAAGTATTACATCCCTAGTTTTTAGAATTATTATCTGCTTTATGCTTTAAGCAATTCCTGCCAAAAAAAGTGCTAAAACTTATTTCAACAGAGATTTAGTAGTTGAATACAATACCATTTATGACTTTAGTCTTTAATAACTTATGTGGTGAAGTGTATTCTGTCATGATAGGAGGTTACTTACATCGACAAAAAAAGGGGTGGAAATGCCGTACATGGTTGAATTGATCAATTTAAATATACTCATGTTACTCTATAGATGCTCTGTTTGTTAATTCTCTTACAATGCTGAAATGGAGTCTATAAAAATAAAAACAAAAAACTGATCTGCTTTAAATACTGCTTTTGCATATGTGTTGTATTTTATCATTACCATGTAACTTTTCTGGTTAATTACAATGTGAATCCAAGAGTTTCCTTCTTGTGCTAACTAATTATTAGAATTTGGATAAATCTGATGTGATTCAGATACCTGTTTCAGTGGAGTGATAGAGTAGCACTAAATATGTAGTATTTATATATATATATAAAAATATACATATATATGTAGTATAGTATTTTTCTAAACTTTCTGATTTGGTACGTTGAACTTACCATTTAAAAACTTCTATTTCTTGGAGATTTAGAACAATTCTTAGAGGGTTTTTTCTATCAAGTTCATAAATTTAGGGAAAATTGTGTGACTAAAAATTAAAATGTCAACTATTTGCTATTCTTCACTCATCAAACAGTTGGATATAATACTAATTAAACATTAATGCGTGTAATGTTAATATTATTGAAGTTGAATACTTTGTAGTTTTCTTCATACAGTTTGGCATTACACAGAGGGTTTATGGCATGCACAAAATCACCTTAATGGATTAATAAAGCATACTCAATTGATAATTATACAGGTTTAATACCATATCATAGTATTTTATGTAAAAAAATTCTTCTTTCTGCTTAGGTGTGAACAAAGTTTGTGAAGTGGATTTATGGCAATGCTAATTCAGAAACTTGTCTCCTTTTTTTTCAAGTTGCTTTGGAACTGATTAAGAAGTCAGATTCGCAGCCAAGTTCTGTAATGTTGCTTGACTTTATTCAACATATCATGAAATCTTCCCCACTTATGTTTGTAAATGTGGATGGAAATCAGGAGGAAACTGAATGCAGTTGCATTGGTGAGTTTGTTCAAGCTTGATTTTTTTCAGGTTTTACATTTTTTGACAATGGAATCATGCAAAAGAACAAAAATGGGAAAAAGGCAGATTCTTAAGTTCAGCATTTATTTATAAGTAAGCAAATATTATGATAGGCTTTTAATGTTATGAATTGATTTGTACTTGTGATAACTGAAATTTGTTGGGTAAGAGTCTGACCTTATTCATCACCATTGCTTTGTGATATTGTCCAGTTCACGTTGATGAAATGTCCTGTATGTATACTCATTGCCTGAGGGTTTTTTTGACAAAGGCAAATGACTGGAACTATCCTGTGTAAAATATTTGTCTTTCCCCTCACCCTGCCCCATGTGCATCCCCCCCCTCTCCCCTTTTCTTCTTTTTTAATAAGATCAGCTGAAGAAAAGTCCCAGTGAAGGCTCTCTGTTTACTGAGCCTACATGCAATATCTCAAGATGTCCTCTTTGGTTTTACTAATGAGGAACCTGTGCTCAAGGAAGTGCTCATTAACAGGAGGGTTTGGTAGGTTTTTTATCTTAATCGTTTTGTGTTTGCTCTTTCTTTTTTATTGTCCTAGAATTCAGTAACTGGATCATAACAAGGCTTCTCCGAATTGCTGCAACTCCGAACTGCAACACGTTGCACAAAAACATTTGTGATGTCATTTGCTCTTTACTTTTTCTGTTCAAGATTAAGAGTTGTTCCATTTTTGAAGTACTAACGAAAGACTTGCTGCAGCTTTTCCAAGACTTAATCTTCTTGCATGAAAGAGATGTACAAAACCATCCCTGGGGAGATGGAGTGGTCTGGCCAGTGACTGTAAAGAGATTTTCAAGCAATGCAAGTGACAGTGTGGGATATTTAAGATTGGTACCACTACATCTGATGGGTATGCCCAATGTAGAATGTTTGGAAGTTATATTAATGTCTATTCTGACAGATATTGTTGCAGATGTGTTTTTTGTAAGACAAGATACTATTCTGTGGGGAATAGGCTGCTCGCTGCTAGAGTATGGCAGTCCAAAAGTTAAATCTTTGGCAATGAAGTTTTTGGTAAAATTAATTCATTTAGGAGGACCTCCAGAACAGCTGGCCAGTGTTTTCTTCACAGTCTTCTTTGGAATTCTACAGTCAGCAGTTGAAATGAATACTGATGAATTGGAACTCTTTGGAGAGCCACTCTTACTGTTGGTGAGGACATTGTTGCCTTTTGAAGCTGATTCTTACAAAAATTTTGAACCTGTCTACTTGAATATGCTACTAGAGAAGCTCTGTGCATTGTTTGAAGATGATGTGTTTAGGTGTCTTCAGTGTGAAAAGCTGAAAGCTGCTTTTTGCCATATACTGCAATACTTTCTGGAGTTTGTTCCAATTGGCTATGAATCTGCCTTACAAGTAAGAAAAGTCTGTGTCAGTACCATATGTGGAATTCTTGTGAATGTGCTTGGAACTCAGGAAGAACAAGAGGTAGGTTAATTTTAAAAACTGTATTTGTCATGTGCATAGATCCATGTATAAAAACCTACCTCTGGGCAAAGAAGAAAATCTAGGAAATACTATTTTTAGTTGCACAATTAGATTGATACTTCTGGTTTCTCAACTGTTTCACATATTTGTACAGGTCTGAATTCTTTCATTAGTTGGTTGTAGCTGGACCCTGTGCTTTTTATATGTATTAAACTATTGAGAAGCATAAGGGTCTGTCTGTAATCATAGTATAAAATGGGGGTAAGGCACAGTACACTCATTCAAGGTCAACTTTACAAGTAATTTCTCTTCATCTGAGCTGCTGTTACTTTCTAACCATATGCTTTTTGTTGTATTTGCTCAGGACAGGCACACAGAAAGTTTGAAATTAAATGGATTCATAGAATAGTTTTGGCTGGAAGGGACCTTTAAAGGTTATTGATCCACCCCACCTGCAATGAACAGGGACAACTTCAACTAGATCAGGTTGTTCAGAGCCCAGTCCAACCTGACTTTGAGTGTTTCCAGAGGTGGAGTATCTGCCACCGCTCTGAGCAACCTGTTCCAGTGTGTTACCACCCTCATCGTAAAATAAATTTCTTCCTAATGTCCAATCTAAATCTACCTTCTTCTCATTTAAAAATACAATGAAGTGTTAATAATGAGGTGTTGATATGCTGAGTTTTGTCCTCTACCCTATACAGCCATGTGCATATCATATTTATTGTCTCTTAAACTTAGCGTGTCTGTCTTGATGGCTTTGGTAGCAAGATATGGCAATAACTGGGGAACAGCTGTACAAGCTGCATTCTGTCTAGTAGGAACACAGGAAACTTCGTTGCTTATGAGAGTTTTCATCTTGTAATTGAAATTTTCTAACTTAAAGGTTTTTATGAACTTTGTTACTATAATTTGAAATTTCATATTTTAAGTCAGAAACAATAACATTTCTTTGAGAAGTAAGGCATAACATACATCATGGTACCTCTGTTGTTTGTCCATCCCAGTACCTGGTGAGTCCACTTTATACAACATTAAAGACACAAACGGAAGAAATCTTTCAGGAGCTTTATCAGAACCAGCTAGATACTTCTGATACTGATGGGTGGAGCAGCAGCAGTGATGAAGTTCCAGAGAAAAGACGACGACTAAGCCTACCATCAAAACATCCCAAGAAATCACCAACACCAGTAACGTATGATTCAGTAATGCATAACACCTACTGAATAACTACCTTTATAGTAATTTGGCTAGTGAATAATAGGAAATGACAACTTTTTTGAAGCAGTTTCTTCATAACAACCAGATTCAAAGATCTTCTGGGAGAAGATCTAAATTATATTTTGAAGGTTCATAATTTAGAGATGATTTTTAAGCCAAACTTTAGTTCAAGAGACTATTTTTAATACATTTGGTGCAAATTGTTCTCATTTTTACACATTGAAAAGAAAAACTGAGAGAATACATACTGAATGACAGAATCATGTATGTGGCTATGCTGATGCTTTGGACATGCTTAAAGCAGGTCTAGTTAAGTCAGGTTGTTCTCAGATGAACAAAGCCAGTTTTTGGCCTCTGCTTGTGCCAAGTTTCAGCTCCATCATTATCTTGGACTTGCTCCAGAATGTTGGTCTCTTTCTTGCATTTGAGCAGTCAAAACTGGCTCCAGCATGCTGTATGCTGTGTATGGGCTCATGATCAGCCTTCACTTTTGATAATTCAGCCTAGTATGTAGTTGAAGTTTTTTGCAACAAGATCACACTGCTTTTATATTCAAGTTTAACACAAGTCCCCCAGCTCATTTTCTCCAAAGGTGCTTGCTGGCCAGGCAGCCCTCAGCCTGTTTTGTTGCACAGGGTTTTTTGTGCCAATTGCAGGACATTTCATATGTCTTTATTGACCTTCATGAGGTTCCTGTCAGCCTAGTTTTCCAGCCATTTGAGGTCCTCCAAATAAGCAGCTCTCCTTTTCTCCACAGAGCTATCTGTCTCATTGTAGAAAGGAATCCAGTTAGGTCTAGCATTATTTGCCCTTGGTAAATATCTGCTGGCTGTTCCTCACCACCTTCTTGTCCTTTATATAGCTAGAAATGAGTTCAAGGAAGACTTTTTTCGTAACCTTCCCAGGGACTGAGGTTAGTCTGGCAGGTTTATAGTTCCTCGGATCCTCTTTTTTGCCTTTCTTGAAAATGGGTGTAACATTTGCCTTTTTTATAGTCATCAGGAACCACCCTGGTCACCATGTCCTCCTAAGTATTGTAGTGTTACACCTTTATAGCCTTTCAGATGTCTGATTTGCATCATACTTCACTTGAGTTAGTATCTTGTTCTCCCAAAGAGCATATAAACTAAAGCTTCATTTGGTATTTTCCTGATCCTGTATCCCACATGGATTGGCTCTGATTTTGTTATGATGGTTTATCTTTTCTGGAAAAGTATGTATTGGAAAACAATTAATATGTTTAAATTACAGACTTAGTCCTGTAAACATGAAATTGAAGAGTGCTCTGTGGAATGCCATCACAAAGAAAGCTGCATCCTTAATACTTAAGCTTGAGAAGGAAATTCTGACAGAGGATGTTCTTCAGACGATAGAAGGGATCGCTGTAATCCTGCGACTAGCTGCTTTGTGCATAGTTCATTTTTCTCCCCCAACAAATTGTACCAGGTAAAGGTACTAAGGTGAAACCATGAGACAAATAGTTTCTTGTAACTCTTACTATAATTTGTGTAGATTACTTCAGTGCTTGTCCATGTATCAGGGCAAGTATTGGACAAGTCCTGGATGCTTCAAAGTGCCACATTTTCATAATAACTTTGCTTACAAACAGTACAGTATTAGATGTTTATAATCTGTTGCATTGATTGTGTGATTTCTATTTTAACAGTATAGGTCATAAAGTAACTCATCCGTGTAACTCTGACACATGTAAGAATACTCCGAGCTCCTCGGATTCAGTGGTGAATATACAGTTCACATGGATTTCCTCTGATTTTATCACAAGAGTAGTGAAAATCTGCATAAGCCTGTTAGAGGCTGCTACGCAGACTGTGAACCTAGAACAAGTGATTGACAGAATAGTGAAAATCTTTGATGCTTTACTGTATGCACAAGGTGAGCAATCCTTTAAACTAGCACGTCTTTTATTGGATTTATAAATTAGGAATGCATCTGGCTAAATTGGTCTGTTGTGTAAGAGGTACTGAAATTATAGATCTTGTGCTAGAACTCCAATTCCTGTACAAAAAAAGTCACTTTAAAAAACAAAGAGCGCTCTTCTCTGATGAGAGAGCTTCCTTTGGCATTCCTTTTTGAATGTGTTTTACTAGTGTTTGTCTGTACTTCTGTAGATTTTTATCTGAACAAGAGACTACATAGGGATAGTTAATATGCCTAAGAAAGAAGGAACTTTTAGCAGTTTTTTTTCTTAAAATACACAGAGGCAGCATGCTTTACTATCTTTGTTTCACTAAAAGATTTCAAGGCTTCTGACCAGCTTCAGCAAATGTGGCACACAGGAAGTGTACCAAAAATATTAAGTACTTGCATGTTTTTTTTAAAAGTAGCTAGTATGATGGAGGACAGACTCTACTAAGACTAAAGCGTTATTATGAGTTCAGTTTACTAGCCATCCCAAAGTCCACCTGAGAGTATTTGTACAAATCCAGAGATCCCAAAGTTGTATTCATTCTGCTGCTCATGTATGAAATGTTGTCAACTGTTTAATTAAATTTTTAGATTATTTTGATGTGGCACTACATCATATATTACATGCCTAAAATGTAGGATATCAGCATGTGGGAATAGTGATACTAATCTTTGTTGATAGAAAAAAATAACATTTTGTAACAGATTAAGAACATAAAATGTGCACTGTTTTATAAACTATACAGAGCTGGACAAGTATCAGGGTTTTTTGTTGTTTATTTATTTTTTCAATTCTAGTGAAAATTCCCCTAAGTGATGAGATTCTTGGTAACTTATGTGGATTGCTGTCTCTGCCCTGGATTTACAGCCATCCTGATGATTCTTTTCTTAAGTCATCTGCTTTTGGGTTCGATCATCTAATTTTGAGTCAAAAAACTGCACAGTGTTTCTGTAAGTATGTTAAAGTATATAAACCTTAGTATCTCTCTGGAATGGTTGTTCTAAAGTAAAATTATTTTATTTTTCCTCTTACGGTGATATTAAAATTTAAATCAAATAACTATTTGCTTTATTTTGGTTTTTCTCTTTAGCACCCCAAACTCAGTCACACTGTGTGCTCCTTCTGTCTCTCTTCCCAAAAAACATCTGTCTGGATTGGAGAAAATCCGTTTACCATTGGGCACTACAAAGTCCCCATGAAGTAATTCGGGCTACTTGTGTTAAAGGATTCTCTCTCCTGCTTCATCCACCAAGTGTGCAGTCCTGCAGCATGATTCCTGAAGCTCTTTTGTACGTATTAATGCTGCTTTTCTGTCTTTGTGCAAGAAGAAAAATGAACAAATACGAAATGTCGTATAAGTACAAAAATAAATATTTATTTCTATTTCATCCAGAATTTGCTAGCTCTCAATTTCAGAAATTGTAAGACATCAACAGGATAGGTATAAGTGATGATGTCTGTATGATGGAATAGTGTTCACTTCCTGTGTCAGTATGCAAGTTACTTTGCTAGAAGACCCCAATATGAATTAAGGAGGGGAGAGGTGATATCTTTGTTAGTTAAATATATGTGATACTTGTCTGTATATCTCTTAAAATCTTTCCAATTTCTCTGCCTTTTGTAATATACAGCTTGGTGTCTTCTGTCCTGTTGTGTCTGGTCTTCAGTTTCTTTAATATGATAGACTCACTGTGCCCAGTGCTACTTCAGACATTTAATAGAACTGGAGGGTAATCTGGAAAGGAAAAAGAAAATTTAATTTAGTCAGGTGGATCCTTAAATTGTCCTAATAGTACTTCCAGTATAGAGAATTCAGGCAATGTAGAAATACACGTTTCTAGGTAAATGATCTATTAAAATGGTTTTGGTTTTTTTTCTATTTCAGAAATCAAATTAAGGATAAGTCTGAACTAGTCAAGGAGGCTTGTGCTGCTATAGTTGGGAAATTGTCTTGCTGTCTTTCTGGCACATTCAGTGTACGACCTTCCTTAGTGGACTCTGATATTAAGCATGTTACTTCTGGTATTTTATGTAGCAGCCTTACTGTGACTCCTGCTCATGAAACAACTTGTTCGGTGCAAGCCTGTGTTTTCAAGCCATTTCTTACTCTCCTCGATCGCAAAGTATCCAGTTCAGTAAAGTTAGGTGGGTGACTTTATCTTTAACATTTTGCACTTCTATATGAGGTACTAAGTCACTACTACTATAGTTTTCTGCATTCCTCTTTTTCTATTCTTTTTTTTTTAATAGCTATAATGGTGCTTGAAATGCTGTATTTCTGTTGATATCGCCACTTATCTTTGAAGTTGTCGTTAATATTCTCTTTAAACTACTGTGGCTATACATAGAAATGTAATACTTGATAAAATGTGAATTTTAAATAGTGTGTCTGGTTTGACAATACTTAATCTTTCGATTAACAAAAAATACAGTGTGCTTTATGGCTTACTTGCATCACTGTTTTGTCCACTTCATTAGATTTTTTAAAAATATTAAAAATACCTTTTCCTTTCCTTGCCACCCAGCATTTATAGGTAATATACCTCATCTTTGCAAACATCTGGATTTTAACACTGATGAGTCCAGTGTGAAGGTTCTTGTTGGGTCTTTATTAAATCTAATGGAAGATCCAGACAAAGCTGTCAGAGTGGCTTTCAGTGAGTGCATAAAGAACATACTAGAATCCTTGGACTCTGAAGAAGGATTCATAAAAGAGGTGAATTTTTACTTGTTTTCTGTTGTTTTTCCTAACTTAACTATGGTGGGGTTTTTTTCCATTAGTGTCAAATGCTCTAAATATTTTTTTGTTTCTGTTTCCTATGTTCCAGCTGTTAGTTTCAAGAATGAAAGAAGCCTATACAAATGCCAAAATATCAAGAAATAATGAGCTTAAAGATACCTTGATTCTCACAACAGGAGATATTGGAAGGTATTTTTGTTAGTATGGTGAAAATTGCAAAGTAATGTCAGTTTGTGATGCAAAGTAACTTTTTGTTCAGGTGTAAATGTGAGTAAATTACTTATTTCAAGGTCAGCCTTTGTCCAGAGACCTTTGCAACTGTCCTATGCTGTTGATTCATATGCAACATTCTTCATTTTCTTCTGCCGTGTCATAGGAATAAATAAGCGATGCCAATAGAATGATGAGTCATTTTGCATTATGGTATTGTATATTCTGAAGTAGTGTTATTAATACAATGATTCTTTTCTTCCTTTTAATTCATTTTCCTCTGCTTACTTTGTAAGGGCATCGAAAGGAGATTTGGTGCCATTTGCCCTCTTGCACTTGTTGCACTGTTTGTTGTCCAAGTCAGCTTCTGTGGCTGGAGCAGCATACACAGAAATTCGATCCCTGGCAGCAGCGAAGTCCATAAAACTGCAAGCATTTTTCAGTCAGTACAAGAAGCCTATCTGTCAGGTAAAAAGAAGAGAGTTGGTTGTTCTTTTTATGTGTTTTGAAAATGATATTAAAGGTTAAAGTTACAGTATTTTACAAGGTGAAATCTCATCAGACAAGAAAGAGATGATTAAAAAAACAAGCAAAAAAAAAAACAACCCCAAGCCACAAACATTCAGGAAGGATGGGAAGTCTTTGACTTCGTCATGATCTGCTCCCCTCAACAGTATTGCTTTTCGCTCTTATTCCCTAGATGCTGTCATTCTGAAATAAAGGAACTCTATAGCTTATTGCATTGTATGGTACCTTTGCCACAAGAAGCTATGATTTTAAATTGAATTGAAGTCAATGTACCACAGGCATAAAACTGATGTGATTGATTTGTTCTTTTCTTATACCCGTTATTTGAAGACAGGAGCTCTGATTAGAAGAAAATTATCAAAAGCAGACTTTTCTAATTTTGAATATTTTTTAATAATGCAATGTCTGAATCCAGGGTTGCAAAATTAAATGCAGTTATTAAGTGGATGATAATCCAGTTCTGTCGCAAAGTAATAACCGTCGATCTATGTGCAATGAATGAGAAGGAAAAACAGATGCATAGAATGAGGAGCAAAACTTTGTGTTTATTTTTAGGGAATGAAAGAGGGGAAAGTAATACTAAATACATATTTCTTCATGCTTAGTTTCTAGTAGAATCCCTGCACTCCAGCCAGATGGCAGTATTAAGTGCTCCGTGCCAGGGTAATGAACTACAGAACCAAACAGCTGCTCACCAAAGAGAAATGGCTCTGGACATGTTATCTGAGATCGCCAGTGTATTTGATTTTCCAGATCTAAATCGCTTTCTCTCAGTAAGTTGGTCAGTCCTTTTTACTTTTGGCTGTGTGCATGTTTGCGTGCTTGTAGATTTCTATTTTAGTCCACAAATTTTTGGTGAATGTCATGAAACTGAATCTTTTCTCTAGTTGCTCTTTGTTATAATATGGAATACTCTGGGGTTGCTGCAGCTGGGAGCTCAAATACAGAGGAACAGTTTTATCAAGGAGTTATAGCAGTGGCTGTGTTGCTTGTTGCTAATTCATATATGACAGGGGTCCTCAAACTATGGCCCGCAGGCTGGATACGGCCCCCTAGGGTCCTCAATCCAGCCACCCAGTATTTACAGAACACACACACACACCCTCGCCGGGGGTTGGGAGGGGAAACCAAGCAGCTGCAGATGACTGCCTGCCACTTAATCTGCGCGCTGGCCCCCTGGTTAAAACGTTTGAGTGCCCCTGAGTATGACATGATGAAGTAACTAAGGCCTGGACTGTTCATTGGGCATATTGATATTAATGATTTAGTGCCCTTGGAGGGATTCTCTGTAAGGTGCGATTTTTGCATGGTGTGTACTTTCTTGTTTCTAATGAAGAAAGCTCTTGTTCCTTGGATAGATCTCTTCCTGATCTGGTTAGATATCTGTTAGTCTTGAAACCTAAGTAGCTTCTTATTCATGCTCACATTTTGCTTGCTGGTAGATGGGAAGCACACAACCATTAAGTAAGCCGTGTTCTAGTTGACTGGTAGGTTGGGGGAGTGGTGTTGAGGCTGGGTCTGTTCCTTTTGTATTGTGGGGTTTTTGGTTTGGTATTAAAAAGGGATATGAAGAATGTAGGTAGGTGTTCTTTTAACTCTCAATAATTTTGTTACAATATGTGCGATGTC
>JAVJGJ010000003.1:12240192-12280964 GCA_035590215.1 Microhierax caerulescens | reverse complement strand
TTCCTTTTGTTTTTTGTGGTTTTTTTTTTTTTTTGTTTTGTTTTTTTTTTTTTTTTTTTTTTTTTTTTTCAAGATCTCCAGTGGAGAATCTGTATAGACAGAAAAAATGCTATCCCACTTTTGTTTGCATGCTCCTAGGTATGGATTAGGTGAAGTACCTCCTTAAGTAATTTATTTTATTTGCATTTTTCCTGGGTATTTCCATCTTGAAGTTGTTCTTTATTCATACCTGTGGTCATACGTATGACCAGAGATGTGTAGATGACAGAGATGTACTGACACAAGTGGAACAAAGCCAAACCCTAGGGTTTTGGAGGGTTTTTTTGTTTGCTTGGTTTTTCTATTGTGTTGTTCTTAATTTACCAGCGGACCCTACAAGTTTTGCTTCCAGACCTTGCAGCCAAGGCTAGTCCTGCAGCCTCCACACTTATTCGGACCATAGCAAAGCAGCTGAATGTAAATCGAAGAGAGATTTTAATCAATAACTTCAAATACATCTTCTCTCATTTGGTCTGTTCCTGCTCCAAGGATGAGCTTGAGCGGGCACTTCATTACCTTAAGGTAAATTGGCATTTGCTTTATTATACATGCAGATTAGGAGCAACAATTAATGAATAGCAGGCTTTCTGCTTTATTTAAGTTAAGATATTGCAAAGTATAGGTGGGAAAATTGTGTGTGCAGAAGTTTGTTGTTCTTGTCATTCATAAACTGTTCTGTTGGCTCTGAGGAACTGTTGTAAGCTATTTTGTGAACTTAAAAACTAAAAAATTTGTTTATCTAACATTGAGCTGACTGGAAGCTTTTTCTTTGATTTCTATGGTAAATCAACCAGAGACAAATGCCTTCTGTTTCTCAGTGTTCTAGTTTCATTATGATGAAATGAAGACTTGGTTTTTGTTTGCTATTTGATTGTAGAATGAGACCGAGATAGAACTGGGCAGCTTGCTTAGACAGGACTACCAGGGGCTGCATAATGAATTATTGCTGCGTATAGGAGAGCACTATCAACAAGTCTTCAATGGTTTGTCAATATTGGCTACATTTGCATCTCATGATGATCCATATCAGGGACCTAGAGAAATAACGTCATCTGAACAAATGGTAAGGACATAAAAATATTCATGTTCAGTTCTGTTCAGTAATATTTTTTTCTCCAGTCTGTGAGTGAAAACAATATGGTATTCTCTGAACATCACTTATTTGGTGGGGAAAAAGTGGAGGAAAGGCTGGCATTTCATATTAAGTGTTCCTGTAACAGAGAGCTACATATCCAGTATGCATAAAAAAAAACCAAAACCCCCAAAAAACCCACCCTACAAACAAAGAAGACGCACAAATGCCAAAATCCTACCAAAGCAAAAACCCTTCAGTGTAATAGGAATGTCTTTCATTAGTGCTGATACTTCATAAGGAGCAGTGTATGTATTTGGGATTCTTCTCATTTGTCTTTCCAAATTAGCATTTCATAGTTGCTTTGTAATTTTTTATAGCTTAGAAATATGTTAATAGTAAAATTGCTTGGGGTTTTTACTTTTTTTTTTTTTCTTTTTCCTCCACAGGCTGATTATCTGCAACCTAAATTGCTTGGTATCTTGGCCTTTTTTAACATGCAGTTACTGAGTTCCAGTGTTGGCATTGAGGATAAAAAAATGGTGCATAAACTTGCTTATCTTTGTTTTAATATTCAAAATTAAGGGCTACTTTAATATTCCAGGCTTATTTATGTGATTGTGCAGTTGTCATTGAAGTCTCAAAGGTACTAAGGTTCTGACGTGATGCTTGAAAACTGCTGGTCTCACTATGGGTAGGACTTGTGTAAGCTCAAAATTTTATTTTTTCTTTTATGTTTCATTTCAGCTAATGTATATATTTCAGTTAGACATGGTATATTTAACAAGTCAGTCAATCGGTAATTATAGAGGAGGAATCCATGTGTGTGTTTTATATGTGTGAAAGAAATAAGTGTAGGATGAGGGAATCTGGAGAAAACTGGAGTTACTGCAGGGAACAGAGTTACAAGGGCACCAAAGGGCAAAGCTAAAGAAAAAAACATGCAAATCCAAGAGCAACTTTATTGGGTTTGCTTCTCACAAAACAGCTCCTTTGAGCTTTACAGTAGAGACCATTTAGAGAAAGTGAAGCTCACAACTTGAGACAAAGTCTGAAAATTCTGCTTAGCTGAGACAGTGTTTTTAACCACAAGACAGGCCTTTTAGCCACCTCACAGAGGCAGTGCAGATTTCTGTAGGAAATGTTTCAGTGCTAGAATATATATAACCTTTACATTGACAGATTACATTTTCTCTGGTGTTCCTTCAGGCTTTTTGCTTCTCAGATATTCACATTGAGATGCGCTCATTTTCATAGCCTCTTATTTTCATGCTTTCTGCATTTCTTGATTTGTATAGTATTTCTTCTGCTGCATCTGTTATTGTTTCTACCTTTTCTTGCTGTTTTTTGTTGCTGGTGAGTTTCCGCTTCCGTGACCTTTCCTTAAGCTCGGGTTTCTTCCTCTGTTACTGTTAATGCTGGATGTTGTACTACCTTATTTGGTACAGTGTTACTGTGACTGAAATATCTCCTCCTTTTTCTGCATCTCAGTATTTCTCTTCTGTCCTTCCTGTCTCATTGACAACTGAGCTATTAACTGTTCCCTGAAGCTTACCAATCACTTCTGCCAGAAGCTGTATGTCAATTCTATTGTTGGCATTTTGTTGTTTTTTTGTAAAACACATGTTTATTTGTTTTCTCCGTATTTCCAAGCCCCACTCTTTTCAGCTTCTAAAACTTTGGACATATAGTCAATTATCCTATAATAGGACTTCTATGACTAATGGTATCCTTTGGTGTTACTCCTCATCAATCTTATCAACAGCCTAAATAACAACTGTTCGTTACAACACTGTCATCACAGATTCCCTTTCATTCTCTTCTCTAACCTCCCAATTCTTTATTGAAACATCAGACCGCATTTGATGTCTTATAGGGTATGGTTTCTTAAGCCAACTGTCCTGGTTTTGGCTGAGATAGAGTTAAATTTCTTCTTAGTAGCTGGTGCGGTGTCTGTTCTGGATTTGGTGTGAGAATAGTGTTGATAACAAATGTTCTTAGTTGTTGCTAGGTAATGTTTATATTAAATCAAGGACTTCTCAGTTTCTCAGGCCTTGCTGGGGAGGAGGCTGGAAGGGCATAGGAAACTGGGAGGGGACACAGCCAGGACAGCTGACCTGAACTAGCCAAAGGGATATCCTACACCATAGAACATTATGCTCAGTATATAAACAGGGGGAGTTGTTCAGGGCCTGCGGACTGCAGCTCAGGGAGTGGCTGGGCATCAGTCTGGGTGGTGAGCAACTGTACTGCGCACCACTTGTCTTCTTTTCTCCCTTCCCTTTGGATTTTGTGTCTCTCCCCTTCTCCCTCCTTTTTATTATAGTAGTTGTTATCATTATTACTTGTTTTATTTCAGTTATTAATTTGTTCTGATTTCAAGACTTGACTTTTACGTTCCCTCCTGATTCTCCTTGTCATCCCTGTGGCAAGGGGTGATTGAGTGGCTGCATGGTACTTAATTATCAGCTGGGGTTAAATCATGATGCCAGGGTAGCCTGGTTTTATTAGAAAATGTGGCTTGTCTATGTTTTGCTGAGTCTCTTAATACACTGAAATGAATTTTCTCTACGTCTAGGCCTTGAACAGTCTTATGTCTTTAATGAAGCTCATGGGTCCCAAACACATCAGTTCAGTAAGAGTGAAGATGATGACTACACTGAGAACAGCTCTAAGATACAAGGATGACTTTCCAGAACTGTGTTGCAGGTAAACTGACAGTGTGTCCAGTGACATACCTGCCATTTCTGTCCTTGAATACACTGTTTTGTTTTGTTCTAGACAGTAATCTAAACCATAGAGCTGAAATAATTTAAAATGCTTCTCACCTAAATGACTCACCTAAATTCTCACCTAAAACATCTTTATGCAGAGAAAAACATCATCAATTACTATTGTTTTGTTGTCTTTTCTTGTTTAGAGCCTGGGATTGTTTTGTTCGAAGTCTGGACCATTCGTACCTTGGCTCCTTGCTTAGTCATGTGATAGTAGTGTTACTGCCCCTAATACATATCCAGCCAAAGGAAACTACAGCAGTATTTTACTTTCTCATAGTTGAGAACAGGTACCGTACAAAATATTTACAGTTATGTTGATTAAATTCTGCAACACAAATGGGGATGATCCTTAATTAGAGTTGTCCAGCACTGAGATGAGAAAAATTGTTCTTCTGAACAACAGTGTGTGCTCTATAAAAGTCCCACTTCTCTAAATTGTAATGAGATTGTGAAATTTGACAAATAATAGCCTCATCTGAAAAGGTGGTTTTATTTTGTCCTTTAAAAATACATGATGATATGGCCAACTTACAACCCATTCAGACACTTATCCTCACCAGGTTTTCTGATCCCACATTTTTTTGTGCTGGTACAGAAACAGACTTCCCTCTACGGGGTGCACAGAGAGGATAACAATGATTGTTAACGTTTACTGTAAGCTAGAGAGAAGTGTACAGAGATGAAAACAGGAATTTAGTTACTTATTTTTTTCCTTCAATAATTAGTTATGCTTAAGTGCACAGAATTTAATATGAGTAATATTTCATACATCCTCTTCACAAGCAGTTGCACCAACTGAAAATAAAACCAGTCTAATGCAAAAGACTTAAATTTTTGTGACAGTCTTTTTCACAACAATGTTGAGTCTTAATTCTTTTTAATTGAATGGGTTTTAGCTTAAAATTATGATTTTGGGTTCTTTTTAGGACTGGTGATAGTTTTTTGTTGGGTTGTCATTTTTCTTCCACCATATCATGACAACAGTATTCAAAATAGGAAGGTGACAGCAGGAGTAATAAGGCTCTTGTAGAAGCCCATAGCAGCAAAACTGTAAGAGATTACTTTATGTTAGAAACACAGAATTCTTTTTTGGGTTGTGTTTCCTTGTTTAAGAGGAAAACTGCAACAGGATTCACATCAAATGGGATTATGCTCACCCTTTGGCCAGTGTCCAAAATAAGAGGAGCCCATCCTGGTAGAGATGAATGGCAACTTTGAAACCTTTGGAAAGAACTGTCTTTGGAAGAGAAAGTAATTTAAAGCGTAGAGGAGGAATACCTGTGGCTTAGTCAAGTAACAAGAGAAACAAATTGTTTAGTATTTATACTTAGTTAGATAAAAATTCATGGAATTTACTTTTTTCTGTTTTTCAAGCCTTTGTTGTTCTTGTTATTACATTTCATTGCTTTCTGTTGATGGTTTTTTAAGGTTTTTCTGATCCAACTAATGTGTGCTATGTTCTTTGCAATATTTTTTTTGGTAACTATTAGGGATGCAGTGCGAGACTTTTTACATGAAATATATTTTCTGCCTGATCTTCCGGAATTAAAAGAAATTCAGGTCGTCCTTCAGGAATACAGAAAGGTACAGCTTCTTTTATTTATTTGTTTATTTTTAATGCATCAAATGAATTCATGACAGGTGAGGAAAACATGTAAAGTTTATTATTAAGTGGAAATAGTATTTATCTGCTTCCACAACAAAACAGAATTTGTGTATTGCAGGAATACTTTGAAGCAGATTCTGATTTTCCTTCAGGAGTGAAATACGCTCATGTTTAACATGCTTGTTTCTGTAGCATCTCTTAAACACTGACTTTTCAACTTTTTCAGAGTAAAGATATGAAAGTCAGCAGTATAAGCTATGGCAATGATTGTGTTATAAGAGAAGCTGTTTTAATTTGATCCCCCTTCCATATTATCTTTAAAGCTAACCAAGTTTGTCTATTTTCAGGAGTACTCTGGTCTATTTCTTTTTCTTGCTCTCAGAATGGTTAGGTAATAGATGGGAAGTAGCAATTATTTAGTGGGAGTGAGGTAACAAAAGTAAAATTAATTTGATTTTTAGATAACGAGGTACTCAAAACAGCTTATTCTGATTTAATTATTTTTGTTTATGCCATCATTATACTTACACAGAAGTGTAAATATAGCTGCTTTTTGAAGAAAACATTTTAAAAAATAGATAGGGAGTCAGCGGTCTGTGGATGTAGGTGAGAATGTAGGCAGAAAGGTAGTTGTTTGTACTTGTGTTCTTTGAGATGCTGCTTAGCTGTGTTCCTGTTATGCTTATCTTGAACTTCTAATGTCACGTCTTGCTCAGGAATCCTCCAAAAGCACCGACTTGCAGACAACACTGCAGCTGTCTATGAGGGCTATTCAGCATGAGAATGTGGATGTTCGTATTCACGCACTTACCAACCTGAAAGAAACGTTATATAGAAATCAGGTATAGAAAACTTCCTTCAGTAGAAAAAAAAAATAAAAATCAAAGTCACATCTGGACCAACAATATAAAAATCTTCACTGTTACTGGACATTAACAAAACTGTGGTATTCTCCTCAAATTATTAAGCTAGCTGTTTCTTAATGTAACGGGGAGTAGGGGTTCTTTTTCATCATGTCTCCTTGCAAGAGGACTTTCAAATCCTCCAAATCTGTATGATGTTGATTCAGCAAGGCTAGTGGTACATTTCTTATCTTTTCATCAGCTCTGAGGAAAGATATGTCTTAAGAAATCCATTTCAGCAATCTATTGTGTGGGCTTGTTCTCTGTTAGAACACGTATGGCTTTTGCATCAGGAGACTAATACATTAAAAGCAGCATTTTTTTGTATGTGAGTGTAATATCTGAAAGAATTAAGATGTGTGTGACCACCTCACACCTTTAATATTTTATTCTCTTCCTTCTTTGTCTTACACCCTCAATAATTTGAATTAATTGATCATACTAAAATAACTTTTATAGCTATGTATAAGTTGACAATACTGCTTCACAAATCTGTGTGGTTATTAGCCCAGAGAAGTGTATGTGACCTATTTTAATAAATAAATAAATAAACAATTTTGTGCCCTTAATAGCTATACAATTGTGGGACACTCTTTTCAGTCAGAAATTTAAAAAAATCCTAGCTAAAGAACAAACAGTTATTATGTATGTGTATTCCTGGCCAATCAGTAATTCTTGCAGCTCAGGTCAGCAAAATCTTGCCATGTCTTCCTTAGAAGTCTATCAAAATAATTGAGTCAAATCAAACTTAATTAGTTCCACAGCTTGTAGAACTATTTGCTCTGTTATGTTGGCTGCGGTTTCAGTTTTCATTAAACGTAACAATGGCAAACATCATCACATTATTATGAGAAATTTTTTTCTGTATTTGGACTAAACGTGGAATTGGAGAATAAAAGCTGGGCCAACATGAAAAAGAAGGGACATCCAGTTAAAATGATGGGCATTGATCAAGGGACTTGAAACCCTGGGCTTTGTAGGAGTGGAGAGTGAAGAAATGGCCAACAAATAGGAAATACTAAAGGTAACAAATGTCAGCAAACCCAGAAGGTATGACAACAGCTGCATGAAAGAAATTGAGAGGAAGTATTAGAATACATGAAGAAAAGTCACAGATAAGTGAAAAAGATGATGTAGAAGAGAGGTTTTTCTTGGTAAAACATGGAAAGGAAATGAAGTTAGTAGAGAGGTACATGGTAACAAATAGGAAATACTAAAGGTAACAAATGTCAGCAAACCCAGAAGGTATGACAACAGCTGCATGAAAGAAATTGAGAGGAAGTATTAGAATACATGAAGAAAAGTCACAGATAAGTGAAAAAGATGATGTAGAAGAGAGGTTTTTCTTGGTAAAACATGGAAAGGAAATGAAGTTAGTAGAGAGGTACATGGTAACGAAATACAGTATTTGCCATGACAGCATTATTACTTGACTTCCAAATCCTTCATTCTTACTCATTTGTGTAGTTCTTCCTAGGATAATGAGCAATAATATGGCAATGGGCTATAGTTACAAATTGACAGTATTTGACTCATAAGGTCAAGGGTAAATTAAATACAGAGTTAAAGAGTGAGTTACAGATGAAAAATTTCTGAGATTGTTATTTTACAACCATGTTTATAGTAAATTCACCTTTATTTTTCAACCTCCTAGGAAAAATTGATAAAGTATGTAACAGACAGTGAAACCGTGGAGCCAGTTATCTCCCAGTTGGTAACTGTACTTCTTATCGGCTGCCAGGATGCAAATTCTCAAGCCCGATTACTTTGTGGAGAATGTTTAGGTGAACTGGGAGCCATAGATCCTGGCAGGCTCGACTTCTCAACAAGTGAAACTCAAGGAAAGCATTGTACTTTTGTGGTAAGAAGTATTGCTGTAGTGTTCTGTTTAGCATTAAGGGGTTTTTAAAAGTACTTGAGAGTAGGGAACCTCAACTTTAGGCTGTGGGAATCTACACTTGCTTTCTTACATAAACCAGTTTAGAGTTGGGCTTCAAAGTGTTATTAAGAGATTAAAGATAGAGCTATTACTCTGTTTTAATAACACTGGCATTCTGTTTGTGATGGAGGCTGGTGTGGAGGATCCAAATTTTGCCTATGGATTATTAATGGAACTGACCAGAGCATTCCTTGCTTATGCTGATAATGTTCGGGCTCAGGATTCTGCAGCGTATGCAATTCAGGTGAGATATGTGGTTAGATCCTGTTTTTTCTTCACAAATGATTACACTGAATTTAGAATTATGCAATATAAAAGTACATTTCTAAGTATGTGTTTAAGTATTTGAAACTTTTCTTATAAAGCTTTAAATTGCAAGGTAAAAGGTTATTCAGAGTAGTGATTTTTTTTATTTTTTAAACTCTTTAGTACTCACTTAGAATTCTGGGGAGTTGTCAAATAAAAGTTTGTTTGCTTTTGTGTCATGTTATTTTAGGAGAGATCTGATGTTTCAGAGGTAACTAACAGTCCAAACCTAGTGATTCATGTAGTAATCCTAATGCTTTCTTAGAAATGGTGCAGGTTGCATAGGCAGAAATGAAAAGCAGTAAATATTCTTAAGAGGGTTTCTCCTTATGCTTTTAAGTAGTAACTGAAAAGGAGCCTACCGTTATTTTCAGTGGTTTGCCAACTCCAAACTGAATTGGTTATTGGTTTTTTGGTGTTTGGGTTTTTTTTTTGGTGGATTTTTCTTATTGTTGAATATCTTTGTGAAAACTTCAGGACAATTCTTTTTTCCAGGAGAAAATAAGGGGCCCCTTGTAATCAGCAGAATAAGAAAATTTTATTAGCTTATGCACAAGGAGGAATCAAACCCAACTTCTAGTCCTTGTTGATTGGCAGGTGTGAAGAATAAGATATAACATGGTCCAAACACCAGCTGGAGAATCTAGGAAATCAATAGTTAGTTGAAATCAGCACTGCCTAGTAATAGGGAATTAACAGTGTTGGATTAAAGTTTTGCAGTTATAATTTCTGAATTCAGCATTCTGTAACTTCTGGCTCATTGCTTCTGTGTGTACACCAGTTTTCATTACTGCTGTGGTCATGAAATAAAAGTGCTAACTTGGTCATGTAAACCATGTGTTTTCAGGAGTTACTGTCTATTTATGACTGTAGAGAGACACACTCTGACTGCCCAGGCTCCAGGCTTTGGAGGAGGTTTCCTGAGCATGTGCAGGAGATCTTGGAACCTCACTTAAATACACGGTATATATCAACTTAAGCAATCTCTTTTCATAACAGCTTTAAAAACTTGTCTTTTTCCCACCAGGCTAGCAATATCTTAATTTTTTGTGAATGCTCCTCTTCTGTGAAGAGTGATGTGTCTATATACAAAATTCAAATAAGATCTTTCTATGTAAAGCTAAATTAGCACTTCCTTGAATATGATTCTCTGTAAATCAAGCAAAACACTGAGCTCAAACCTTGCCCTCATCTGCTTGTTTGTCCCTAGAGCATTGTCTTGTACAATGTTTTGAAGCTTTTGTTTCCTCTATACATATTCTCACTAGAATTTGAGTTTGTACTCAAATCCATTAATGCCCCTTTACTTTTTACCCTTTATAGAAAGAAGTAGGAGAGGAACTCAACTGGGTTTTAATTTGTCTTTTCATTTTGTTGGATTAATGATAAAAATAACGTGAACAAAACTTAAAATGATATATCCTTAATTTGAAATAATCAACAATGTTTCTGTTTCCTCATGAAGACAGCCATGCTTATCTCTGATAAGTTTTACCTCTTTAGAAGACAAACTTTTTGGCATTTCTTGACTGCCATATACGTTCTAGGGTTTTCCTATCAAAAACATAATACTCAAATACTTATCAAACTGAATTTCTTAAAACTGATTTGAACAGCACTTCAAAGTATACTTAAAAATTATTGTAATGTTATGTTGTTTGTATTTCATGTTTCATTTTAAGAAGTTTTAGAATAAAAGATTTTGGCTACTGAAAGTATTTTCTTAATGCTTATGTAAAAGATTCAGAAGATGAAGCCTAATAAGATTCTAGTTAGGTAACTTCATAATTAACAATGTGCTATTGTTTTTCATTATGTTAAATTAAAAAGTTAATATTATTAAATGGATATTTTAAAATTACAGGTACAAGAGTTATCAGAAGTCTGTAAATTGGTCTAAGATGAAGAAGCCAATTTACTTAAGCAAATTAGGTGATAATTTTGCAGAATGGTCCGCAACTTGGGCAGGTTATCTTATAACAAAGGTAAGAGAATAAAGTTGCTTTCTGTATTAGTATATACATCACACTCTTGAACCACATTTTGGTTTCTGAAAGTCAAGGGTTGATGGAGGAATTTGCCTATTTGCTATAGGCCTGTTAAAGCACATACCTACTTGCATCATCAAGGTAACCATGCACCTTCTCTTCACCAGCATTGTTGCTTCTTGGCTAGGCTTCACAGACAGTGTCTAAGCCAAAAGTCTAGGAAGCTTGCCCTTTTCCAGAGACTCTTGTATAGCTGAAGGCACTGACAAAGCTCATGGAAAGTAGCTGAAATGCTTCTGGAAAACGTCAAATTTGCCTTCTCAGTTTGAGAGATTTCTTTTGTTTTCTTATAGCTCCACAGTCCCAACACATAAAAAGTACTTGTCTTTTTCTTCCTTTCCTTTTTCTCTTTCCAACATGTAAGTGACCCACTGAAAATTTCACTTGTAAATCAACCACTTTAAGTAAATTAATCAAAATACCTCCATAGTTACACTGTTGGGTTTTGTTTGGTTTTTTTTTTTTTCAGACAGAAGAGTTGAATGTCTTCAGAATTTCCTAGTTTTTCCAAGCTTTTAAGGGCTGAGCGCAGTTGTAAACTCTTGGCCTTAAGGGTTTTTTTATGGCTAGTGCCAAGCTCACAATTGTGTAGAAAACATGGAAAAGTGGAACATGTAAGCAAAGCTTGCTTGTCTTTCTGTGGTATCAGCAATTGATACATGTAGTAGCAGCTGTCATCTGGCATCCCTGTTGCAGGTTTAAGTCTGATGAACCTTCTGTAGGAAAGAAGTATCTTAAAATTACTAGATGGAATAGAATTTGTATTTGTCAACAAAAACAAATCTATTAATTGTTTAGGCATTTGCATTTTTTGTAATGATGCTTTTTGTGGAAATAATATTTTTCTATAGGTGCGGCATGATCTTGCCAGAAAAGTTTTTGATTGTTGCAGTATTATGATGAAGAATGACTATAAAGTGACACTTTATCTGCTTCCGCACATCCTTGTCTATGTTTTGCTGGGATGCAGTCAAGAGGATCAACAAGAGGTGAGATGTTTGAGCTGGTATTGTTTTTCATAGGAGTGTTCAGGAGCTGTTCTTTGTAAGAGCTGTTCGGCTCTGCAGAGTTGCTATAGACCTATAGGAACAAATTGTATAGATGTTAAACTCCTTTTTCTGGATTCATAACATAAATTTTCTGCCATGGCTTTGAATAAATTCATACAAAATTGTGTTCAACTGCTTTTCTGTGATTTCCATCTGTTTCTTCAGTAGGGCCTAGGACGCAATATTACGCAGTTAATTATGACCGCAATAACATCAAGAGCTGGGGTAGTACAAAGAAGAACAGAGTGCAACACAAACAAGAACTTATATACCCTTCAAGAATTCAGACCCATAAGTTTTCCTTTTTTTTTTTTATACACTTAAAACTTAAATGGAAAAAATATTTATCAGATTGATGCAGAGTGGGATTCATAGAAATTTTGTAGCAAATCAAGGATAGGAGAGAAAAGAATCATCCAGTCTGCTTTCCTTCAGTTTGCTTTAGCAGAAGTTAGAGACTGAAAAATATGACTTACATTCTATTAATTTGAAATTTCACAGCTAAAATACCTGAGTTTGAATGCTCTGGGTGTGTAGAGGTGTGTGATGATTTTTCTTGTGTGAACAAGTACATCCACAATAAGCATCTGTTATGTATGTTAATTCATATTCTGCTGATTAAAACAAACAGGTCTTTCAGCCTGGTATTTACTTAGATATAAAAAAGTAGATCTGTGATCCAGTAGCCAGTAGATAACTTGACTCTTACCAAACCTTGAAGTATTGTATTTGCAGCAGAAGGGCAGTAGCATTCATTGTTTCTTGAAACCTGAAGTTCCAGTAATTGTGATGGTTATTCTGAATCCAAGGGTTTGCTTTTCAAAGGCTTTCTCCCTGTATGGAATTTCGTGACAACTGCTGCTTGGTTTGCCATTTCTTCCTCTTAAGATTGTGGGACAAACAGCTGCAGAGCACCTCAAAATTATTAAAATACACAATTAAAATATCTAGGGTTTCAGCTTGATTTTTGTGTTCATTGCTGTTTCCTACAATTTTGATGCCTGTATGGCAGTTCTGTCTTTTATCATATTGTTTGTGTAGGTTTATGTGGAGATTATGGCTGTTCTGAAACATAATGACCAGTCTACCAGGAGACTTGAAGACAGTGCATCTGATTTAAGTCAGCTGAGCACACAGACAGTGTTCTCCATGCTTGATCATCTCACTCAGTGGGCTAGACATAAGTTTCAAATAGTTATTGCTGAGAAAAATACTGGCAAGTCTAGCAAAGACAGAGGTGATTTAAAAAGTGAGTGATGCTTATTTTATGTAAAGTGTCATTTATATTCTTCAAAAACTGTTTAAACTTGCTACGTCATATTATGACCATTTAAGAAGGCAATATTGAAATAATATAGTCTGCTGTATGATTTCTTACTGTGTTATTGTGAGTTCCACCCCCTCCCACCCCAAATCCATTATTTTGAATGCCTATTGTAAGAAATACAGATTTTAAATGAGCAAAAAAACACATTAATTTCTTGGTAGTTTTCAAAAGATTCAGTTTAACATAGTCTACTGTCTTGTAAGATGTAGAATGTTCACCAGGATTGTTTTAAATAAATTATTATTGACAGAAGAGAAAAATGGGATCTTAAATTAGATTCTCACAAACTGTAAAATAATTAACTGAATTTTGCTGCATAAGGTCATTCTTATAAATGAAACCTCAATGGACAGACTTTTAAAAAATGTCTTTTCTTTATAGCATCATGTGAGGACTATGGAGAATACCAAAATGTGACACGGTTTCTAGACCTCATACCTCAGGATACACTAGCTGTGGCTTCCTTTCGTTCTAAGGCTTACACAAGGGCTGTGATGCACTTTGAATCATTCATCACAGAGAAGAAACAAAATATTCAGGAGCATCTTGGATTTCTTCAGGTTAAGTTCCTTTTGGGTTTTGTTTGTTGTATTTTAAAATGAAAATAGACATTGATGAATAAAGCTTTGTCAAATTCTCTGAGATGGGAAGAAGAGAAGATGTAGTTAAGCTCTTGCTTTGGATACAAGTGTTCTGTCATCTGTCTTTAAAGTAATGTTCAGTTTTTCCCCATTGCTTGGCATGCTTCTTATATGAAAAAGGAGTAGCTTTCTAGTGTATAATAAAAGATTATTATAATAATAAAAGTAAAAAATAATAATATTATAATAAATATTATATAAAATATATAATTATATATATAATAATTATATATAATAGATATTATATAATATGTAATAAAAGTAAACTTTTATTATAATAAAAGTAAACCCTTGAAAATAGTTAAATGTGGTCTTGTTTAAAGCATAGCATTTATTGCTTTTAGTTAATTTTGTGCCCTTTGTCAGAGAAAACACAGCCAGCTATAATAACAAACAAAACCACCAACAACCAAAAAAAAGCCAAAACACCTTTGAAGAAAAGCTGAGTGGCTTATTCTAAAGCAGAGAAAGAGCTAATGCTAAAGGTGCTGAAAATTATTTAAATTATTTTCAAGAAGTATTTTAACCTGTGGGATGAGCCTGTTTGTTGTTCATTATGGTTTAGATTCCACAGTGAATTTCACATTTGGAAAACTTAGTATATTTCTTTTCTACCTTATGTGAACTGCAGCTTCACATTGTATAGCTTTTTCACAGAATAATAGGCTATTTGTTTTGCACTTTACACAGATGATTTCAGGTAACTAGATGTGTTATTCTTTATTCTTTAGTAGGAGATCATGCGTATTACAGTATGCTAAGCAAAAGTAGGGCTGAACTCTGAAACTAGCCCAGCAAAACTGTCATTTTTCATGAAATTTTAATGCCAAGAAGTCCTACAGAGTAGTTTATTCTCCCTTTTCAAGATGATGTGTGATTCTAAGCACGTTACATATAAAATATCTTGTTGTCTTAGAGTTGTTTTTAATGTACATTTCCAATTCTGTTTGAATAAAGAAATTGTATGCTGCTATGCATGAGCCAGATGGAGTAGCTGGGGTGAGTGCAATTCGGAAAGCAGAACCATCTCTCAAAGAACAAATCCTTGAACATGAAAGTATTGGCTTGTTAAGAGATGCAACAGCCTGCTATGATAGGGCTATCCAACTGGAACCGGATCAGGTAAATACAAGACAAATTCTTCTATTATTTTTTTTTATCCTTCTTAACTAACACAAAACTAAGCCAAAAATACTTCGTTAGAATATTTAAGTAAAATGGGATCATAAGAGTTTGCTGTGGCAGTTGCTGGATAATTATTGCTATTGGAAGTGTTTATGAACTGAAACAACTCTCTTATTTGGTTTATACTGTAATTGGCAGGCTTGGATTAATAGATGTTTATGCCCAGGTTTTTGCTGGGACAGCTTACCATTTTAAGTTCAGCCTTTGCCTGGAAAGGCCTGGAATTGGATTGCTTAAATATCAGTTAGTACTGGTAAATGCCAAGAGAATTATTAAAGCAAGTTGCCACAGCTTTTATTCAAAGTAATTCTGACTACTTTTGATTATTGACTTCCAGGGAGAATCTTCATAATATAAAAGCAGTTGGAAATTGATTACAGAAAACTTAGAACTATTTGTCTTCCATTCCGCTTTCCCTTCCTTTATTTGGAACATAAACATAAGGTACTGCAAAACTAAACAGTACTGGAAAAGTATGCTTTCCGTATGCCAGAGTGAATATACAGACATGTGATGCAAGTGCAGAAAGGAAGTTGAAGACATGTATTACCCATTCTATATTTAAAATACTCTTCTAATGGAAGCCGGTAAAAACTTTCCTAGGCTAGGGTATCCCTATGGTTTCTTTCACAACACGGATGGTAAGCAGAGTGTTTTGATGGCCCTGCTTCATTCCCAGAGTTTGAAAAATGCTTTCACAAAGAGTGAAACTGCTTTGAGGTTTGGGGTTATTTCCTTCCTGTGATTTTTTTCTTCTAGTTGTTGCTCATTTCTTTAAAAATTCACAGCTCTGATTTGGGTATTAATAAATCACTATCAAACTATATTTGTGGTAAGGTGCATTTCAAAAACAGCCAGTGGTGATTTAAGTTCTTTGGTAATCGTAGACTTTTGATTTTGAATGTTCATTTAGATTATGGTGCAATTAATTATGCCTTTTCATATTATAAAAAGCCTCCAAATGGACATATTTCTTCCTTCAGACTACCATGAATTTCACCAATTTATTGTGTGTGATTTTCTTCATTTGGTAGTTTGTTATTTTTTTCCCTTCTATTTCTAGATTATTCATTATCATGGTGTAGTGAAGTCCATGTTAGGCCTTGGCCAGTTATCTACTGTGATTACTCAGGTCAATGGAGTGCTTGCAAACAGGTACTGTAAACATCTAATACAATGTTTATTTGAGTAATATGAAGCTCGTGTGTTATATCTGTGTCTCAGTAACCGTTTTTATGCATTATTAAGCATTTGATGCTATCGAGCATATCCAATTAGCAGTGTGAAGCTAGAAAACTTTTAAGTGCTTTGTCTAGAAATTTTTCATTTCAAGACTCCCAGAAATGTTAGTACTTCCTTTCTGTACTGTGTGCACTGTTGATATGTGCTTTGATTTGTTAAATAGAAACTTTCATTCACGTCTTGGATGTTATTGGTTCCATAGTTATTCTGTAGCCTAATACGGTAAATGGACTGAAAGATGGTAGTTTTTAAAATGTACCCTAGAAGTTAAATACACTTAGAAATTGAATCTGTGGGATCATGTTATACAGCTATTGTGTGTTATTAATGCATACCCTTTGGTTTTATTGAATTTTATTAGAAGCAAGCTTACCTTGCATCTTCTCAAGTAAGAGAACTTTTTTATAAATAATATTTGATATATAATGTAGGACTAACGCTGAGGGGGAAAGGAAAAAAAATGAGTTTAGCATGCACTTTTACTGCCTTTGTTTTCTTCTAATAGGTCTGAATGGATTTCTGAATTGAACACTTACAGAGTGGAAGCAGCCTGGAAACTGTCAAAATGGGATTTACTGGAAAATTATTTAGCTTCAGGTAAGTTGTCATGATCTCAAAATATGAATACTGCTTGTATTTCTGAACAAATACATGTTTTAGTCTAATCATCTTGAATCAAGGGGCAGCTATTCTAATTTTGTAGTCTTGAGTTCTGCTGGCAGGAGGGTTTGTTCTGACAGTCTTCTAGGCTTTGTAAATGTATTTGATTGTAAACCATGTAGCCTTTACGCAGAAATTTTAAGTGAGCATAAGGGCAAATTTCTTCTGGGTTGATTTGAGAGGGTGCCTCGTGGGGTGGAATTATACAGTATTTCTAAAATTAAATCAATCAGTTCTGAGAAAAACTTATTGTTCCAGTCATATGTTAAGACAAATTAGTGTGTTCTGATTAAGCTGCTTAAAGAAAGAGATTTTGAGAGGCTTTTGTTCTCCCCAAAGATGTGAAATCCACTACTTGGAGTGTCAGACTAGGACATCTATTATTATCAGCCAAGAAGAAAAATGAAGCAGCTTTTTATGAAACTCTCAAGGTTGTTCGAGCAGAACAGATTGTACCCCTTTCAGCAGCAAGCTTTGAAAGAGGATCCTATCAGCGAGGATATGAACACATTATCAGGTTTCTGATTTTTCTGCTTTTCTGTTTTCAAGAAATAGATTTACAGAAATCACATAATCATGTATGCAGCAGCAGGAATTTTCCATTTCCACAATAAATAGTACTGATGTGCATTTTTTGTCACCTCTTTTTTTAATACTCACCCAATTGGAAACTTTTGATCAATTGGGAATTTATATTTATCACCCATGAAAAATATTTACAGTGGAACTGTTGGGTATAGTCTTTCAGAATCAGCAAGCAAGTTTATATAGACATCAGGTAATAAAAATCAATGATTTAATTCCGTGCTTAAAGCACTACATACAGGCCAGTAACTCCATTAAGAGCAAGCTTTCAATCTGTATGGTGGCCTAAAAGCACTCCCCTCTGTTATCAATAAAGAGCAGTGAGAATTCAAACCCCATCCCTCTCAGTAGTTTTACCTTTTTTAATAAATTTTGAAGTTGGCTGTAGTAGACTAAAAAGTGATTAGCATTTTTTAATGTTAAAAGCTGAATGCTTCCTCTGCACTGTAAATCCATCCTTGTGGCAATTGCATGAAATTAAGACAGTTGAAGTATATATTTCTTAATTACTACTTAATTCTGTAATACGGTTGGTCATTTTTGCAGTGTGATTTCATTTAGGAAATGGGTTTGAGTACTGAGAAACAACTGTTTCAAAATAGTTTGATTTAGTCATTGGTCTGGGCTACTTTGAAGACACTGTTTTTCTGTCAGACATATGACAGTTTGACACTGCCAATGAGAACACAAGTGTTTACAAGCTCTCAGCTTTGCAGCTTTACAGTGACAGCTAATAGTAATGGTATTTTTAAATAAATGCAATCACTTTTATTGTAAAGGAGGTGTTTAAGTAACAGATAGTATTTTGCCTCTAAAATGGTATTTGTTGAAAATACCAAAATTTTTGAGGATTTATTGCTAAAAAGAATGGATAGAAATAATGTTTCTAAAGGTTGACTTTCTCTCCAAGTGATCTTCATTGTCTCTGTGTTTAGCAGCTTGGCAAAGGAAAAGTGACAAAATGACTAATCAGTTCAAAAATCCTTGGTTTTGTGTGTTTGGTTTGGCTGCTTTTTTGCTTTTAAAAGAAATCTTACTCTTTGAAATTACTCACATGGCCAGCTTATAGAAAGAAAGTGGCAAAAGTTTTCTTGTAAAACTTGCATAAATCTCAAACAGCAAACAAGTTTCAATGATTTTTTTTACCTTTATTTTTCTAATACAGGTTGCATATGCTGTGTGAGTTGGAACATAGTATTGCACCAATGTTTCAGCAACCAGACGGTGACCACGGTAGAGATTCCCTGAATTGGTGTGCTCGTATTGAAATGACTCAAAACTCTTACAGAGCCAAAGAACCCATTTTAGCACTGAGAAGGGCTTTGCTTAGTCTCAGTAAAAGGTGAGGAGAACATGACTATTTCTTGTCTGTGTTGTGTTCCTAGTAATATTCTAGGTTTGTGTATGTGTGTAAGAAGATAAAACTTGGAAAATTTGTTTTGTAGCAATCTTCTGCAATGTTACATGCCTTCAAAATAGAAGGGGAAAAAGTGGTGTCCATGGTGGTGGTGGGGGAAGGCATAATCAGGGGGAAAGAGTATTTGTTTCTAGACCTACATGGAGAAAAGGTAAAACAGATGTATTACTAATAATGTTAAATGATTTCTATGTAGTATATAGCTTATTGAGAAATTCTGTGCTTCAACATGTTGTGATATTTACTTCAGATTGTACAGTAGCATTCATCACTGAAATTTTTTGTTTTCTGCCAAAATCTCTGCAGCCAGGATTACAGTGAGCTTGTTGGTCAGTGTTGGCTCCAAAGTGCTAGAGTTGCAAGAAAAGCCGGTCATCACCAGACTGCATATAATGCTCTTCTGAATGCTGGGGAATCCACACTCTCAGAACTCTACATAGAAAGAGCAAAGTGGCTCTGGTCCAAGGTAAAGAAAATAAAGATGGAACTTACTTTCTTATCTGCAAGAAAATAATCTTTTCAGTTTTCTTCAGGTAAAAAAGGCACACAATCAGTATACATAAACCAAAGTATGTTAGCTGGGACTGTCAACACACTCTGGTTGCAGCTGAGCAATGGGAGTTTTTTACCTCCAGCTGCTAGTCAGCCCTTTTCTGTATCCATTAACTTTCCTGGCAGCTATGTATAAAACTAGACTTTGCCTCTGTCAAAGGAGCCCAGGCAAATTTAAATTATCTTAATAGTAGACTTTTCCTTAATTTCTGTCCTTTTAATAGAACTAGGCAGCAAACATGGGAGCAATTATTGTGGTAAACCTAAAAGGACAACAATGCTGAGATAACAAGGGAATGTAAGAATCACTTGATGTCAGTAATATTCAGTTACCAGAGCCAAAATGATCTAGAACATGCTGAGGGACATAGCTTTGCCTTAATAACAACTATAAGATTGAAGTTCTACATCTGTCTTATTTAAAGTATAAAATGTTTTCCTCTTTCCCTTAGGGTGAGGTTCATGAGGCACTCATTGTTCTCCAGAAGGGAGTTGAGTTATGTTTCCCTGAAAATAAAGCACCGTGCAGTAGCAAAACTCAGCTCATCCATGGTCGGGCAATGCTGCTAGTTGGTAGATTTATGGAAGAAACTGCTAACTTTGAAAGCAATGCAGTTATGAAAAAGTATAAGGTAATATACTAGTGTTAACAAGACAGCAGTTTTGAATAATAATATGTACCTTAAGTAAGCCATTGTTATGCTTCTAATGATGTCAATCAAAGATAACATCAGTGGGATTAAATGGTGTATCAGTGTGGAGGAAGGAAGTAGTTTTTCTTGTAAAGATTTAACTATCTGGATTAGCTTTAATATAACACATCAATACAGGGACGTCTACAGTTCCTGAAGTGGGAGCTAAGAATACCTAATATAGCTCTTTTAAAGTAAAAAACAAATTACAGGAGCATGGCTTTTTTCTTGTGCATGCACAAATTAGAATGCCTCGATGAAGTGTGGGCTTTAGAAAAGACAGTGAAATAACGTGAGACACTTTGTACTACTCTTCAGTGTTACTTCTCTCTCTGGTGGTGTCTTGTAACTGTGCTTTAAATATGCCTGCAGTCTCTGTAGAACTAGGAGAAGGGACAGCTGGTATGTGTTTCTTCAACAACACAGTGCTACACTGTTTCATCTTGCTACACCAGTGAAATACTGTTTGGCAGTGATTAATACTGCAGCACTTTATGCTTCCTTAGTATGTCTCCTATCCAGGTTCTGGCATTTGATACCGTTAATACTTACTGCTGTCTTACTAATTAAAATACTTCTCTAACAGTCATTTAGAGAAAAAATTAACAGTTGTATCAAATCAAATTAAGGTTTAAATAATGGAAATTAATGAAATTTTTGAGGATTATATTAAAATACTAATGCTTAATTTATATATATGTATATATAAAATACAATATATAAATACATATTATATATAATATAAATAGTATATAAATAATATTTAATATAATATTATTATATTAAAATACTAATGCTCTAAATATTGGTGCTGGAAACAAGCCAGTGTTAGTAGAGAATGGATGTGCTACTTGCTATATTATTTCGTTTCTAATATATGTCACACCTTTTTATTTCATTTTGTTTTTCTTTTAAATATCATGATTTAGAAGGAAAACAGGAATGTGAAAAACATAAAATCATAAAATCATTTCGGTTGGAAAATACCTTTAAAATTGAGTCCCACTACTAACAGCCTGCGCTTTCATTTTTCAAAACACTGTAAGAACCCAGTATTGAGTTGATCAATTATAAATTGATCATATATAATCAATATAATTGAGTTGTTTGATTATAATTTTTTTAAAGAAACAATAATCTCTGAAATTTTTAAAGAAACTATGAATTCTCTGTAATTCTGACGTGAATTTTCTTGCTGTCTCTAAATCCAAAAGGTATATTAAGAACAGACTTTTAGTTTATACAGGCATTTTTCTTGGGGTGAAATTATAATTTTTTGAGTTACAAAGTTACAATTAATACTTTTTTGCATGTACTTTGCACAAAAGTAACTAATACAAGATTCCTGTTTCTTGAATTATTTTTTTTATTATTGCGTTGAGGGTTTTTTTTATTTTAAATTTAGCATTCTTTCAAAAGTAATTATCTCTTCTTGATTTTGTTGCAGGATGTTACGGTTTTCTTGCCAGAATGGGAAGATGGACATTTTTATCTTGCTAAATACTATGATAAATTAATGCCAATGGTAACTGACAACAAGATGGAAAAACAAGGAGATTTGATTAGATACATAGTTCATCATTTTGGGAGGTTAGACCCTGAGGGAACTTTGCTTAGGTTCTATAGAAAGTTGACTATTATAGTGAAAAAACTTTAAAGGAATGTATTGTCTTTCAACAATTCAAACTGACACAAATTTTTCTGCAGTATTGTAAAACAAAATATTGCATGCTTCCTTTTTGTTTTCATACCGAATTAATTTTACTTCTGCCTTCTGGCTAAGCAGTTTTCTGGTTTGTGTAAGACAATTATTTTATCTGCAGTTTTGATTAATAAAAACAAAGCCTTTGTATACTAGTAAGCTTTAGTTGTTACAGATGGATTAAAATCATTAACATAAATTTCTAAAGTCCAGAATGGAATGTGAAACAATTTAGGATGTAAAATTTGTAGTGCTTCTAATGTATATCATTAACATGCTGTCATTTAAACATGTAATCACAGGTCTCTGCAGTATGGAAACCAATTCATCTATCAGTCAATGCCAAGAATGCTATCTTTATGGCTGGACTTTGGAGCAAAAGCATATGAATGTGATAAAGGTAAAACATTTTTTTTCTAGTACATACTTCCTGTGTCATACTTTTGAGTGTATGATTGAAAGAACATTGAAGTATACTTACAGTCCTTTGCTTAGCTTTATTGCTTGGGGTTATATGGAAACAAGAAAGTACTACTACTATTTTAAATTACAGGAGGTTAATGTGCAAGGGATTATTAATTATTTTAATTAAGACTTTTTGAAAAATATATAATGAGATAGCATTGCTCCTCAGGTAGTTTAAGTCAACGAACAGATTGAGGGAAAATCCTTCATGTCATCAGTCACCCCTTCTAAGATGCTTCATGAGTAATGAGTAGTGGTTTTGTATACAGCTGCTACAGTAAGGTGTTAGGCTTTGAGGCTTTTTTTCAGTGTCTAGATTCCAGTTGATGAAAGAATTTTACTGACATTTAAATGGGGGGGCAGGAATCCTGTAGGCAGTATCAAGGCATTTGAAACTACTATCATAGATGCATTTTGGGTGGGAGATATTTCTGTACAAATGAAAATTGCAAACATTGCCTGCATGTCTAGAGTGAAGCAGATAGCTGTGGCTCCTTGATCTTGACCTGGTTCTGTACACTTAGGTCAACTGAATTTAGCTGCAGGCACATCAGATGCTGCTTTCTGTGTTGTTGATGTGCAGCTCATGCTGGGCCCTCAGGGGCAGGCGTGGAGATAGGAGCAGATGTGCTAGTTTCATCCCTTGTAAAGATTTTATTTTTGCTCCACTAAAGATCATTGGAGTCCTTTTACTGGGGAAATACATGGAGTGTTTTTGTTTTGTTCTATGCCATTGCATCATTTTAGAGTAATGATAGATGTTTTATTTTGAGGGTGTAAGGAGAGCTTTTCTGATACTGTCTGTACTATGTCCTTGTTGTCTTATTCCCTGTTATTTCCGATTAGTTAAATAGCATATGTATTGCCATTGTATATTACGTTAGAAGGAACCTTACAGTAGGAGCTTTTCCTTTGCCGCCTTTGGTGTTTTTTTTGCTTATGAAAATTACCAACAAAATATGTTTGTGTAGCTGTGATTTAAATTACTTTACATTTCAGATGGGAAAAAAGGGAACATAATCTTGTCCTCTTGTGTTTTTCAGCTAGTCGTTCAGAACGTGTTCAAATGAAAAATGATCTAGCTAAAATAAATAAGGTGATTACAGAGCACACAAATCACCTGGCACCCTACCAGTTTCTGACAGCGTTTTCTCAGTTAATCTCCCGAATCTGCCATTCTCATGATGAAGTCTTCGCAGTTCTGATGATGATAGTTGCTAAAGTATTTTTAGCCTATCCACAGCAAGCAATGTGGATGATGACTGCTGTGTCCAAGGTATCATGATAAGTATAGCTACACCTGTTACTACGTTTGTAAAACTGTTTCCATCAGAGAGAAATGTCACTATACCCTGTTTTACTTTAAGATGATAAGGAATGGAGAGTTTCCGTTGCTGTGATACAGTGTTACGGAACACGGTATCAATGCTGTCACTGCAAAAGATTTTATTGCAATCTAAAGTTCAGATATTACAGTTTAAATGTTCTGAATTAGGATGCTAACATGCATCCTGATTTGTATGATGTATTAGGAAAGGAAATTTGAAAAACAAATTAATTGGGTAGCTATGAACAACAGATTTTCTTGCTTTTAATAATTGTAATAGTACTTCCAGTTTTATAATCAACTCTATGCCTTGATTAAAATGAGATAGACATACCACTTAGTCCTAATACTTAACTGGTAGTAGGGTCGTTCCAAAGCAAATTAGAAAGCATCGTGCATGCTATTTCTTTAAGGCTGGTGAAATAACATTCAGGATCACTGGCATATTTTTGAATATTAGCTTTTATGTTGTGGGACTCCCAAGAATGGTTTCAGAAAAGTAATACCCACACACAGAGATATAGACCCCAACGGTACCACTTCAGTTCAGGTACCAAATTTCGGTTGGAGAACTTCCTTCTCCAGATAGTAAATATGGCAAGAAACAGGTAAAGAGTATATTAATTACTGGGAGGGTGTGGGTGTTAGGATTCTTTAATGGATTTGACTGTTGTTTCAATAAATTTTAACTTTGCTCTTTTTTCAGTCCTCTTACCCTATGCGTGTCAATAGATGCAAGGAAATTCTAAACAAAGCCATTCACATGAAGGAATCTTTAGGAAAATTTATTGGAGATGCAACACGCCTTACAGATAAGCTGTTAGAACTATGCAACAAACCGGTACTTAAAAAAAATAAACCAATTAATGCATGTAATAGGATTATTCAAAAATGTTATACAAAAGCTTCTTCTGATAGCTTTCATTAGCCAATTCATTACATTATTGCATCTTAACTTGTGAAAGATTTTACTTTTTACTTAATAAAAAATATTCAAAAGAGTAGAAAATAGCTTGACATTGAGCACACTGTAAAATATTTCAGTACATAATGGTCCATTTCACAGTGCGTGGGCTTTGCATTATTTGGTGCTTTCATGTATGATTCTTGGCCAGTAACTTTCAGAGTTTTACTGTAAAAATAGGCAGGTTGTGTTTTTCATGAACAAATGCACTTGATAATAAAGGTAAAAATAAATGAATAATTTCATTATTCTGTATTTACATTCAGAGTGAAAAATTCATGTGCCGTAATGGCCAGATATATTTACATTTGACCACTCCCATTTAATTTTAAATGTAATTTGCCATTTTTCTTCTTACCATAAGCATTTGTTGCTCTATTCCATTTGTTAGTTAATGTGAGTAGTAATAGCAGTAATATTTTAAGTGTTTATTGTTAAATTTTGAATATTTTTTTTCAAGGTTGATGGAAACAGTTCAACGTTAAGCATGAATATTCATTTCAGAGCACTTAAGAGATTAGTAGAAGAGCAGACATTTAGTGAAATTCTCATTCCTTTACAATCTGTAATGATACCAACTCTTCCTTCAACTCCTGGTACACATGCTAACCATGACCCTTTTCCTGGACGGTGGGCCTACATTGCAGGCTTTGACGATGCGGTAAGCCTCTGGCTGGCACCTCATTTTAAACTTCATGTTAAACAAATGTAGCTGCAAATATATTTTGGTTTCCTAGAAATGGAGGAGTGGACTTCGTAATTACTTTCGTGGAAACTTGAGTGGCTTCTGTCATGACAACCTCAGACAGATATGGCCTCTTGGTATTTAGATGAAGATATGGCCTGAGGTTAACGTGGTATAACACCATGGAAGTGCTAATGTGATTGGTTGCAGTGGTTTATTACAGTTAGACACGTTGGTTTGTATCATCTGATACAGGTATTCATAAAGAATTTAATTTTTTCCTTAGGTGGAGATTCTTGCCTCACTTCAAAAGCCAAAAAAAATCACCTTAAAAGGTTCGGATGGGAAATCTTACATTATGATGTGTAAGCCAAAAGATGATCTAAGAAAAGACTGTCGGCTCATGGAATTCAACTCCCTTATTAATAAGGTTTGATGAGTTAGTCAATCAGTTGCAGTATGTTTATTGAGCAGAATAAAATGCTGAATATTGAAAAAAAAAGCCACAACCAACCTGACCTTGAGATAAAGCTTACTGGAAGAAAAGTAAACTGTTGCAAAATAAAATACCTTGTTTCAGCAGAAATCAGTAGCAATTGATAATAAGCAATTGCTTATTCCAGAAAAAAATATACAGGAAAGATTATTTACAGTAAATAACTGCAAACATTCTGTTGTCATGTTTCATATTTCTTATTCAGGATTCTCTAATATTTTTAATGAGAAATAGATAAATTTATCTTTTTATACTAAAAGTCTTGCTATACTTATTTTAGTTATGTTTTGCTTCTTGGCAATATGCTTAAGGTTAAGGTACCATGTTTTCTATGAGGTTAAAGCAAACGATGGCATCTCTGAAATACTAAAAAACTTATTTTAAATAATGTTTTTAAGGATTTAAGCCATGCACAAGTTATGCAGTTTGACTTATTTTATTGTATAATTCTCTTTTTTAATTTAATTTGGAGAACAGGTGCACATTTTGCTTGTATTTGACCTAGTGTGGACAGTGAGGCTTAGAATTTTAAATTCTAGATTATGTTGTTCGAAAAAGATATACATAAAATGGTTAATTTTATTGATATATTTTGATCCTGTCCGTGTTATCTGTTAATCTAATTCTACTTTTGTTAATAGTGCTTAAGAAAAGATGCGGAATCACGTAGGCGAGAACTCCATATTCGAACCTATGCAGTTATTCCATTAAATGATGAATGTGGCATAATTGAATGGGTGAACAATACTGCTGGTTTAAGAAATATCCTGATAAAACTTTATAAGGAGAAAGGTAAATAAATATGTTAGACTATAGTGATACTTCATTTTATTTTTTTTTAAAGAGCTTGTATATTATTTAGTAAATGAGACCAACAGCAACGATCAGACTAAATTCTAGCAAGATGCATTCATGTGTGTTTCTAATTATACGCAAGATATTATTATTCAGATGTGTGGTAGACTTTTACTCTTAAATGGAAGAAGATTGGTTCGTGCTTGCAATAAACAAGGTCCTTAAGAGAACTGATAACACAATCATCGTAATATATTCTTCTATACAATGATGCAAATCATTTCAGCAGCAGTGCCAGCAGCATATGGGAACATATGTGCAGCAGTGAATAATAGAAAAGAGTATGGACTTTTTTTTAGATTTGATCTGTTGTTTTTCATTTCTATTACATTTGTGTGAGATAACAAAGATAATTTAGAATTGACTCAAGGTTGAAGGTATAGCAGCTTTAGAGGGAAAAGATCAGATTTCTTTTGATTTCTTGTTAACAAAACAACTTCCTGGTTAGCGCAGTAAAATTTGGAGGGGAAATTTAACACGTTATCTGTATGTATGCAGACATCAAGGAGTTTGGAACTTGAAATATCTCAGCTGAATATAATGAATGGCTTTATGAGGGTGTTGTGGGTTTGTTGGGTTTTTTTGTGTTTGTGTGTTCCCCCAGCTCCACCCCATGGCAAACAGTGAAACTGGTGGGTTGTTTATCAGGTCTTCTCTTAACATTATTATTTTTTAATATACTTTCCAGTACCTCACCACCATGTTCTATGGGTTATTTTCCATTTGTTCATTTATTTCAACTTTATGGAGATGTTTTATCTTCTCTAAAATACTATATTGTAATAGTACTTGCAAGGCTTTGTATTTGGGGATTTCTTTTATCTAATTGAGGTGTATTACAGGTATCTATATGACTGGAAAAGAACTGCGTCAGCATATGCTTCCAAAGTCAGCGCCTTTGTCTGAAAAGCTGAAAATGTTCAAGGAAGTCCTTCTGCCTCGTCATCCTCCTGTCTTTCATGAATGGTTTCTTAGAACATTTCCTGATCCTACTTCATGGTGAGTAACCGGGATTGGGCTAGCTCAAGGATATCTACTCTGCGTATTTCACTAAACTTTAATGGTAGTACTGAAACGGACAAGTAACCCAAGGAAGTGACTTTAGACGTGTATATCTGATTCTTATTTCCACAGGTACAACAGTAGGTCAGCCTATTGTCGTTCTGTTGCAGTTATGTCAATGGTAGGTTACATACTTGGTCTAGGAGACCGTCATGGTGAAAACATCCTGTTTGATTCTTTGACTGGTGAATGTGTGCATGTGGATTTCAACTGCCTTTTTAATAAGGTGAGAAATGCCACTTGCTGTGCTTGCTCTTTATTTTTACATGCATATAACTTATAAATTTCTACTGTTTGGGGGGTTTTCCACTTTTTTTTTTTCTTTTTTTTCCCACTTGTTGTGGAAAAAAACCCCAACATCTGTTGTGTTGTCTCTCTCATTTGTCTCTTATTTATACCCAACACACAGTCTGGGATATTTGAAGAGCACGTGATTGTCCTGTATATTGCATTAATGAAAGCCAGCTTTTTGATTTAGTCACTATCAAATGAGCTCATGTGGATACACTGAAATAGCCTACATATAAAAGTGTTTTTGTGACTCCTCTGTCTCTACTACCACCCTTCAAAGCAAGTTGTAATTGCTACAATCAGAATTTTGCTGCTGTGAAGAGTTTTGTGGGTGTTTATTCCTCTCACAAATTTGGCACAAGATTTCCAGTGGTTCTGTAAAAATAAACAGCAGAAACTGTGGTCAGGGTGGGATTTGGAGTTTTGGTGTGTCTGTTGAAAGATGCTTTTGGTGTGGGACGTGTGCCCTTGTTAATTCAAATAAGTGAGGTAGAGATATTGTTAGTTCATTTCTCCTGCTTTATTTTATAGTAAACATAAATTCTCCTACATAACCTGTAATTAAAAGATAGAATTGTTTTTAAGCTAACTTGCATATTATAAAAGAAAAGTTAGCATTTTGCATGAGACTACAGAGCAGCAATTTACATAAGGCGAATTTTTATACTCTGTATTAGTGTATTAAAACAGGGAATAAGATGTTCTTTGGACATTGGTATCCTTTTTCACTGTAATTTCCCTTTAATGGCTGAGAAGGACTGTGATCTGAGCAAACATCTCTTGTCAGCTAGGAAACTGCCACTGGCAAAGATAGGGGAAAACCACTAAAAACAAGGCAGAAGTTACTCTTTATTTTAATAACGCTTAAAATGCTTGGGGCATACCCTTTTTTTATCAATGTAAAGGGAGAAACTTTTGAAGTTCCGGAAATCGTTCCTTTTCGTCTCACTCACAACATGGTTAATGGAATGGGTCCAATGGGAACAGAAGGTCTCTTCCGAAGAGCTTGTGAAGTCACAATGAGGCTTATGCGTGATCAAAGGGAGCCTCTAATGAGGTATGGCAACTGGGTTTGCTACAAACTCTCAAAAAGCTGTCTGTAGTCTAAACATCTTAAACAGTAACTGCTGGTGAATATGCCAGTCCCAGCATGTGTCATGCAGCTCAGTCTTACTGTGGCATGCAGTTAAATATAAACAGAGATAAATATTCATAAATATGCTAACTTTAGACTCCCATCAGTGTTCTTGTTTTGAAAATTAAATGTATTATATGTATCTTATCCTTTTTTTATTTATTTACTTAGTGTCTTAAAGACTTTTATCCATGATCCTCTTGTGGAATGGAGTAAACCTGTTAAAGGGAATACAAAAGCACAGGTGAACGAAACTGGAGAAATTGTCAATGAAAAGGTTAGTTTAAAACAAGTATAAAATATCCAAATCACAAATGTCCATTATGGTTGCAAGTTAAATATTTTCTAACTGAAATCTTAACTGTCTTGTTTTTTCTTTCATTTAAAAATTCTTCTGGTTATTTCTTCTTGATTATCTCAGTGTTCATAACTTTTATCCACAAAGAGACTCTTTTATTGATGGAAAGACCTATTAAAGAACCCAACAAAATATAGCCTGTAATTTAGTATTACTAAATCAAGGAAAACATCAACAGAAGCAGTAGGATAGGCAAGGCTCTTGCTACCCCTCACTCTGACTGTTGCACAGTCCTCCACATTTATGGTGATGGTAACATCTGGAGTTCTTTCCACACATATTTTTTTGCTTTTTATGAGTGGATGCTTATTACTGAATAAATACATGCCTTGTTACATGTCAAGGAATACTTGATTAAAACCAGGATTTCATATGTACTGTTTCTTTTGTAGCTGCTGATAAACACTATATTGTTCATCCAAAATACATCTTGTACAGCCTGTAATATTTATTCTCTTTTGCCTTTGCAGAAAATCTGACTTGTCTCTTTTTGCTTTAAAAGGAATATTTAGTGAAAACAAATATTTGTAATAGCAGATAAAACTTAGGGAGCACTGGTAAACATGGTAACTAAGTTGAGGACAAACTACAGTAGTGAGGCTGTATTACAACAAAGAACTTAACTGAGCTATTAGAGCACAGAAAATCTCCTGGTCTTCAAACAACTACTAACCAGGCTGTGTCTACATAACCTTTTTTATAGTTACAGGACCACCCACATAGCTGCATATATTAACTCTATTTTCTGGATAGGTTCCAGTGTTATGCTTAAGCTTTAAAAGAAAATGTGTGAGTGTAACTGGTAGAACTAGCTACTCTAGTGGGCCTCAAAACAGCTCATTTTGAGTTACTCATCTTCATTTTTAGTTGCTCATAATTTTGGCCTAAATTTTCCAGACTAGATATTTTCTTTAATTTTATCCAGAATTATGAGAATAAGGCTGGGAAAATTTTCCATTTATTTGAAAGTAATTGTATGAAATAAAGCATTCTAATGCTTTCAAATACATTTGCATAGTTTTTTCAGTCTTCTGGTAAATTTTACCTGTAAAAATGTAAGGCAAATATTATAACTTGACCAGTAATGTATGTATTTTAATGAATTATTTTAAAAAGTGAGTATCCTTTATTTTCAAAGCCACTGGTGTAGACATTTTGGTTTTCTATTAAATTAGCATACAGGTTTCAAACTGATCCTAATAAATACTTTTTTATTTTAAGAAGTGAAAGTTCATGGATAGTAGCAATATTTTTTTTCTTTGTTTCCAGGCCAAAACCCATGTCCTTGATATAGAACAACGGCTGCAAGGTGTCATTAAGACTAGAAACAGGATAAAAGGACTACCCTTATCTATTGAAGGGCATGTTCATTACCTCATTCAAGAAGCAAGTGATGACAACCTGCTCTGCCAGATGTATATGGGCTGGGCTCCATATATGTGAAATCTGTTCACCTTGGAATATCATTCATAAGTAGCTATAATGTTCTTGACAAGGTATTAATCAGCGATAACTGGTTGCTTCTGTTGATTTCTGATAGTGAGCAGAGCAGTCTTATGATCAATCTGAAATCTATGTAAAATATACAAATGTGAAAGTATACAAATATGCAAGTATGTTATGAGTACAGTTGCAGACCTGTGAGGTGTTACTGCTTACGTTTTGTATACAAACAGAAGACAGTATGTAACCACTGCTTAAAAATTAGACTGTGCAAGTCTGCGAGTTTCTCACTCTGACTATATGAAAATTTTTCATGTTGAAAGAATGCATTCTAATTTTATGAAGTACTGTATATTTTTTAAAGATTTTTCTCATTCAGCTTATTTGTAGATTACAAAATCTGACATTAAAGTTTTATACTGATATGATGTGAAGTGGTTCTTTCAACTTTTTCTAATTACAGTTCAGAAGGGCTATCTTAGCAGTAGACATTTAATTTTGATTTCCTTTGACTTTCTTCCATATGGTCTGGCTGTGTCTAGTAAAGCATTTGGGATCTTAATCTTACTATGAGGAAGCTGATGAAGTGTTAAGTGTTCTGAAACTGTTTCCTTAGCCCTTGCCTGTGGTGCTAAGAAACCCTCCTGAAGGAAATGACACAAAGTTATGAGTCAGAAGACCCTGGCAGTGTGGCTGTGACACCAGTGCAGCCGGGAGGGTATAGGTATAGTCTCTGTAACTTGAATATATATTCAGCTCCTGGGAAGTCCAGACAGGCTCCTTCTTCCCTCCCTTGTAAAAAACGTGGCTATGTTGTTTTTCCATTCTAGTCAATTCCCATCTGAAATTGATTCCACTTCCGAAAAAGTGTTTTGAGTGGCCAGGGGTGGGCCTCACCTACACTGACTGACTGATACTGACAGTTGCTTCTCTGTACACCCAAGTTGTAGGGAACTGAGGAGGGAGGCAAGGAAAAACTATACTGTTAGAGCGGGATATAATCAGAATTTTTGTCCAATACTTTTTCTGCTATTCTGAAAGACAAACGATGACATTAAATGTTCATGGGTGTGATGCTGTGTCATGAGACACATTTTAATTCAGCTGAGCTCCAGCAGCGTTGGAGACTGAATTTTTAAACAATGGGTTTACAACTGGTTACAGTGGTTTTGTTTCCTTGGGGAACTGGTGGGTGATCTGAAAGTGGTGTCAGTGCTGCATGAATCTGAAGATTTTTTGAAGTCTGACCTTTGCAAGCTCCTGTGATCTTTTCTGTTGTGGTGTGTGACTGCTGGGGTTATGCTACCTCTCACAGGCTTTATCATGGCCGTTACACCACCGAGCGAAGGGAACCTCGCAGGAACTGTTGCACCAGGTACCGCCAAGGGAGCTGCTGGCTTCTGCCACAGGCCCTGGCGCCGCCGCCCGCCGTGGGGCTCCCTGTGTGGGCCGCTGGGGCGTCGCTTCCCGCACTCCACGCCGCGAGGGAGGAGGGGGCCGGAGCGCGCGCCGCTCTGCCCTGCCCGCCGCTCTCTATGGTCGGTGCGGGGCGCTCTGCGCGGCGCTCTATGGCGCGGGCGGCCCGGCTGTCAGTACGGCGCGCCGGAAGGAGGGCGGAGCGCGGCCCGCGGTTGTTTGGGTCCGGCGGGGCTGTGAGGGCGGCGGGGAGCGGTGGCCATGGGGGTCCCCAAGTTCTACCGGTGGATCTCGGAGCGGTACCCCTGCCTCAGCCAGGTGCTGAAGGAGCATCAGGTGAGCTGAGAGCGGAGCGCCGCTGCCTGCCGAGGCCCCAGCCCCGCTCCGCGTCGGGGCGGAGCAGGGAGGGTCCGGGCTGGCCCCTCGGCGGGGCGGGGGAGCGGGCCCGGGCCCGGCCGGGCTGGCGAGGCTGAGCCGGGGCCAGCTCGCTGAGGGACGGGTCGACGCGGGGCGGGCGGCGGTGCCTCCGGCTGCCCCTCGGCGAGCCCCGCCGCTCAGAGCGGCCGACAGTCGCGGGATGGCGGCGTGCAGGCGCCGGGAAGCGTCCGAGGCTTTGGAGCCCGTGCGAGCCTGAGCGGCCGAGCCGAGGCTGCCGTTAGTGTGCGGCGGTGCCGAGCGCCCGCGGCCGGGCTCAGCGGCGCAGGTATGCCCGCTCCTCCTTACGTGCAGTGTTTGCAGAAGCCCCCGAGCCGAACCACGGCGTCCGTCGAGGGAAAGCGCCTAGCCCGGAGCGTTTCCCTGCCGTGGTGGTGGCCCGCCACCGGGCACCCTCCTTTCGCTTTTGGTTGCCCGCCTGCCACTGGCCCTGCGCCCGCGGCGGCCCCTCGCCCTCCCTGGGCAGCAGCGGTGGGGGCTTCCCCCTCACCGGGCTCGGGAAAGGTACAGCTGCTGAGGGCAGTGACACAGTAATGGGGCGAGTGGCACGGTAATGGCGAGGGACAGGTTTTACAGCCCTGCTGCGTTTCCTTGTTGTCGCCTGCCTCGGACGGTTTGTATTAGTAGTAAAAGCGAGGAGTATGTTAAAGCCTGGAAAAGGAAAGCCACAAGTAGTGCTTTAGCAGTCAGGCAAAACAGTCTCGTTTTCAGGGAAATGAGGTTTGGTACCTGCTAAGTACAAGCTCTTAAATTTTCATTGTCAACTATCGTTATGGATGTGGTTTTATAGTCTGAGAAAGGAAGTTCTTAGGCAAGTTGGGTGATGATTGAAGACCTGTTTGCGTGTTAATAACTTTTCCCGAAACAGATAACATTTGAAAAGATTAAATAGTTGTTGTATCAATGTATCTAAGGTGCCCTGCTCCAGTGATTCCAAACATGGTTGTTTGACCTACCTTTCTGGTTTCAGAGCAGTTTTGAAAACTTAGGTCTTTGCTTATAATTTGTTGAATTTCAGTGCGGTGTCTGATGTGGTTCTGTGTAGCGAGGTGGCAGCAGCATATGCTGGCTTTTCAGCTCTTTTGTTAAAAGCCTGGCCAGCTCGCTGAAATTGGTGGCAGCTTTAGACTTCTGAAAAACTGCATCGTGGCAAGCAGAGGGGTCAGCATGTGTCTGCTCTAATCAGGGGGATAGCAGCAGGGGATAGTACCCATGATGTATTCAGGAAGAGGCAGGTGGAATGCTTCAGAAAAACAGAAAACATAACTCAACCTTAAGTATGCTAATGTTACTCTGTAGTTAATCTTTCAGAAGACTAGATGATGATGTTGTTAGTTTACAAGGATATGCTGTATAAAAGAGGGAAATGTCTAGATTGTTATCTGTGATGTTGAGCTTCAGCAGTTGCATGTGTTCTCATTCTTCCTTTTCTCTGCCAGACCACTTGAATATACACTGACATGTACTAGCATCTGGATTAGGATTCTTGTTTGCTATTACAAAAAAAACTGCCCAGAAGAAAAGGCAATTCCTATGTAAAACACATCATTTTGAATTCGTATTATAGCTGTGCTTCTTGAAAGGCCATGTTTTCCATATATATGCTGTTTCCTTATAAAAGCTTTAGTTTTCATGTCTTTAGAATGCTTCCTGTGCAATTCCCTGCTCTCTTCTTAACTGAAAGTGGTGCCTGTGTGGATGATGTGTTTGAATATGTTGAGAGCAGTTTGGTTACTGAATTTAGCTGTATGCACAGTAGAAGACTAGTTATTGCAGGTGACTGGAGATCCTTCCCAATTCTGCCTCTTGTTTCTTCTCTTCATCCTTCTATATATATATATATAGTAATACGCCTTTCAAAATTATGTAAAGATACATCAGTAGCAATAGTACAGGAAATAACAAAAAGTTAGCAGAGCCTTTCTCCAGTTGTAATGCTGGTAGGATTTTTATGAATGGTCATGTTGGTGAATTAAAGAATAGATATATTTGTTGCAAGTGGCTGTTATGTATGTTTGGTGGCTAGATAACAAAAAGCTAGATAACAAAAAGCTAGATAACTGCTCCTTTGCTTCATACCTTTAACAGTGTGCTCTATATGTTGCTTGTTTATGTTGGGGGAGTTTTTTTTCTTTTAAAGGAAGTTGGAATGCTATAGATAAGGCTGTTAGAAGAACAGAAAACTAAACAAAACAACCACGTTTAGAAAGCATGGGAAATAAATTGATGTTATTGATAACTCTACTGCTTTTGGTGATAATTGCCACTCTTAACTCACAGGTGGCTCAGCACAGGGAAACAAGCAGCATGCAGTGGTCGTGGTAGGACCATGGTTAACAAGGGGAGAGCCTTAAAGCATCTTCAGCTGGCTTTGCTCTTGAAGTGCTGTTGGGAACTGCGTATTTACTCAGTTTTGTAGTTTTTGTTGTCTATAGTACAGCTATGCAGGATTGAATCAGTGAAATGTGTGGGGATATTAAAAAAAAATACTGAAAATTGTGATTTTTATTTGCTTTTCCCTTATACAAATGTAGAAGATTGGCTGAGCAGAGGGGGATGGAAGTCCTGAGGTACTGGAAACAGACATAGGACAGGAATCTGTTCAGCTGACTTTCTTCACTAGGAAAATCATAATGGATTGCAAGTGCAGACAAACTTGTAACCAGTCAAGGTATTTTTAGCCCATTGGTGTGCAGTAAGTCCCAAGGAGGTCTTCCCATCTCAGCTTGTTTCCAGAGTTCATTACACCCAGTCACACCCTGGGCAAGGATTGCATTGCTTCAGCTGATGTCACTGAGTGGGTACTAACTGTGGCTTTTGTAGATTCCAGAATTTGACAACTTATATCTGGACATGAATGGCATTATACATCAGTGTTCACATCCAAATGATGATGATGTACACTTCAGAATCTCAGAAGATAAGATTTTTGCTGATATTTTTCACTATTTGGAAGTACTGTTTCGCATTATTAAACCAAGGAAGGTTTTCTTCATGGCAGTTGATGGAGTGGCTCCAAGAGCAAAAATGAATCAGCAGCGTGGGAGACGTTTTCGGTGAGAATATTTGTACTTGCTCTGTCTTTAGGATAGTAAACGCTTTAAAAAAAACATGTTTACTTAAATGTATGCCATGAAAGTAAAATATATTATGAGTGGTTGCGCCTTTGACAGTAGCTTTAATTTTTAGTTAAATGAGGGTAAGTACCTGTAAAAGTTTAATACTTAAAAACAGGATTCCAAAAAGGAAAGTTTGCTTGCTACTTAAATTTTTCTCTGTGTATGCAGGACTTGGGGATGGGGGGAGCTTTTTTCCTATGAACTTTGCTGTGAAATATATCTGCAGTGGAGCTCTTAGAAATGCCTCCAGTGGTTTCATAACCTGTGAGAGTCTTTGGTATTTGTGAACGCCAATTACAGATACACCTTTTTGGTAACTATTGTGGAATTTTCTTTGACGGTCAAAGAAGAATTTAAGTTTCTAATGAAACTCTGGTTTCCAGTTGATACCAGTTAGTGAGCTAGCTCAAATACAGAGCTGCAAGTAGATTTCACGGTGTTAAGAATTGTATTAATGTTCTGGGAGATGTGGAAGCTTCTTTGAAGACTGCTGTGAGGGAAGAATGACAGTAGTCAGGAAGTACAGGGATGGTGAGTGAAATGTGACAGAAACAAACTGGGGGAAAGGGACAAGAGAAGATGTTTTCAAGCTACTGATGTTTTTTGGTGGTTTTTGGTTTGTTTTGTTTTGGTTGGTTTTGTGGGGGTTTTTAAGGAAAAAAGGTTGAGAGGAGGAAGAGATTAAGAAAGGGAAAATTGGAATGGAATTGAGAGGAGGACAAAAATCTAAGACATTGGTGGCTTCTCTTTCTCTGGTTCAAAGTGTTTATAAAATCCTTGGCCAAGAAAGGCTAGGGTGATGTTTGTTTGTTTCTTCATTACTAGTGATAATTGTTCGTTCACCTCTCTACCTCTGTGGTATTCCAAACTTGCTGCTTTGTTTAACTACATTACCATTATTCTGAGGTGCATTTTCAGTTGTTTAGATCCTGAGTATTCCTGATGTTTCAACATTAATTTGCTTTCATTGTGATCAGGCATTGAATGATCATCTTGGTAATCTAAATATTAACTGTATCTGGGTTATGACATTATCATCATTATTGGGGGGCAGGGGGAAGCTATTTTTAAGCCTTTGAGTAGTATTACAAACAAGTTTGAAACTCTATTCAGGAGTTAAATTTCTCTTCCCCTCATCCCCTTTTTTTTTCTTCTTAAACACTTTCTAAAAAATCAATTTATTTGTATTTTTTCAGTAAAGCTTTACTTAGGATATTAAGATTTGAATATGATGATTCTTTGTCTGCTCCCACTCTAACTCTGTTGTTTGGTTTTCTTTAGATCAGCAAAAGAGGCAGAGGACAAAATAAGAAAGGCAATAGAAAAGGGAGAAACTCTCCCTACAGAAGCCAGATTTGACTCCAACTGTATTACACCAGGTAAGACAATTTGTTAAGCATTAAATTTAAAATATTTAGATTTATGTTTTTGTATCTGTATTTTGGTACTATTTTCCTATTTTAAGGCTTTTTAAAAAAATAAATTTAAGGACAGAATTGATAAAGGCTCACAGAAGTTGAGAACAGAAGTTTTAATAACTTGTGGCAGGGTTGTAATATTGTTTCATTCTAAATAATTATTAGATTACTGTGGAAAAAAAATGAAACCTCTTAGGAAAAAAACCCAACAGCTGTCCCCTTCATTTCTGGTAGAATTTTATTTATTGGTTGTCTTTTCATTAATACTTTGATACGTGTATATGGAATTTTGAATGACTAGAGAAAAGCTTTGTGCTTAACATGGATTTCTATTTTCAGGAACTGAATTCATGGCTAGATTGCATGAGCATCTTAAATACTTTGTAAATATGAAGATTTCCACAGACAAATCCTGGCAAGGAGTAACAGTCTACTTATCAGGCCATGAGGTCATTGTATTTATTAATACTTTATTTTAAATAAAATTCTGTTTTATAGAAAAATATTTACTGATGAATTTGGGATTTTTTTTGTTTGTCTGCAGACTCCGGGGGAAGGTGAGCATAAAATTATGGAGTTTATCAGATCAGAGAAAGCAAAGCCCCATCACGATCCAAACACAAGACACTGTCTCTATGGCTTAGATGCTGACTTGGTATGTGCAATTAAAATAATACAAACAACAGAAGTTTATAAAAGTGTGTATGCCTTTGATGTCTTCCTAAGCACATAGGGTTCTAAAATGTTACTAAGCAAGCACATAGTTTTGCATTCCTGCAAGCTTTTGAATTTGTAATGAAACAGAACAGCAAAATTTCTTGATACTGCTCGAATCTTTAGTAACAGTTTAAAAAAGATAATGAAGTAAGACCTTTCTAATATCTCTTTGTAATAGATTATGCTGGGATTAACAAGTCATGAGGCACACTTTGCGCTCTTAAGAGAAGAAGTCAGATTTGGTGGTAAAAAATCTCAAAGGTGAACTGATTTAACTTTACTCTTATTTTATATATGATGAAATTAAATCCCAAAGATACTGGGTGACTGAAACGGGGTTTTATTGATTGCATACTGGATTAATAGTCTTAGTTCATTTGTGTGTTAGATAATCCATGAAATTCGAGAAATCAACTTGTTAAATTGTGCATATGAATTAGTTTATAGGAAAAAATATATGCTGTCGAGACAGCTGATAAAAAAAAAATACATGCATAGAGCATTGTGTGTTCTGCTTCTTTCTTTGTATTATGAATGGAGCAGCCCAGGCTATACTGTCATTGTCTCCATAGTTGTTTTATGCAGATGCTAGCTTTTAAAAATATATTTATTTCTATGATGTTTTGTGGATCTAAGTATATTTACTAAGAAGATAATTACTAAAATAAACTCTCTTAAAGTGATTGACTGGATGCTCCTATTCTGTATTTGCCCATTTGAAAGAGCTAACTTGTGGGCTGTAATCAGTTAGGACAAGGTGATTTGTTCCAGAGCTGTGCAGGTACATGGAGCTATTCTGAAGTAATAGACAATTTTATAACTGTTACTGTGGCTAGGTTCCTTCTGTGAAGGACCTTAAGCATGTATTTGGTGGATAAAGGGAGAAAGTGGAAGAGACAGAAATAGACTTTTCTGATACAAAAAGGGGTTTTGATAATACAGTGATAAGTCATACAAATGTTTATATAAATGCATCGTTTTCTGCTAATAAATAACTTTTTGTTGGCAAGGACAATTTGATAAATATTAGAAATAAGTGTTATTTTTATGATCTTTCATGATCTTCCACTATGTCAACACTAATGCTCATTCTATTGATAGTGTTGGTACGTAACATTGTAATGTTTAATATAGAATATTTATATATTATATTTATAAATATATATATAAAATAAATATAAAATAAATATATTAAATATAATATAAACAAATGCAAGGCATCATTATTTCCTCCCCCCCTCATTGTTCTGTATTTGGTTCCTGTTATGATTTCTGGGTAATGCTGCTTATTACAGGAATTTACTTCTGGAAGCTACAGGAATTGCCTTCTGTCAATATTGTCACTTTATGAGTACTTAGAGTTGGAAATTTGAAAATACTAAAAATGCATCCAAATTAATAACTATCAGCAATTTCTTGACTGAGAGAGATTATTTGTTTTACCAGGATTTTCAAGTCCAGTGCAATGAAGAATAAGGGGCAAAATGTTTTTAGAGTCTTAGAGCATAACCTGGATTTGCCAAAGTTTTTTAATACCAATACGAAAATTACATTTAAAAAGTGACAGAATTGGGTCTGAAGTTCTGTGCAGCCAAATGTAGCTCAGAGGTCGTCTTATATCAAGACTACTAAGCTTGTGTATCACACACCAGAATCTACTGTGTATTTGTGAATACACAGGTGTTTATACTGGTTTGTCATTGGAGGTGGTCCCAGCTAGCACAAGATGAAATAGTCCTTTATGAAGAATTTAAAATATATCAGTCTTTAGGTCATTAATCTTTTGGTGTAGGTATTAACTGATTTTGGCCTAATGTTGGCTTTAGGTAAATTTAGGTAAATAGGTAATATCAAGTAATTTTAGTGAGGAAAGGAAAAGAAGGCATAATATGTGTTGACTAATCTATGCCATAAGCAAACAGTAGGTTTGTAAATTTTTTTGTGCTGCATTGAAGCCACTATATAATACATATGGAGCATATTTTCAATTTGAGCATATTCTTTTTTTTTTAACATGAAGCATTTCAAATGACTGCAAATGTAACCCAGCCCATTTATACATGAATTGGTGTACTCTTTATGTACTCAGACTAGTTCTAAAATACCTTCAAATTTATTGGATTTGGTGCAGCATTAGGTTAAGTGGTCTCTTTTTTGGACAATGGGATAATTACTTAGGAAATAGTTAATGCAACATGGAACTCCACAAAGATGCCCTGCTTTCTCTAAGTTAGCTGTTTTCCATATGACGCAGAAACATCAGCTGTTCAAAAGACTACTGCAAAACTTTATAGACTTGAACCAGATGAATCCTAAAATGGATTCAAAGAAATGTTTGTATGCTATTTTGCTATTTCTTCTGCAAAGATACAATCCTAGTAAGATTATTTGGTTTTAGGTAACCTTCAAATTATTAAATATTCATGTTAAAAGTGTTTTTATAAATTATTAACTTATTGGTTTGAATAATTTACAGAGCATGTGCACCAGAGGAAACTACGTTTCATTTACTGCACTTGTCACTGATGAGAGAATATATTGATTATGAATTTTCACCAGTAAAAGTAAGTTCTAATGGATTTAAAAAATGTGTGAGGTCTGTTTATACAAACATGATAATAAAAATTATACTCCTGTGTTTTTTCTTCCCACCTCCAGGATAAGATTTCCTTTGAATATGATATTGAAAGGATAATAGATGATTGGATCTTAATGGGTTTCCTTGTAGGAAATGATTTTATTCCTCATCTACCTCATTTACACATTAATCATGATGCACTGCCGCTACTTTATAGAACATACATGGCTGTCTTGCCAGAACTAGGAGGTGAGAAAACTAAGTTCA
>JAVJGJ010000003.1:12224709-12240092 GCA_035590215.1 Microhierax caerulescens | reverse complement strand
AGAACACTAAGTTCAGTTGTGGAAAGTAGAAATGTTAACATTCCTGCATTGATATTTATTGACCCTTTTAGCCATGTTAGAATGTTTAGTATTTATTACAGTTTCTTTGGACACCCAGCAAGATTACATTCTATTATCTGTGGGGCATTTAGATTGAAATTTTAAAATTGCCAAATTGTTAATTTGGAAAACATACTTTATTTTCCCAATAGGTTACATTAATGAAAATGGGCATCTGAATTTAAAACGCTTTGAGAAATATCTCACAAGATTGTCAGATGTAAGTAACTTCAGAATTGTACTGTATAGAATGATATAGTTTGTTGAATATAACCTCAGTATAGTGCCCTATGATAAACCATGCTTTGGTTTTAATGGCCTGTTAAATAACTGTGGTTTACAAGTGGTTCAATAAGCTGTTTTATTATTTAACTGATGAATTTAAATCAGTTGTTGTCTGATCTTATCATAACATAAAAAAATAGAAATGTTTACTCTGTGCTTTAGCCAGCATCTTTTAGTACTTAAGTCAGATGAAGACTGATCAGTAGAATCATGGCCCTGAATTCTCATTGAATAATGAGCAGTACTCATTACTGAGTACTGGGGAAAGTGCACTGCAGGCAGCAATATTCTTCACTTCCCCTGATGGTCAGTTTCTTGTGGGGTAAGCTATGTCTGAAGATCTTGGAGGGTTTTTTTGCAGGTTTTTCATGAAGATCACTAGTTAAGTGCAACAAAGCATTAGCATCTCTCAGAGGCAGGCATCAGCATTCTTTGTGAACTAACTGGCGTGCAGGAGGCAGCTCGGTTAAGTGCCACTGCAGTAATCCATCCTAGACATGAGAAAAGGTATAGGCCATATAGAAATTGAAAGGTCTGTCTTCTGCTGAACTTGGAATGAGGAAGTTCATCTGCTGTCCCTGCTTCAGCTTTGGCTTCTGTTACTTGGGTAGAAAGTGGTGTGTGTGTGATACCAGACTATGTTCTATATACATCTACTACTTCTAGAGTTGATAGTGAAGTGTGGACATTGTCTCACTTTTTGTTACCCATTGCTGCCTTACTGAAAGAAAACAAATTTTGGCTTGGGTATATGTTATGTATTGCTATGAAAAAAGATTTTTTTAACCTTAATTTATGAGTTTATTTGTAGCTCTAGGGCAAAATGTTTATGTATTGATGACTCTAGATGTAATGTAATGCACATACTAAAAAGACATTGTTAATTTAGCACTCTAAATTTGGCATCCCTCAAATATTTCTAAACTTACTTTAATCTTTCTGCACAGTTTGATCGTGAACACTTCAGTGAAGTCTTTGTAGACCTGAAATGGTTTGAAAGTAAAGTAGGCAATAAATACCTCAACGAGGCAGCTGGTATTGCAGCAGAGGAAGCCAGAAAAAATAAACAAAAGAAACAAAAGGTTAGTATTCTACATGCACAATTTTGGAAATAAGAATGTTACTTTTTGCAAATCAATGATTTGATCTTAGACAAATTAAATGGCATAAACCTCTGTGGTGAGATTTTCTGAGATCAGGGAAGATAGTAAAATGTAACATTTGAGGAACTGCCTGTATTGTATTGCATTGGTGGTTGAGTGGTGAAATGGTTAAGTCAAGGTCAGGTTTTCATGATTTTTGAAATCTTGTAAATCCGCAACCCCATGTCAATTAATCTGTTGGTCAACAGCAGCAAAACTTACTTCTGGGTGAGTTATGGCCAAACTGGCTATGCTTTACTTTCCATGCATAGCCTGCTGGAAACTTTCTGTATTTCAGGTACGCTGGTAGATCATTCATGCATATCTTGGTATCAGCCGACTGACTATTTGACAATGAACAGATAAACAGCAATTTCATTGGTGTGAGCAATCTTAGATTGGTTATTAAACTTGCAGTTCTCTACGTATAACTAATTAATAAGGAGCAGCACCTTTCTCTGTATCCTGATGCTGCCCCACTGTCACGTTCCCTACCACCACCTGCACTTCAATATATGCCTTCAGCAGAGCATAGAGTAGCAGCAGGAAATTCCTTCATGTTTAACCTGTTGCTGTAGATGGTTACTCTGTTCCTTGGTACAGTTTGTGGTTTGTAAGAGCAAGATACTAGCTCTTCCTTTAATAAGGTATGCTCTATTTGTGGTTGTTCTCTTATTTGCCGCAGAAGTGTGGAGCAGCTGTGTAGTATTAAGTAGCCATCTTGAGTGATCCTTTGAATGGCAGTGACAGTCAGGAGCTTGTGTATCTCACGTACAGGGGAAGAGGGCCGACTTAAGTGATTCTCCTTATTGAAAGCTACTCAGTGCTGTACGCAGAAGACTTGGCTTGTTTGACTCAAAACCACAATTCCTTGTATCCTTACTTTCCCACAAAAATAATTTGAACTCTTAAAAATTTATTGATGAATGATCTGACAGTGTACTGGTGCTGTAGCACAATGCATGATGTAGGTAAAAATGCTTAAATGTGTACTGCACAGTTTTGGAAATAGTTGCGTTTTGCAAAACAAATATTTGGGGTTTTTTTAAAGGTAGCTAAGGTTTTATTTGAGACTGCTACCTTGTTTGATCTGTCCTTTTGTCTGATAAAATCATTTTCCCTAGGCAATTACAAGAGAAGGAAGTATAGTGGTGTTTATACTAAATAATAATAATATTTATACACCTTGATTATAGCATTTTGAGTTGTAGATTATATGGTTGTGAATGAGGTATGTGCATATTAATCTTTATTTTTACTTTATCTCAAATATTCATTTAATAGGCTCAGGAAAATTCTATATGTTTGGCTGTTTTAGAAAAAAACGAAGGAGAAGTGACTCCTAAAAGTAAGTGCAAATAACTTTTCCGTATACGTATAATAAAAAAAGTTGCTAATTTGTGTATAGATTTGGAGGATCTGTAAGAATTTTGTGTCAGAGATGACAGTCATCTAAATTAAAGAGTTACGTCGTCAGCTATCAGGAAATGGAACTACACATCACTGGCTTACGGTGAGAGGCAGCGGGGCTAAAGGTTTTGCAGTGCTTCTCACCGGACCAATATTTCCATGATGAATGAAAGGAATGCCTGAGCAAATCTTCAATAGCATTATGGTTTTGATAATTGTATGCCTAGGTATTTTGTTCTATAGGTGGGGACAAATGAACAGATTTTTATATGGCTTTGGGGTTTCAGGTTGTGTTGATTATGGTTTTCAAATAATTCCACTTGCAGGAATGTCTTTTGCTCATGTTTTGAAATTGAATGAAAAAAATATAAATATTACTCCATGATATAAGATGATGTTGCTGAAAAAAACCCTAAATTTTGAAATTGAATACTTTCTTAAATTATGTTCTGATGGTTTATATTCTCTTCTCTGCTCTTGTAATTGGGCTACAAAACGCATTGCCTTTCTTTAAAGGAGAAAAAAGGTTCCAGGCTCTCTCAGGGTAAAGATTCTGTTTGAGTGTTTCATGTTACTTTCAGCACAGTGAAGGTATGAGCACCTATACCTGTGAATTGAGGAATAACATTAAGGCATTATGTCAAAACTGAATGTCCTCAAACCTTACTGCAGTAGAGAAGTGCATGTTAATCCTTTTTCTTTTTTTCGTGACTTCTCAGCTGTGTTGGAAGATGAACCAGAAGATGATGATCTGTTTGAAACCGAGTTTAGGAAATACAAAAGAAAATACTAAATGAATAAAATGGGTTTAGAAGTAGTTTCTGATTAAGTGTGTGCTTTTTTTTTTTTTTTTTTTTTTTTGGTTAATTTTCTTTTTAAACACCAAAGACAAGTTATTGCCTGTGTCTAGTACAAGGCAGAATGTAAGGTAGAATATTCATCCGTTTTAGCAGAGAAAGCAGAGAACACGTGGCAGTGTCCTGCAGTGGTGATGCTTTTGACTAACACAAGAAGAGGTGCATGTCAAGTTTTCTGTAACAAGTATTTGCAGACCAGAGAGAAAATACTCATTAGTATTAAATGAATCTAGAAAACCATGGTCTTACTAGCTTCCCAAAATGCTCTATGTTCATCCCTATGTACGAGGGGCTAAGTAGTTTTTATACCCATAGAAATGAGAAAAACTAGTAAGTATATTTCCTTTTTCTTTTAAGTGACTTCTTGGCTGATCAAGCTGAATGTTATGTCCAGGCAATACAATGGATTTTGCATTATTATTACCATGGAGTTCAGTCATGGAGCTGGTAAGAAAAATTGTCAAATGAGAAATTGCTTAAAGATTGAGTGATATTTCATCTTGTATGCTGGGAACATTTAATGTAGTTCTCTTTGTTTCTGACATGTGAGCACTGCTGTGCTATAATGGGGTAACTTAAGTTTTTTTTTTCCCTGCAGGTATTATCCTTATCATTATGCACCTTATCTGTCAGATATTCGCAACATCAGCGAACTCAAAATCACATTTGAACTGGGAAAACCTTTCATGCCATTTGAACAGCTTCTTGCTGTACTTCCAGCAGCTAGCAAAGATCTGCTACCTAAATGCTACCAGGTAGGATTTAGAATTAAATTGCATTTATCTATTGCTTACTTCGAAATAAAGCAGACAGATAGTAGCTCTTTCTTTGATACTTTTGCATGTCCACTTAATTATAGTCTGCCTCTAAATTTTAGGTGCATGGTTAAATACTTCTTACTAGTCTTAGTACGTTATAAAGTTAATAATAAATAAAAAATACTGCATTGCTAAGCAATTGCAGACTAGGACAGTTAAATGATAAATGTTGAATTCCTCTTCAGGCTTGAATTGGTTTTAATACCAGCCTTCCTCTATCTCTTTCTAGAATTAGTGCTAGATTTTCTTTGATACTGTTTAATTCATCTATTGTATTTTTCTAGCATTTGATGATAAGTCAAGACTCTCCTATTATAGAATATTATCCACCAGATTTTAAAACTGACCTGAATGGAAAACAGCAAGAATGGGAAGCTGTAGTATTAATCCCATTTATTGATGAAGTAAGTTCTTTCAACATCTGCTGTCTATAAAAACTATATAACAAATCTGCTAAACTTCTTAATCAGCAGTTAGGTATGCAATTCAATGGAAGTTTAAATTAATACTTGATAAGACTACAAAAAAAGGTAGATATTTGCTGTCTTGAGAGTAAGAGGCTAGATGAAGTTACCACAAAGTTAGCTGCAGGTGGCAGAAGTCTTAAGTAAGGGATGTGGACTTTTTGTTGTTTGTTCATGTTTTTAATCAGCTATTCAAATACTTTTCAGATTATTTAAGAGACAAATTCTATTCTTTTATATGCATAAAAATAAAGAATGTCTGTGAGTAAGCTAAAAGAAGTACTTGGGAAAAAAAACCCAGTCTTTTTACAGAAAATATCTTCGTAGAACACCAGTAGAAGACTAAGTACAAATCAAACATAAGTACAAAACATTAACCAAGAGGAATAAAATAGTAACATTTTCCTTTTGCGTATGGGATAACGGTATTATATACGTTGTTGCAATATCTTTTATCAGATTAAGTTTAAGCATATCAAAGAGTGGATGAAAATGAGTGCAGATTAGATGTTAAGATACATACAGGTGGTGGTGTGAGCCTATCAATTGTTTCCATAGCTTGCAGTGAGAGGTTGACAGAACTTAGTCTTCTCACAAAAGACTAGAGTTGCTACTTGAATGACCCATAAGGTTTTGAAGCCTTTTCAATAGTTTTTTTGCAGAATTTTATGATAACATCTAAAATTTTTTGTATTTCTTTATATGTTAAATGTAAAAGGCAAAATATGACTAGCCTTCGGGAACATATTTGCAAAAATATAGTCTTTATTCACCAGAACAATTCCATTGTAGTTGTCCTATTTTTGTCAGAGAGCTGCGACATGAGGAAGGGTGAGGCTGCAATTAGAAAAGTTAAAACATTAACCAGAAAAGTGCAGGTATCCACTTTCCCAGTGTAGACATCTCCATGCTAATTTTTGTTGCTAGTTTCACATACACTAATTTCTCTAAAATTTAGAAACGACTGCTGCAGGCCATGGAATCCTGTAATAAGTGCCTAAAAGAAGAGGAGAAACGAAGAAATACTCACAGTGCTTGCTTGATGTACTGGTATGACAAAGATGCAGAGTTCCAGTACATGTCACCATGGCCAGAGAAATTCCCTGCAATAGAAAGATGTCATACAAGGTACCACTGGCATAACTGTTTTAGAGTAGACTAAAAGTAGTTGGAATACTTTTATTAGCATTTTAATGAAAGCTCGTATATGCTAATAAGTTGAACTAGATTTTACCTGCTGTGGATGGCACGGTAGAAGTATTTGTCCCTTTTCTTCAAATGTTACTTCTTGGGACAGATGGAACTAGTGCTCAGATGGCATGAATGCTCTATAGAATTACTAAACTTTGTATGACATGGAGGATGAAAGACTGGTACAGATATCTGATAATAGTGATGATCTGTCAGCACACTAATTCCAGACCTCTTGTAAAAAAAAAATGCAGGCATTTGGATCAAGTGCAGAGAGTTGAACACAAGTGTGTTTTTCACTCTCCTCTCAGTGAAAGGAGCCCGCTTTAACACAGACTGAGGTTTCAGGATTAAATGAAAACATAACCTCAATAGTAGCCAAAGCAACACAGAGGAGGAATGCCCTCAGTGAAGAATGAACAGTTGTGGAAAGAATGATACTATATGGAACCATTGCTAGTTTAGAATTTGACAATAACAGTGAATTAGAATAATGAGATTGGGACATACCATGGTTTGAAGTTTTGTCTTTTTCTTAATTAGTAGTCTCTTTGCAGCAATAGCATGGGGTTTTCATAGTCCTTTGTATAGAGTTCAAGCAGCTTAAATTAATTGCCATCTTACAGGAAAGTCAAAGGGTTTGTCAATTAATGAGTGTTTGAACGAGTAATGAGAGTTTTTAGAGCTGAATGTCAACTTGTATAAGCAACTGTTGTGCAACTTGTTTTTTAGACATAAAACAATACCTTTGGATGCTTGGCACGTAGAAATAACCCACAATAAGATAACTAAAATCAACAAGAGTGCATTATATTTTTGTGGATTTCCTACTTTAAAGCACATTAAACATAAGGTAAAAGTTATCTTTCTTCTGACGTTTTCCATTGTATTTCATAGATAACTATGTAAGAGTTCAAGTAAGTTTTATGTGCTGTTTTGTTTTTTACCCAGTTCTACCTTAGAAAAAGTGGTGTACAGGTGTTTCAGCAAAGCAGCCATGGAGAGAACATGATGTTAGAAATCATAGCTGATGAGAACTCAAATGAACAGGTAAACATTCAGCTCCTAACAAAAAAAAAAAAGAACAAAAGAGCAGCAAAAAAACAGAGGAAAAAAACTTTGTCATAAGAAGATTGAATTCATTTTATAGTCAGATTTTAAATGTTCATTATTTATACCTACTTAATGTGTATTATAGGAGATAAACATTTCTAGAGTAGTACTGAAAAAGTTTTTCAGAATTTTTGACACCCAAGGATATCTTAAAAAAGAATTGTTAAATATATTGAATAGTTAATTTAAAATAATATTTTTAGATTTTTTTAAAACTTTAACTAGTAATTCTTGATTTCAAAATGAGGTTTATGTGTAAGTTGTTAAAATTTGATTAATAGAAAGGAAGGTGAAATACAGCTGTATGCTCAAGGCTGTAGAATTTGTTGCTGGAGTAAGAAATCTAGAGTTCTTGCCTTCCAGCTCAAATTTGAGACCATTAGGTAGATGTATTCCCAGTATATATTTTGAAAACATCCGAATTGGTTAATGGAACACATCAATGGTATTTGTTCACACTGAAAGCTTTTGTTGGGGTCAGTATTAAAAAATAATAGTTTGTTAGGATTAAAATGCTAAATTTCTGCGGGGGAAAATAATTTTGGGAATCTGCTGGAAGGTTTAAATTTGTACTGATTTCAGAATATTAAATATTTTCTCTGTAGTAGAGTTTCTGGCATTGCTCTGTAGTAGCCGTCAGATGTTCTTGGGTAAGGAGCTGGTGAGACTTATTCCAGACTAATAGTTGGAAAAAGTATAAATGCAAGGAAGCAGTCTCCAGACCAGTGCCCCTTGACTCTTGTGTAGCTGAGTATATAGACACTTCTTTTAATTAGTCCCTTTTCATTAACAAAGCAAACTTAACACCTTCCACTTAAATGAGACTGTTTGTTAGAGGAATTAGAGGAAGGAGTTATGTAGAGACATTAAGAAGCAATTTTTTTTTTCTAAATCCTTTAAAAGGCAACTATTTCATAATCAAAAATATCAAGTAGCAAAACACAAATCCAGAAAAAGAAAAAAGTTTCAGACTTAAATAAATAAAACCAGGAAATGAGAGAGGAGGAAAACAAGACAGGATTTTGCAGGAGAGAGAGAGTGAATATTCAAGATATGTGGGAAAAATAATTAAATAAGCCAAAATAATATGTTAAAAACTTGCAGAAACTCATTGGAGAAACAGAACATAATGTGAGCTAGCCGGTACTAGTGAAGTCCTGTATGTAATTGCTGTTTCTTCATTTCAGTGAGATGCAGAAGTAAAATCTATGGTACAAAATACTTCACTCATCTCAAACTGTCAGTCTCATTATTGTGTCCCAGATAGACAAATAGTTCTAAGTGATTTAATAAAGAAGGTACATAGTAAGCCTATACCAGAAATTTAAATCAGCCCAGATCTTACAGCTAATATATACTACTTATAAAGAGCCACACTTGGAATATACTACTTTGTCCTAAAAAAATGAAATAAGGTTCTCCATTGTCAGTCAGAGATTGTAATAGGTATCAAAATACAATCTAATAAGCTAAAATGAGCTTTTTGTTCTGCAAGAAGACCTGTGCTTCAACTAGAGTAGTTTTTATGGCAAAAACAGTTTGAAAACACTTTAAAAAATCTTTTAATATGCTAAAGAATTAGTAACTTCTGTTTTTTTTCAGATAGTAGAAAATGTTGCCAGTTTGATACTTGGAAAGCGTGTTTTTGTTAACTGGCCACACCTTGAAGAAGCCAGAGTTGTTGCTGTGTCAGATGGAGAAACTAAGTAAGAGACATTTCATAGACAGTTATTCGTTGTCTGTAGTGTTTCATTAAAATTAAATTCCTTAGGCTGTACAGAAGTTTTGGTTTTAGCGTAGTACTTGCTAACAGCAGAGTAGTCCACATGTATCAAAGGCTGCTTGGTGGAAGAACTCTCTTAACATTCTTCTGAGGTTCAGTTATCTCTATAGAATCTAGTCCTTCAGTATTTTGCTATAGATACAGAAGTCTGGGAGAGCTCTTTCTCAACATTGAGGGGAAAAATGCATGCACAGAAATCTACACTGAATAATGAATGTAAAAGAGAACATTTCTAAACACTCTTCCCTTCAACACTGGTATTTTTAATAAAAAATAAGCTGCGTGACCTGTTGTGGAAGGGGTAGTAGCTAAAATGATGCTGCAAGTTTTCCTTATCCTTAGCAAGTAATTTCTGACTATTTCAAGTTTTGTTGACAATTGGTTATGTCTAGATTAATTTTATTTGGTTAAATTCATACCTGTCATAATATTCTCAAGGTTTTATTTGGAAGAACCACATGGCACACAGAGGCTTTACATGGGAAATGCAGTGCCTCCCACTAAAGTGGCATATGTTGGAGATAAGGAGCAAAGCATGTGGTTAAAAGAAGTTCAAGGCATTTCAGAGCAGTGAGTAACTTTGATAATTAAGGTATTAACTTTGCATGTTATAACTTAGCTATGTTTTGTTGCTGTTATTACAAACCTAAGTAGTAGAGAAGAGCTGCTGAATACTTTATAAATGTTAATGAGTGCTGGAGTTTAAAAAAAACCAAACATAAAAGAACTTATGTCGAAATTTCAGAATATGTGAAGTTAGTCCCTAGGTATTTAAAGTTAGATGCTGTTACAAAAGAATTCTCAAATGAATGAGTTTTGTTATTTACTTTTCCACTTGATTTTCTGTTCTGGTTTTAGTAATCTTCAGTTGCGGGAAGTATATAACATGGAGTCGTACAGTATCCAGTTACAACTGTGATAGCTTAGCATTCTTAAATTTGAATACAGATTTTGCTCTTCTAGAGTGGGGGTGCCCAGTGGAACACAACTGAGTTACAGTAGCCTGCCATTTTATTATCTGTCGTTTGAATTAACTGCCTGAATTATTCCTAACCCTTCCCACTGTAAAGGTAAAATGTGTTTCAATTAACTCACTTTGCTATATAGTGATGGCTGTGCAACAATGGATAAGCAATTGGTAAAGCAATTTGTTCTGGGTATTTTTTATAAAACGGGAAGCATGCTATTAGAATCCTTTTGTTAAGAGTATTGTTTATTTATTTTGATTCATGTCAAGAAATTCATTCCGGCCTCTTGGTTCAGTTTTGTTTGTTGTAATCAAACTAAATGTTCTGCTTTGTATTCAGTTACCAGAGAAGAAAAGGAATAATTATCCATGAAACATCAATAGTAGTGTATGCTCAGTTACTCACTGGTAATAGATATCAGCTACGCCAAAATGGAGAAGTTTATTTGGAGAAGCAGTGGTCAAAACAAGTTCTTCCTTTTGTTTACCAAACAGTTGTCAAGGTAAATACATAAATTCAGTATCTTCTTGCACATAGCTCCTTACTCTGTTGGGGTGGGGGGGTGCTCAGAAGAAAGGGTATATGCTCATTTAAAACAACAGAATGAACAAAAATAAACATCTTAAATTCATGCAATTTATTGTATAAAAAAATGTGACATGCTTAGGTAAAGTATTTCATCACAGAATTTGGAACCCTGTTGCTCAGTTTGGAGATCTTACTGAAAAAATGGCTTTTGTCATGTTTTTACTGATGATATTTTGCCTAAGGTACAGTAGTGGTGCTCTGTGAGGTAGTATAGTTGCTTGTGTAACAGCATTTGTAATATCGCATTAACTTTTTTGCCTTCGATGAATTATTTCAGTCTCAGTGTTTAGAATAAGTGTCTCTTTATATGAACTTTCAAATTACTCTACTGAAACTGAATGATATTTAACATTATCAAACTTGTCTCTTTCTTATAGGATATCAAAGCCTTTGACTCTCGTTTTTCAAACATCAGAACTTTGGATGATTTATTTCCTCCTGGAAGTGCAGCCTTTATGCTGGGATCTCCTTATTACGGCTGCATGGGAGAAGTTAGTTCAAATATTTTTTTCCTCCCGCTAACCCCCCCCCGCCCCCAAGTTTTCTTTATTTGCAAGCCTAAAGGAATCTAAGATGTTGTGTGGCAGTAGTGGCCATTTGCTAGCTAAACTTTTAAATCGAACATTCCCTGATGGTTTAGTCAGAAGAGGAGGGGATTCTTCTGCTTCCCCTATCCCTGTTGCTGGAATAACAGGAAAAATGTAGAATAGCTTGAATGCAGGATTATTGTTTTGAATTATTTGGAATAATTTGCAACACATAGTGTTCCCGTTTTGGACTATTTTCAGTCACGGATTCCTTTGATGTAATGCTGTTTGATTGCCTTTGTGAGGAAGCAGTGTACAGGTCAAAGTAAGATGATGAATCCCCAAGCATCTCTGTGCCTACTGCAGCAAAATTATTGATAGACTAGGTGGTCTAAAGTCCACAGACTGCTGGCTTTAAATAATGTTTTCATGTGTTATGTTTCTCTCCAAGGTTCAAGATTCTCGTGATGTGATCACAGAAGGTAGAATTCGTGTAGTTTTCAATATTCCTTGTGAGCCCCAGCTTGATCCTTTAATACAGAACCAGCATGTAAGTGCTTCTAGTTTTCTAATAAAAGCTTAAAGCACATGTCAAATATATTTTGCAATGGTAGATGTCTTTAAGGGATGCTTCCATAGTATTTTTTTGCCCTTTGTATAAAAACTTATCCTTTGGGAATTGCCAATACATTTTGTTTGTTTATTTTAAAGAAATACTCAGTGAAATACAATCCTGCATATGTTTTGGCCAGCCGTCTTGGAGTAAGTGGATATCTTGTGTCCAGATTTACAGGGAGTATCTTTATTGGAAGAGGATCAAAGAAAAAGTAAGTTATTTTTGTGAACTTTGACTGTAGAGAACCTTCTCAATTCTAATACAAGTCTAAAGAATTTCTGCTATGTTTAAGTGCTATTCAAGTATGTAACAACTGTTTTGTGATATGAAGCCCTATCCTCCTTTGCAATGAGGTATGGGCATACATGTGGACAGCTACTGTAGCACAGCTTACGCCCTGTAATACTTAGAGCTGACACAATGCTGACAAGTAAACATCACAGTGAATTTTCTGTGGTTAAAGTCTGCGGATTAACTTTTTCTTATTTCCAGTCCTCATGGAGATCACAAAGCAAACGTGGGGCTAAACCTGAAGTTCAATAAGAAAAATGAAGAAGTTCCTGGCTATACTAAGAAAGTTGGAAATGAATGGATGTATTCTTCTGCAGTAGAACAACTGCTTGCTGAGTATTTAGAAAGGTAAATATTGGATATTTCATCCAAATATCCACCTTCGTATCAGCTTTGGAGTTGGTCCTCTGCAGACAGATCTTATAAGAACTGATGAGTTTGCTTTTGGAGATTGCTTGATAGAATTTCTTTTATGCCAATAGTCTCCTTCCAACAGTCTCTCCTTTGAAGGAGAAGCATATTTTGGGATAGAGTAGTGTCAGCAGTTTACCGTTACTAAATGAACAGTATGACAGTAAAGTAAAAAATAATCCATCTGGTCTACAGAAATTTTGAAGCTTGTCAGTGTTTGTTTTGATGAGGCTTTTTTGTGGTCTATGTTGATGTGAAACTAAATTTTTCTTCCAATTATTCATTTTTTAGAGTCCCTGAACTATTTAATTATATAGCCAAGAATAGCCAGGAAGATATCTTCTATGAAGATGACATTTGGCCTGGAGAGGATGAGAATGGGTAAGCCATCATTCTCCTTTGTCATGCGTTGCCTCCCCAGCATAAAGACTGACAGCATTGTGAAATCAGTGGTGATCATGGAGTGGCTGCTATGTAACTGAAACCTTGCTGGTCCTTGAGCAGCATGGCTGTTCAGCGATGACTCTGAAGAAATTATCAGAATGTTGTACGTCACAAGTTGCGGAGTCCAAGTCTCTGTCAAACTCCTATCTCAGGTCCATTAAATGAGAAATCTGATTTCGATGGCTACTTCATTAATTCTTGCTTTTAAAGTAACCTTCAGTAAGCATAGTTACGTATAGTCACAAAGTCACCAAAAAATCATTTTTGGAAAATAAGCAACAATGATTTTAATTGTTTAAGATAACTTTGAATTTGAAAAATAATGTGCAGAAATGTAAATACTTTGCTTATTTTTGGTGTACTTTCAGTCAGTTTCATGGGAAACAAAGAGCAACCTTGGTTCCAGATACAGTATAGTAACATTAAAAAAGTTTTTATTATTAGCTAATTGCACTCAACTCAAATGATGCTGCACTCCACAGGACTCTTACCAGCTGGATATACTGTTGTGGGACAGTTTTATTATAAGAATCTCAGGTTTGTGCTCCGTTTTACCAGTGAGGTATGCCCTGAAGTTCTTTCTGTGCTGTGAGAAACAGCTGGTCACAGAACCTTTAAATCACAGCTGGACATGGTTAGTTGGTTGGATGCAAACATAATTTACTGAATAATTTTAAATATCTTTTTTTCTGAGACAAAACTTCAAAGTTATAGTTTTGAAACAGTATTGCACGATTTGGTTATTTCTTTTAACCCCTATTGTAAATACAGAACTCTTCAACTCTGTTACTTTATGAACGTATACAAGCATCGGGCCTGTATCATAATACTTAATTGATTAAATCAGGAAATGTGGTAAAATACTTAGTTTATGCAGTTAAACTTTTATTCTTGTTGGTTTTTATTTAGAGCTGAGAAAGTTCAAGAAATTGTTGCCTGGTTAAAAGCACATCCTGTGTCTGCTTTGTCTCGCTCATCTTGTGACTTACAAATTTTGGATGCAGCCATTGTTGAGAAAATTGAAGAAGAAATAGAGAAATGCAAGGTATGCAGCTTGACATTGCTGTGAGCAGGGGTGAAGCAAAAAGTAGTTCCCCATTAGTTTCCAGGTTCTTTAATTAGAGTAAAACAATTGAAGAGTACTTGTCATTCCAAAGAAAAAGAATACAGAATATAATGCAAGATCTGAATTTCTAACACGAATTGTCCCAGAAATTCAGAAGAGCTCTTTATTAATCTTTTTAATTGACTCACTTTTTTAGGTAGTTCATCAGCATTAGGTAATTCTCTGAACTCTGTCTCTTGGCCATTTCAGAAAGGAGCAGGTGTCAGTATATATTCTGAACTACTGAACTGCAGTTTCTAAGTGCAGAACTAGATGTTCTTCCCTTGCAGTTTCTGTTTGGTCTGAGGAAAATTAGAAAGTTTATTTCTGAAGGCCACAGATCAAAAAAGAGCCAAGGAAATTACTAAAGCAAAAGCTAAAGGCAAAGCCACATGAAATAATAAGCTGATTTCTTTGAAATTACTTGCAGGGACATGTTAATAAAACTGTTGTGAATTCTGGAATTAGCCAAACAATGCAAAAGCTTTGGTAAGAAATCTGTCACATTTTAAAAACTGGATTTAGTCATCCTAAAGGCTTCATGAAAGCTGTATACTTTTATCTAAAAAACCCAAAAGAATTCTATATTATCTTTTCAGGTGTTTTGTTGTAACTAAAATCTAGTGTTGGCTTCTACACGTTTGTAATGACTTTGTTCCTTTCCTTCAGCAGAGAAAGAGCAACAAGAAGGTGCGAGTGACTGTGAAACCCCATTTGCTGTACAGAGTAAGTGATGTGAAAATAAATTGTCCAAATCATACTTATTTTACCTAAGCTTACCAGCTTTCAGAGAGTGGAATTTTATGACAGTATTGATGGAATAAAAAGCTTTACGATGCCTTCTAGAAAACCAGTTTGAGCACAGCAGTCTCTCTAAAAGGAGATAATTTCTACTAACTACAAACTCTGTCATGTATTATACTGACTTTCATTTTTTTCCTGCCTTCTGTCCTTTGTGCTTCTACAATTCTTACTGGCTGTGTAATGAAGGCAAAATAGAATATGGTGGTTCTTCCCTGTTTTGCTTTTTGTTCAGTTCTTGACATAGGACCCACTGCTTAATTTGCATGGTATTTCACAGATACCCATGTTACTGATACAGGCAGGTGGATTTATTTTGTCTTTGATCCTCTTGGTCTGCCGTGGATCATGTACAGCATTGCTCTTTCTCAGGCAGAAGCAGTGAGTGAGAGTTGCAAAAAAAAAAAAAAAAAGTGAAAGCGTGCTTCATGTCTGGGGAGGGAAGATTCTATGTTCTTAAACAATTCCCGCCCCCCGCCCCCCCCTCCTTTTTTTTTTTCCACAAAGTT
>JAVJGJ010000003.1:12206140-12224609 GCA_035590215.1 Microhierax caerulescens | reverse complement strand
TCCCCCTCCTTTTTTTTTTTCCACAAAGTTTGCTTTGTAATGTGTTTCAGATACTGTTATAAATGCATTTTGCTGTATTCCTTATTTTGTTGTAAACATGAACACTATGTTTTGGTTATTGTCAGCCATTAGAACAACAGAATGGGGTTGTTCCAGATCGAGATGCAGAGTATAGGCTGTTTGACCGTGTTGTCAATGTGAGAGAGAACTTCTCCGTTCCAGTTGGTCTTCGAGGTACCATTATAGGAATTAAAGGAGGTAATATTTTCATCATAATTTTAGCATTATAGCTATAGAACAGCTTGGCTAGTAATGTGAAAGCAGGCTTCAGAAAAGTGTGTTGTATAATGGTTGTGAATGCTCAGAAACTGTGCGCCTGTAAAACATATGTAACTAAGCCAACAATGACATCTACTGTTTTCAATTAAACCTACAGGTATTCTGTGTTAATTTCTTGTGTTACATAGCTGTACTTTGACTAAGAAATCAGTTACCCTTTATTCCTTCTTAATATGAAGAGGGCAGAGAGATCAATGAGGAAGAGCATGGGCTGCACAGAAGGAACAAAATGAAGTTATGGAAAGATATGGGCAAAGTTAAGAGAAGTAGAGATAAAAGTATTAGGCTTAATATTTATGTTGAACATAAAGCTTTATCAAACACAATTTGTCTGAAATTATTTTATCTGAAATTTAGTTTTTACTCTGTGATACTCCATTTTTGTTAAATGGCATGGATCTATACCTTCTTTGACAGGAAGATTATCCATTAATCTGTTTCAGGTAAACAGAAGGATTTACTGAATCACATTGGGTGTAGCAGTTTGAGATCTAGTAATAGAAATTGTTTCCTTACCTGGCATTGAAGTAGTTGCTTTCCCATTCAGTTTGCATCCAACAGAATCTTGAATAGACTAGACATGAATGCAGCTCTTTAAAGAGGTATTCTTTTCTCCATAATGATTATACACTAGTATAATTTAAAAGGAGTATTAGTTTATCGTAAAGCAAGAAGGTAATGTTAAAGCTGTCTGTTGCAGACTGCCTGAATGTAAAGATGGCTTGCATCTCTTCTCTGGCAGTTTCTGACAACTGTGACACACCTCTATATATCGCAGTTCCGTTAATGCAGGTCAATAAGTTGTTATGCATGGTACATTTCTGTTGGGAGTATATCTAAAAGGGCAGCTATGTATGACTTTGAGAAGCATGTCTGAATTGCTGTTAATGAAGTTATTCATTTAGGGAATAAGGGGGGGGGTTGTTGCTAATGAGGTTTTTTTTGGTCTTTTCATTATTTATTGCATAACTAATATAGATATTTACATATTTCAGATAAAATAGCTACTGTTACATAAGTAGGATGACATTTTACTTTGTTTTCTCTAGCCACTAGAGAAACAGATGTGCTCTTCGAAGTTTTGTTTGATGAAGAATTCCTTGGAGGCCTAACCATAAGGTTTGTGCAGAGCGTTCATACTGTTGGTATAGATGGCTTGAAGTTTTTGTCTTTGGTTTGTTTGAGTATTTTTAACTCCTCTTTTTAAAACTTTGTTACTCAACGGTATTGGTCAGATTTTGTTTCTTTTATGTTTCTTTTTCTCTTTGAGTAGGGATAACTTTTATGAAGCAATATTATATTTTGGAAGAGCTCTCTAGGCTTTTTTTGTGTATTTAGAAGCTTCTGATTTGTAGAAACCGAATAGGAACCAGCAAAATAAGGCACTAGAACCCAATTTTCTTTCTGAAACAAATATGTAGAAAACCAGTTATTATCAGCATGTCTTCCACATATAGATCAAAAAATAGTCCATAATCATCTGTTCCTCTGAAGGAGGGACTCTGAACTATCAATAATTGATACTTAGGCACTAAATTCTAATCACCATTAAAACCTAAACTGTTCTTCAGGAGGTGGAGGCATGATTAATGCTTTTGTTCTAACAAGTGTTTTGTGTTCTAACAAATTATCTAACAAGATAATTTCTGTATTTTAAGTAAGCAGATAAACTTTGAAGTGCACACATTTACCCAGCAGGCTTCATTTTACTGTTCTTACATAAATTAAGTTTTTTATGACAGAAATTAAAGGGGAATCTTACCTATTCCCTGCATTCAGCAAGCATAACACTATCCTGTCCCTTGCAAGAGCATGTCCTGTAAAACAGTTAATCTTCTGTATTCAGAATCATAAGATATAAAACTAAATGTTGTTTAACTTCAATTTATAATTCTGCTACTGGCATCGGTTTTCATCTCAGAAAAAGAAAAAAATACAGTTTCCTGGTTCATCATTTTTTACAGAAATATTTACTACAGAATCATGCTAGAATAGTTCACTTGTCTTTAAAATTTCTTTGAGCTCAGCACTGAAAGGTACAGTATAAAGTCAGAGGAGTAGTAGTTACTGTTGTTTTCTGGTTTTGACAGCTGGAGGTCAAAGGGGAGCACAATGGGATTAACACTGTGTAGCAGTACTAGATTTCAATATTGGATATGGTTTTTAGCCTCTGCTGTTCAAACTTGAATTGTTGTCTTTTGGCATAGAGGCAACAGTGTTGCTAAATCAAATATATTGAAATGTCCAACAATTAAACTACATGAAAGTGATGTAATTTGCTTTTCTTAAGGTGCTCGCCTGCCAGAGGTTATCGTCTGCCATCAAGTGCCTTAATTAACCTGTCTCATGGTAGTCGGTCAGAAATGGGAAATCAAAAACTGACGGCCATAGTTAAACCTCAGCCAGCTGTGAATAACTACAATTCATATGCATCTGATCTGTCATCTGTATGCTCACAAAAAGTGCATCTGGGAGGCCTCAACCATTCTCCTCGCTCCCTTTTTGTTCCTACACAAGTAAGACTTTTCTATCATTTGTACAAAAATCTTTTTCCCTTATGACCATGGTTATCTTCATTGGTACAAACAAAATTTGATTTTTATGCCAGTATATTAGAAGTAGGGTAATCCTTATTTTGAAGAAATTAATTAATCCAATAATGAAGGGAACCACAAGTTCCTTGTAGACAGTTGTTTAGCTCCAGTTGTGTTTCCAAGAGACAAATACATAGTTTGGAGCAGTGACACCACATTTGGTGCCAACAAACAGTTTGTTTGAGCAGAGATGCAGTTATTTCCTTAAAGCTCTACTCCTAATAATGCCTCCTGTAGGCCAAGTTTGCCCATGCTCAGAAAGAGAAGATTATTTCCTTGTCAATCTTGCTTATGATTTACTTTGAAAATACAGTAAAAGAAGAAAAATTACAGGGGAACTGGGGTTCTTTTTGGTTTGATAAAACTTTTATTTTTCAGTGTGTGTCGTCTTTAAAGAAAATCAGCTTAATTGATAACTTCGTGTTCCTGTAGGTGTGTTTGAGAAGAATTGTCTCATGTTTTTTAAGTCTATACAAGAAAAACAACTTTCCAAAAGAAAATTTAAGTCAATGAAACATTCCTGATTTTTTTTTTTTTTTCCTCTCTCTGTCAATGATTTAGCAACTGAATGGAAGACAGCATTACAATCTCAGGGCTGAAAATCAGGGCAACTCTAACTCACCCCAGAAAGGATCATTTCTGAGTGGCAATCAGAAAAATAAAGTGAGTGTTCGGATTCATTTAGTATTGGACCCAAATATGTCAATATTTATTTTGGTCCCCTATTTAGAGCAGGTGTCCTTTTCTTATGGTTAATAGATAGCTTTGTTTAAGCACATCAAACATTTTAGTCAGGATACAGACTGGAGCAGAACTTGTCCCAGTTCTTGAATGAGTATGATATCCTGTGTTACCTTTGTTTAGATCCTAGTTTTTCAGAAGTGTTTTCAGCGTAGCTGGGCTTCAGTTCTGTCATGACATACCTGTAATGTTTTGAAGCAGTTGAGTCTTGATTGATAAGGCCTTTCAAAATAAGGCTTTAATAATAAAATTTAAGAATACTACTGGTATGAGAGCATGCTTTTGAAACCATTTTGAAATATTATCCGAATTTAGTTATACTTGGTGATCTTTCCTATATTCATAACTTCAGTTAATAACAAAAACAATCTCAAAACAAAGCAAGCTCATTTCCATTTAATAGTGATTCTTAGGAAGAGTTGTTAAATAAATACTACCCACCACAACAGCCTATTTCATAAACTAAACACCTGCAAGTTCCTCTAGTGTCAGTATGACAGTTTGTCGTCTGAGCACTGTTAAACTTGGACCTTACAATTTTCAGAATATGTTTGTATATGATTAGCTGTTCAAAAGTTGAGTTTATAATTGCTGAGTTTGTTGGGGGTGTTCTTATTTTTAGGCACAGAGTAAGCAAGATGATGAATTCTGCAGCATATGGCAATCATTGCAGAGTTCTGGGAAATCTCACCACATTCAGCAAAACATGCATGAGAAGGTTAGTATATGAACTTTAAACAGATCCCTGGGTTCAGAATATGAAGGTACATAATTTTATATGTCAGTTCATTAAATCAGAAAACTTTCTAGTTCATGTTACAAATAAACCCTCTGGATGAAATTGTTGTTACACAGGGTATGCGTAGCTCTGGAAAGAGGTGGTAGTCATATGGGACTACTATGTAAATGATAGATACATAGTTTTCTGATTAAGGTTTGGTGTTTGAAATCCTAGGGTGCAGTTCTACCTCAGGAAATCAAACTGGGAACTGTCAATCAGTTCTATAAGCCAGGATTCAATGACAGCAGCTTTAAGGGTCAGCAAAGAAAACAGGAGCCATATAAAAAATGTAAGTACTATAAATAGAAACTTTGTTTAGGAGAACTACTTGCTTTATGCAATCTTAATTGAAATGCCTGTTAAGCTTTTTGTAGTTATCAACAAAAAATAGTTTGTTATAGTTACAACACAACACTAGGTTGCACTTGTATTGTCAAATAATGTACCTGGTGTGCATATTAGGTTATTCTACACTTAATCCTGAACCTTTTAATCAAGCTGTTCTGCATTGTGTTGATTTCACACCCATCTGGTATAAAAACAAAACAAAAAAACCCTACAACTTGGCTTTGAAAATTTGCTTGTGATCATAACTGCAGAATATAAAAAGCAATATATTATTGCATATACTTAATTTTACTTTTTCCTACAAGAAAAGGATACACCAAATGACTGAAAAAGTATAAGTTAAACATTTTATGCAACCATTCACATCAATGCAACTCTGTGTACTTGTATGGAGTTAATAATTTCTTTTCGAATATTGATTATTATTACAGTTTTTAAGAGGATTTCAAAAGAATACTTTCTTTTGTAGTTAAAGAAGATTCCAAAGTTACAAGAGGTGAAGGTCAGCCACATAATAAAATATCAAATAAACAGGTAATTTCTTCTGCACTGAGTAAATGTATTATTTTCATTTTCTTTTACTCTTTTCTGATTCATCATTCTACAGATTTCTCTTCAACTGGCATCACAGTTGATTCTTTTAGTAGGCAGATTTTATTTTGGATTGGATTGGATTTTTTTTTTGTCTAGAGATTTTATAGAGAGAAAATTAGAGAAAGTGTGTAATATGTATAATGATGATACCAAATGGTTTTCTTACTTCTCTCAGACTTTAAAAGCTATGCTGCGATGAGAAAACACAAATACTAGGTTTTCAGTAAGCTGAAATCCTCTAAGAATATTAGCTTGTGAAAGGTATTTGCAGATGTGTTTCTAATACGATTGTGTTATAATGAGTAGCGGAGTATTAGTATTCAATAATAAACGCTGCAGTTTATTTCAGAATTTTGTAGGTGTGAATAAGTACAATGTCAAACTTCTGAAGCGGAATGTAAGTCCTAACATGCCTGCAATTCAGAAGGCTGCAGTGGATGGTCCCTGTACAGGCGGAAAGGTAGGAACTACATAGCTGATTTTCTTGTGCTCTTTGACTAACTTACATTTCCAGTCCATTTAATTCCAGTTATTCCTGGTCGCTTGTGTGCAAATTTTTAACAGATACAAGGCAAACCTGTATAACCTTGATCATTCTTTAAATCAGTTCTCTGTTGGTCAGTCCTTGCACCTGTTCAGTACGCAAAACTTGTAGTCTCTGGGTATCAGCTCACACTCTGAGCAAACATGACTGATCTGCCCAAGCTAAGAGGAAAAAAATCCTGAATGATCATAAAATTAATCTCAAACTAATATACTCTTTCTCTTGCATCTGCTTGTAATATACTAAGTTGATGTACCTTTTTTAAAAATTTTGTTTTAAGAAGGACAACGAACTTGAAAGCCTTCTAGCTTCTTTGAAAATTTCCAAAGAAAATGAAGCACAGACTTATTCCAAGGAAGCAAGAGCTACAAATGAAGAACATCTGTCACCACAATCATTTGCTATGGTCTGTATACTGCAGAAATCATATTGCAGTTTAGCATCTGCTATCTTAGCATCAATGCTTCTATTTAAAGAAACTCCATGAAACCTCATACTGTCTTTGTCAACATATTGATGAGCTTTTAATTAGCTGTTCTAAAAGAAAATTATAAACCAAATTTATTTATGCTAAGATACTGTTATCTGTGCTTCGATAGAATGTAACGGATAGGAAAGCAAAAATTCAGATTTTGTTGCCGATTGTGCTATTTAGAGTTAAATAAGAAGGTAGTGTTATCTGAATGCCATCATGGCCCTGAATGGTTTATTTTATTTTTAAAGAAAGGAACTCAGATGCTCAAAGAGATTTTGAAGATAGATGGCTCTGACCCGGAAACAAAGAATGAACTGAAATCCCAAGTTAATGATGTTCCTGCTCTCCCTACTAGACAGGATTGCCATGGAGCTGCCTCGCAGTATAGACAAACAAAAAAAATGGGTATGTTTAGACATCAGCTCATCATTCAGAGCTTTACCTTGTAGTGACATTTTAGAATGTGGCAAACTGTAGAGTGCTGATTTTTCAAAATATAGTAATAAATTGTCCATCTTTTTCAGTTCTAGTTCTTTACTCAAATCTAAAAATCTCTATATGTAGTTTTCTGGGTTTTGTTTGTCAGATATGAAAATGCTAAGAAAAGATCAAATATACTTTTTTTTTCTGCTAATAACAAAGTTGCTATCCTTTCAGTGCAGGAAATGTTTGTGATACCACTTTTTTTTTTTTTTTTTTTTCTTCTGTCAGCTGCTCATATGAACAAGCATCATGGCAATGGAGGCCTTCAGAACACCCCAGCACTGGAAACTGGAGGTCACCCTTTTGCTTGTCCACAGCCTGCACTGTCTACTGTTTCTGAACTTTCGCGTATTTGTTCTCTTGTTGGAATGTCACAACCAGATTTCTCTTTCCTAAAAACACCACAGGTAAAAAGCTTTTTCTGCAAAAAGTTAAAAGTTCTCAACTTTGTTTCAACTGTCCTATATTAAACATTTGGACTGAACACTGAGATCCATCTAAAAATAAACCTTAGCTCCTTTTGTTGTGGTTTTTTCCCTCCCAAACAAACAAACAAACAAATCCTGTTTCTATCTCTCAATTTTGTCAGCAGTACAAATTCCCTCAAAAATCTTATCTCATTTTTCTAGACCATGACAGTTTGTCACATAAAGCTATCAAATGGCTTGTTGGTTCACGGACCACAGTGTCATTCTGAAGCTGAAGCAAAGGAGAAAGCTGCGCTTTTTGCTCTACAGCGTTTGGTGAGGATGTAAAGTATGTTTTAAAATCGTTGTCTCTATTGCATTGCATATGTTTGTAATTCTCCTTTTCCTCTTCATAGAGTTCTGTAGGAGTAAACTTCCCTGCACCTCCACCTCCGCCTCCACCAGTGTTTCCAAATTACCAGCCACTGGGAGTTCCTGTACCACCTGGATCTATTCCTCCAGTATTTGCACAACCCCCTGGTAAGTGTTTGACTAGTACATGTTTCAGACATTTTCATGATACCTGTAATTGTAATAGTTCTTTATATGAAAATGAATGCCTTCCAGAAAGCCATTTTTGTCTTCATGTATGTAGTTTTATGTCTGAACTGCTTTGAAAACACTTCATGAACCTCTTCTCATCAATATGCAAATTAATTCATTTGAGAGAATCATGTCTTTCCCAATTTATTTCTTTTCCTCAGTAATGTATTTGTCCATTCATTGTTGGTTTTTTTGTTTGGGGGTTCTTTTGCCTTCAAAACAATAATAATTAGATCAAAGCCAATAACTCCAGTCCAGAATTCATAAGAAATCTTTTCCTTGATTTTCTACATGGATTTTTTTCCCCACCCCTGTATAGTTAATGCTTATCCATGTGTTAGCGTGTGTGTTTGTTTATAACCAACTTTCACTGAAGTGATGCATCACAATCCTGTTCTACACTCCCAAACATTAGCACAGTAAGGAACCCTCCCAAAAAATTGCTAAAAATCTTGGTGGTGTTTCTGGTTCCTGTCTGTTTTGTATTCTATTAAAGTTCATGTTCAGAGCTAGTAATCAATGAGTCAGCACCATTGTAGCATCCTAGTAACCTATAGAGCAGCTGCTACAGCTCTTTTCCCTGGGGTTTCTGCATTGTTGATTTGTTTCAAAAGGATGTGACCTAAACTTGCAACCTTCAAATAACACGATTCACTCAGCTCTGGGTGCAAAGATCCTAAGTTATGTGCACTCTGCTGTGCTGTTTTCTAGGCATAGTTCTGTAAAAGCAGAACTGTTTGGGATTTTTAGATAATAAATGCTTATCTATTAAAATAAAATAGGAAGAATATGAGGCTTTATTGGAAAGAGAAACAACATGCAGGCAAATGTTGGGGTATTTTTGGGGTCTTGGGGAGTTGGTGTCGTCTTTTTGAGGACAGAGAGCTAAAAGTTACTTATTTTCACAGCTAATATAATGCCTCCATCATCTCACATGTTTGGTCCAGTGTCCTGGGGAACTCCAGTGCCTAAACATTACTATCCTGGGTCCTATCCAGGAAATGTGTCTCTTGCAGGAACTATACCAGTTGGTTCTCACCACCAGTTTATACCTCTGCAGGTAAGATTGGCAGGTTTGTCTTAATACTTCATTTTTGTAAAAAATGTGCCTACATGATCAATGCAACAACATCCCCACTGTGAAGCACTATTTAGTATTAGAAAATTATTGTAAAAAATTGTGTGCATGTTTTCTAAAAGTGGAATATTTGTAGGTTTTTTGAGAATGCTTTCTGTTAAATAATATTTATTTAATTTAAAGGTAACTAAAAAAAGGGCTGCTAACAAGAAAAACTTTGAGCTCAAGGAGTTTCAGAGTTCCCCTCAAGCTGCACCACTAAAGAATGAACAGCCAGTGTCTTCTGACCACATTCAGCAAGATAGTTCTTCAGCTCCTTTAAAACCTCCTCCAGCTGCTCAATCCACTGTTTCATTTCAAGACAATGTGGCTACTCCAACCGTTCCTCATAACAAATCAACACCAAACACTTCCAGCAAGCGAAAGCCAAGAAAGCTGGCTGTCAATTTTGGCGCACCAAAATCTTCAGAATAAATATGGCAGCTAGGTGTATTTTATCTTTAACTCTTCCCCCCACTGTTGTGTTCTATCATTTAAAAAAATCAGAAAGCTCTATTAAAAAGACCAGCCACTTTAAGTATAATATACAATGAAATACATCTTATTTGCTGTGATTTTCAGGTGGTTGTGAAAACTATAAAAATTATGTTAAAACAATTATTTTAACTTAAATTAGCAAAAGCCAGGAAATACTGAGTTAAGGTTACCATGCCATCCATTGTGCCTAGGTTTCTAAACAGTGGCTTACAGACTATACTGGGTAAGCAGCAATAACAGTGGCAACCTTAACTCAGAATTGTCGTGCTTTTTGGGAGGGATATGGAGCAGTAATAAGTTGGGCATCTAACGTTGCTTAGTATGACATTTTGTTATTCTAGCTTATTTTTAAATAGTGTAGTAAGACAGAAAGGAAAAATAATTTACATGCAGCTTTTATATTGGCTCTCCAGGTCCTGAGTTGAATCAGCATGACTAAAACCTAACTACAGTGGAACTGCCAAATTCATTTTAATTACCAGCTGCTAGATTTTATGCCAGAGGGCAGCAACTTTACAACTTCCAATATGTAGGTATTACTGTATCTCTAGTATTAGAGTGGCAAAAAGAGGTTCCTGATGCAGAATCTGTTCCACGAGATAAATTGATAGGATGTATTGAATTTAAAAAAAAAATAAATTGCAAAGTAAAGACCTCTTTGGTACTTTGTTTAAATTTTTTAATCTAGCAACATTATGAATTTATTGTTTTCTGATGATAAAATAACATAGATATCTGCTATGGATCTGCATAGCCTCCTAAAATGCTAGTGACATTCTGATTATTTTTTTTCTAAATTATAAAAATGGCCAGAGTTTAAAGATATCTATTTGTGTAGTATGCTTGTCAAAGTTATGTTTACTTAGAGTCCATTTCTCCCTCTAGTAGTACTTTGTGCCCTGAAAAATTCTCTATGGTAGATTATTTTTTGTTGTTAGTGACTTTTAATATTTTCTTTTTAGTTTGGTGATAGAAGTTCTGTGTAGCACAATTGAATTATCAGAAACTGTTACTGTTGGTTCCATAAGAATATGGAGACAAAAGATTGACTTGTATTTTAGGAAGGAGCTATATTGTAAAAGAAGCAACTCCATCATTCTTAGTTCATATAGGAAAAGAAGGTGGCTCAAAGGTCCCTGTAACTATTTTGAACCCACATGTACCATTCTTATTAACACAAAATCTTCAGTCTAAGAGAAAATTTGAAGATTCTGTTGGCACTGTTTACTGACATTGATTAGCTTTCATTTTTCTTCTTTATTCTAATTTGTTCCAGAAAAAATATTTTTCCTCTAAGGCCCAGGAAGCTTAGAAACAAAGTATACTTTAGTGATTCATTCTGTTGCCTCCAACTTGAGGTTTCAGGTTGGATCTGCAAGTCTGTAGAACTTCTTTCAGTTCCCCTACCTTGTTCTTTGCTTCCATTTCCTGGTGTAGTATCGAGTTTCACATTGGCCCTATGCTACAGGATTTTTTCCTATTGATGTATCCAAAACAGTTGTTGCCTCAGCAGTATTTGTAGAATTGTAGGAAACCCTATAAAAAGAATCACAGAGGTAAAAACAAGGTTAAGAAATTCTATTTCAATTTACTTAGCATCACAAACCTTGTAGAATAGTCTATATACAGTCTTAAAATACATTGACATTGTTGTTCTCTTTATAGCCATCTGGTCTCAAGAGGGTTTAAAGCCATATTCTGTGAAGGGAAAAGTTGTACTTTTTGGTGATTTATTGTCATTAGTAACACAAAACTGACATGATGCTGACCTGACAGTATTTTAGAAGTATTTATGTGAAATTTAGTTACAAGAGACAGATGTTAGTTCCTCATAATCCTAGATGAATTATCTGATCATCAGAAAAAATCAGTTTAGAAATTCCTGTGATGGAGATGAGACTACATTTGATTCTTGCATCACGGAATTTTGACGTATCTGGATAGCCAATGTATGCCATTTGTTTTAGAAACGAAGTATGAAGGACACTATACTCCTAACACCAGTCAACACAGCAATTTTTATTATTAATTACTTCAGCCTAAGACTTCCTCTCCCTCTTCAAGTAGAATCGCTATATATATAGCTGGTTAAACACTTTATTCTGTAGCTGCTGCATATTGTGTTAGTCCCGGGTTTTTAGTTTATATATTCTATGATACTGACTGCCTGGTGCCCAGTTAATTACAGTTTTACATGTCCTGGTAGATGTGACATCTGCATTGACCTATGCCATGTCCCCTATGATTTCAGTTTTATATTTTAACAAGGTGGTTATGTTTAATTCATACAGATATAAATTTAAGCATTTGTTTTTCTCATAGATATAAAGTATTTTGTAAGCACTGGAGTTTTTCATTAGATCTTATACAGAGCAGTATTTTACTAAAAATCCAAAAGGGAAGACTTTTATGTGCGCATTTTTGTAGTTTCTGATTTTTTTAAAAATAACTTTTCATTGTTTATCTGCCAAGTCAAATGTTTTAAATTTGCATATGAATGGATACAGAATGTATTTTTTGTGCTGTTTAGTGTTAAGTGTGCATTTGCAGATTTTTAGCATGTAGTTGCACAAAGGACTGTGCAAAGATATTTTAAAATATGAATATATGATACACTGAAGGAAAACATTCATAAAAGTTAAATGCTATATAAAACTTTAATGCAATAGAATAATTTTATAAATTGTGTCTGTGTCTGCTTGGATTAAATATTGAAACAAGAAACATTACTCATTTTCACTGTTTTATTTCCAAATATTCTATGGAAACTTCTGTATGCTCCAAACCAAAATTTTAAGATATAAATTAGATCTCATGAAGCCCAGTTCCTGTGATTCTCAGAAGCAGTGACTGCCCACGTCTGAGCTGTTTCTTGATGCCTTTCAACTACTACTAAGTTAAAGATAAGAAGTTTGTTTAAAAGGGTGTTAAAAAGCATTTAACTAGATACCAATCTTGCAAAATTTCTTTGGCCTCTGTCACCCATTACAATAATAAAAAAAAAAAAACACAAACAAAAAAACTATAGAAAATTTAGTAAGATTGCTTCCCAGCAAGTTCAGTCCTAGTGCTTCTTAACAAGGTGCAAAAACAGCTGAAAAACAGGAGGAGCCGTGGGTACCTGGAAATATTTGACACCCTTTTTCTGTACCTGGAACAAAACACGGTGCTGAGATTTTTGCTCAAGTAGAGTAAGAATAGTTACCTCGTTCGTAACAAGGCTTCTGATTGAAGCATAGTGACAGGCTGCACTAAAACCAGGGCAATGGCTTTGAGTTTCTTTAAGAGAGAAATGGCAAGTTATGTTTCATACTTAGACTTCCTTATCCCCAATAATAGCAGATTTTTAAAGTTCAGAATTGCCAAATTAATGTTACTAGATTTTACTCTTATTTTAGAGAGAGTAAACAAACCTCTTCACCTTTATATTGTGTATATATTATGTGCTGAGTTTTGTTCTCTTTGACCGGTTATCTCTAAGATTATGTTCAAACTCTGTTGTTCCTTTTTAAACTGTAATCAACACTGTAGACATGCCAGTTAATTATTACTATCTTCGCTTGCGTGTTCTGAACTTCATTAGGATCTGTCTTTTGTTAAATGCAGCACCAGCTATTCATGTAGAAAGATGTTACTTACTTTCTTCTAGATTATTAGCTTGTTTAAAGCAACTAGCGTAAAGAGCTGAGCGCACTCTTAACATGACCAGCTGCTGCAACTTTGTGTAACAGTATTCTGTATACAACAGTCTGGTCAGTATATATGGGAAGATACAATCTTGCATTTCTTAAGCTATCTTCAAATTATTAGGCAATGTACTTTTTAGGCACTACAGATATCCTGCATGGCAAGTTCTGCCTCGTTACTTTTCCCATCTCAATATATAGCACTAAAGAAAATTTAAACAAACTAAGTAAAGGGATAACTTCAAAAATATATCAGGTTGTGCATAATAAATCTCACATGGATGCTCCCATTCAAAAATTAAGTGACTTCTGTTCAATTTAGTTCATCTGAACTACTATATAGATGACCTCTGAGAGTGAGGAATCCCAAAGAAGCAATGGTTAATAACAGTAAGGGATTTTAAAATTCTTTTTTTTTTTTTTGAGATGTGATCTCCATATGTATTCCATAATCAGCCTTCTTTACTACTGAGAGACAGTTATGTTCTTCTCTTTCTACCTCTGGAAAGGGGACACAGTGACACCAAGGGCATAAGGGCAGTCTGAATACATACTCGTCCAAAAGAATCCAAATTCAGGTGCATGAGGATCCATGAATTTTGAGACTGTAATTGATAAATATTGCGAAGAATCGGATATCATGAGGTAAGTAGCTGTTGTTTATTAACAAAAGAATTCATGGTTCCAACAACAGTTCCTTACTGCTGCCAGTTTTTAATGGGGTGTTTACTCTTATTTTTCTGTAAATTACAAATTTCCTGTTTCATTTCTGCTTTGAAAGAGAATATAAATCAAAGAGAACAGAAGAAGTCACCATACCATTAAGTGCGAACAGTAAAGCTGATTCCTGTTATTTTAAAGGACAGAGAAAACATTTTTCATCAACCTTAGTATTTTCCTGGTAAAACTTGGTCAGCGTTACTGCATCAGCATTGCTATATGAAAGTCGATAATCACATTTAGTCCTGTATTTTGTGGAATTGCAAGAAAAGCCAAGGCTGGCAATCAAAAGCCAAAATGTGATGTCTTTGCAATTAACAGTAGCAACAAAATCCAAAGGCAACAACTTTTAGGAAGTTGAGGGTATGGTGTGAAGCAAGAACTGTGATTCCAGTGGAAGTGATCTATTTCAGAGTAACCTATGCATGTTTTAGATTTAGCACTAATTGGGGATAGATTATGATGTTTAATATTAGCCTCCTGATGTTTCTTCCAGTACATCTTTCTTTGAAACAGTTGAAATGCTTTGTCAGTCAATGAAATGTAAATCAGTAGGGTAAACCGAGAGCAGTGTAGGCTGCTGGAATCTCTGCATTTACTGAGCCCATATTGAGATTGTTCATTCTTCTAGATTTTTCTGTGTTTAAATATTTCCCTTTTTCTTCCCCTTGCTTTCTTTTTTAATCCTTTTTTTTTTATTGTTTACTTTTTAAGTGGCTAGATATTACTGAAACAATAGTTCTTAAGTGCTTTTTATTCCCTTTAGCCTCTAGTATATTATAATTTAGCCATTCTCTTCTACTACTACTTAAGCTTCATTGATGGCCATTTTCCTCTCTTTATTTTTAGATTTTTTTCCTGTGAATTTCCAGACTTTGAAACCAATGTTCTTTTAGAGAGCTGTTCAGCCAGCCCTGGATTTTCTAGGTACAAATGACTATTCATCACACATATACACACACACATATATTTATATACAGATATAGGACTCGGTCTCCTTATTTTCTCAAAGCTGTTCATAGTTCTGTCATTTTTAGTCCACATCATAATTCCGTAAGTGGCATCCAGAGAATGATGGAGAACTCATATATACACATTGCACTTCTCCAAATTTAGATATTATTTAGGATGGGTTAAAAGCATGGGCAAATCATGAAACATTAACAGAATAAGCACACCAGTTTTCACTTCACTTGCTTTGGTAAATAAATTCTTAGCTTAAAGCTTGATTGTCCTAATGTCTACCTCATTCTCTGTCTAAGGTTACTTCTGTTGCAGAGCTGGCAGAAAGGCACATTGTGCCTCAGGCAGAATGCAGAGCCTCATGTATGTGGGCACAGTTTTGATGTGCTGGCTTAACCAGTCTCTTATTTGTTCCACTGGCTCGTGCCAAACTGTATTGCCACATTATGCACCATATCAAGGGATTAATCTGATTGAAACTCTTTCCCCCATGTTACTTTTCAGCCTGGTAGTTCGCCGTGGAGCCACTAGAACAACTGTGTTGGTACAACAGTTCACAGTGTGAGGGTGGGATGATTTAGCAAGAGTGGAACCGCTTGTGAAACATCCCATCGTTGCCTAGAACTCAAATCGCCTACGAAGCTAACATGCTAGATTAACTGATGTCACTGTATGTGGTTCTGTCGGTTGGCTTCAAGGAGAGTGGTAAATTCTGGCAGGAGTACAGGAGGAGCTGCTGAGAATGGTCATATGGTAAATTATTGCAGCAAAACTTGCCAAAAGGCCATTGCTTTCATTTTGGGCTGTCACATTAAGTTTCCAGGCAAGGCTTAATGAAAGATGGTTGGGGGCTGTACCAGTCAATGGAGCAATAGGAATTAGTGAGTTCTTTCTAATTTAAATGTAAACTAAGGTCCCTGAGGCCAATATTTTCGTAATATTAAAATTTGTTAAAATAGTAGTGCTAAGGAGGTGGGTAAAATGGTAAATAAGAGTTTGATAAGGCAGTAGACTGGTAGATGCATCTTGACAAAATACTGCTAAGGGAAGGAAGTTAAAGACAAAATCATGCGTTACACATTTTGAGTCTTGCTCTCCCAGATTCCAGTAACCAGAATTGTGTAAGCACTGCTAGTAGCAAGTTTGATTCATGGTGGAAGCCTGGGGTGAGCGTGAGAGGCTCCTATGGATCAGTCACACAACAGAAATGCACCTAAGAACACCCTTATTTAAAAGAAAAAATAAGTTACCTATTCAAAATACAGTTTAACCAGTAATTCGGACATCTTAAATAATCTAGTCTTAGAAAATGTCAGGATCATGTTTTCTTTCTAGAAATGAGGTCTGCTGGGTCTGTAGCACTCCCATCTCTCAAGGCCTGTTTTAACCTGCGTAACTGAGGCAAAAATCTCTCTTGCTTGACATCATCCTCTAAAGTGTACTTGTTGCTGACTGAAACATGCTGAGCATGATGGCATTGCTTACAGATACTCAGTATCAATCACTCATGGCAGGGCTTTTGCCATCACTGCCAGCAATGGAGGATCTCATCCCTGATGTTCTGTCTTTTGGTTGGTTTTACTTAACAACTCTTTCCTTTGCTACAGCACTGGACAGGTACCTGGAGTGCCTCCACTCCTTCATTTGGTTTGGTAATTCCAGTAAAAGGGAAGACCAGTCATACTTTCCAGAGACCAAAGAAACTGAGGATTTCAGCAGAAAAGATGCAGAAGTACGGGACTCAGCTGCGGTGATTGGTATGTGACCCCAGGTGTGTGAATTCTTTGCCTTCTGAACAGTGAGATGGCACCTGCATGCTCGCACTCAAACAGGAGCGCTAGGGCGGTGGTAGAGGTTATACAGGCAGGTTATCAGCAGTGCAGTGCAGTGTAGGAGAAGGATGTCCATACATTTTCACTTGAAATTGAATGTTTCTTGTCTGTGTAAGATGAACGTGGGGTTTTTACCCATGTTGGTGATAAGATTTTTCCTGAGGGTGATAGAGGTTTTGGATAGACAAACAGTGTGTGGGAATGATATTTATGAAAAAATAATGTAAACTAATGCCAAATAAGTCATGTATGGACAAGCTATGCATGTCTGAAAACTTGTCTCCTCCTTTATTGCTTTGGTTTTTTTTCATGTTGCAAACAGGACAATGATAAAACTTGTATTTTATAAGCCTCTCATAAATTGAGTGATTCTAATACATGCTATATAACTGAGATTACATATGGGCTGCAGCTCTCCAAGTTGGTTCATGTTATCTTTTTTCCAATATGTGGTGTTCCTCTTCAAGGTGCATTGAAGTTCTCCTTAACATATTGAACAATGTTTAAGATTTGCATGAAGAAATCGACCTATGGTCACTTCCATGCAATACAGTGCATCGGAGGTGTATTTATTTGTTACGTTAAAAGCTTGTAAAAGAAAAAACTAACGTGCACACCTCTGTTTTCTTCTTGAAGGTTTGTTTCATCCTGCAGTGAGATGGGCCCCACTTGTGTTGATCTGTAAAAACATGAAGGATGCCTAGATGAGTTTTCCCTATGTTACTTAATGCTTCCTAGTTTTTAAACGTTTGGAGAGGTTTTAGCCTTTTATACCAGTTACACATGTTGAATCTTATGTAGGGAACTTTCTTCAGGAGTTCTAAATAATTATTTACCAAGCCCAACAGAATAATTAAATTAGTTTGGAAAAAAAAAAAACCCTGGTCTAAATCAGAAATTAAGTACTTGATACCATCTATTAGCTGTATGTCAAGAGATTACAGCTTGTCAGGTTATAGTCAAAGAGAGTATAGAAGTCAAAGAGGTGATGACTTTTTAATTACTTGTTCATTGGGGAGGAGAGGTGAAGCAGCTGTGCCATGGCTTTCATGCCTTCAGCTCCCCAAGACCTCTGCAACTGCCTGGGTGAGGTGGTCTCCTTAATGTGGCTTTCACTGTCGTTAGTTTTCCTGGTTTAACGATCCAATAACATCCGACTGTTATCCCATAGACTATCCTTTTGTCGTTTATCATGCACCTTTTTGTAACAGGGGCCAAACAAGTGCAAGGGGAAAATATTTTCTGTGTATTTTCAGGGTTTGCTTTTTTCCTGCTCTAATTAAACGAGGAGTTAAGCTAATTGACTCATTTTTCTAATTTAGTTGGGGTTAAAACTAAACTCTACTGCTACTGTTTTGGTGTTGAGCACCCTGAATCTTACTGCTTAACCGAGAGTATTTCTGGTTGTTCCCGTTTAAAAGCCGCCGCCACCACCACCCGGTCGGCGGGCAGGCCCTGTCTCTGTCCCAACGGTCGCTGCCCACACGGGAAGGCGGGCGGTGGCGCGAAGGGTTGCAGCCGATGACGGCTTTGCACGATCACACCCGCTGTGCCGGGGCTACACGCCCGCCGCGGGCTCACCCGGTCCGTGCGGGGCAGCGGCCGTCGGTAGCACCGGCACGAAACGGCAGAAACTGCAGGGGCGCCGGCTGGGCGCCCTCGCTGGGAAGCCCTGCAGTCGGTTCGTGTGGGGACACCGCGCCCGGGGCTCCGTGCGCTGCGCCGGCCCCGTCTGCGGGCTCAC
>JAVJGJ010000003.1:12176652-12205610 GCA_035590215.1 Microhierax caerulescens | reverse complement strand
CGCACCCCGCTGGGCTTTTCCCGCCGCGCCGGGGCGGGTGGGGACGGTTCCCCGGGGACCTCTACCGGCGCGGGGGTAAGGGGACCCCCAGCCCGGCCGGGAGCCCCGCGGGGATGCCACCGCCGCGCGCGCCCCGTTACCTCGCGGCGCCCCCTCCCGCCTACCGACCGCTCTGCTGCGGGCCGGGCGGCCGTGCTAGCGCACGCGGGCCGTTACGTAATGGCGCTAATTACGAGTGTGTTAACGAGGGAACGGGAATTTCAGGCTGCGTTCGGTTGGCACGGCCCGCGATATCGGGATCGAGGACATCTCCGGTATCAGCTGCCTTATTGTTGGCTGTCGCCATGACGATCGCAGCGAGGGGAAGCGTGAGGACCAGGGTGGGGTCGCAGCGGCGGGCAGGGACGTGCTCGGTGGCGCTGGCCCTGGCGGGCTGCTCCCCCCCACTTCGGCGGGCAGCGCCTGGCCACCTTCACGGAGGTGCTGACGTCCTAGTCCAGCAGCAGAGCCAGAAGGTTCTCTGCGAAACCCGGTGTCCCGTTTGCAGCCTTAGAAAGGGTGTATGGGCTCCCCAGTTCCTGGGGGTTTGGGCTGCTTTATTCCTGGAGGGGAGGTGGTCTGGAGATCGCACGCCAACTTTCAGCCGTGCTTTAACAGCGTCAAACACTGTTGTTTCTCTTCTTGCAGTAGATTCAGAAAATTAACAACAACAAAAAAGCAAAACTAAATATATTGATGCAAACTTTCATGAGGTTGCTGGTTTCTGTGAACTAAGGGTTGCAAATCCACTGTGTGTCTTCTTTGAACAGGTGGAATCGCTTTATCCTTGTCCTGGTTGGGTTGAATTAGATCCTGAAGTGCTGTGGAGTCAGTTTGTTGGTGTAATAAAAGAGGCTGTACAAGGTAATGGCTTATAAAGTTTGAGAAGTTAATTAAGTATTCATCAAAGTTAGTAAAGTAAGTTAACTAGATAATAAAAATATTTTTGAAGAGTACTGAAAATTCATCACTGAGTACAGGTCTACGTCATGCTTTAAGGCCAATTGTTATGTAGAATAGGAAGCTTGAAATACTTTTTTTTCTTGTAGTGGGGCAAGATTAGGATTGAAGTAGGACCAGAAGCAGCGTGCATACTCCGTTTACATGTCAGTGACGGCACCTCGCTGCTCCAGCATTCTGTATACGTACTTCTCCCCAGCATCTTTGTTCCTTCCTCCAGATGCCTCTGTGTACAAACAGAGGGTGAGCTTGTTTCTCCTTCTGATTCCCCATTGTTCCGCCACTGCGTAGCCTGTGCGAATGTGCGTACAAGAGTGAAAGCAGGATGTTGTGTAGCTGTGCTCTCTCGATTATAACCTGATATTCCTACTTTTCCTGTTTAAACTACGAACAGTTCTTACTATCCAATTTCTGTTATTGTTCTTTTTTATTTGTACTTTAACCTAAAATTTCGTAGTACTTGATGCACTAAATAATGCGCCACTCTCTCTTTTGCCAAAATTCTGATGGGTTTTTCTCCCCCCCCCCTTTTTTTTTGGATGCTGCTCTAATTGTGCGCTTACTCTCTGCAACTCCCACAGCTTCCCCACCACACCAGCTCCAGCGTTCTGCAATCCAGCATGGATCTCCTTCTGTGCCACGCTGATGCTGTGGACCTGTCAACTGTACCCCAGCTCGCCTTCTCACAGTGTCTCAGCCTCCTTGTCACATGTGTGTGCATCATACTCTTTCATTCAGTGCCTAAAGTTCCTCCTGTTCAGCCCCTATTGGAGTTTGGTCTCCAAGTAGCGTTCTGCCTCCAAGCCTGGCTCAAGACAAAACTGCTTGTCTCTCCCTTTGGAAGGCAGCCAAGGGGATGGGAAAAGTAACCATTACCAGGTTATGCTGCAGTGGTTTTTTTGGGCTCTTGTCTGTTTTCTCAGCACCCACAACTCTTCTGTCACAAAAACCTGAAGTCCTTACTGGCCTCTGTCACACCCATTCTGTGGGGCAAATCAGGAAGCAGTATTTTTCAGCTAGTTTTAAAAGGGGAAGCTTTTCTGGTGGCCAAGCTGTGGGCACTGCTAGCGAGTAATTTTGAGGTGATTGTGTAATGTAAGTGAGCATAACCTTACACTGCTGTCAAAAGAAGGAGTCCCGCCCTCCTTTTTACAGGGTTGTTTGAAATCCAGAGCAGTTTCCTGAGTGGGATCACTGTGCAGTTGTTTATGCCGACAGAGCTTCACCCATGTGTGTGCCAGCACAGGAGGGAGTGTGCTACCAGGGGCAGGGATGACTGACTGGAAGCAGGAAGAAGGCATAGGAGCGCTTCAGTTGACAATGCTTATAGAGCTAAAACACGTGATTCCATGTGTGGGTGGATGAACTGATGTAGTTCAGTACTACCTAAAGGTGGACACTGCTTCTGGCTGCATGGTCCCACCCCCCTCTCTCACCCTGGTACTGGTTCAACCTTTCCAGGAGGCAGCTTAGCTGCAAAAATACCAGTGTTTGCCTTCTCTTGAAGGGAAGTTGGCTCTACTTCACGTAGGGGTCAGGAGAGCATGATAGTTGACAAAGGGAAGGTGGTGGGAGCATGTAGGTTGTGGAGGAGTAATACATGACACTAATCCATAGCAAGCTGTGGTAGTATTGGTATGGCTTTGCCTTCAGTTTGGACCCAGCTGCTACTGAAAATGAAATACTGCTGTTCCCGAGCCACCTGCTCCGAGGTCCTCCTCTGTACACTCCCGCCAGCAGCAGCACATGTGCAGGCAGTTGGAGCAGGTAGCCTTGCGAAACCACTTATTTAATTTGCAGGTGATTGAAGGCCTTAATACTACTGCCTTAATGAATGCAAGGACCAGTGTGAGAGAAGTCACTGAAGCGCGTGTGGAGGCCGGCAGAGCAAGACATGCCTGTAAAACCGCTTCTGTAATTGTCACTCAAAGGCTGTCAGTTGTAGAGTCTCCATTTTATGGTTACACAAATGAGTAACTTCGCACATGAAAGTTAACGTACATGTATGAGCAGGACATACTTAACCTGTGATCTGTTCAAGTAGTGGGATTGAGAGCTCTTCAGAGTAACAGTACTTTGGATAAAATAGGTAGTTTGTCATTTAAGTGGAATTTCTTAATATATTGTTCTTCCACATCATTTTGCTTATGGAGGTATGCATGGAGGTACTGTGGAAGCTGACCAGAGCTGCTTTGAAAATAGCTGTGAATATTATTTAATTATTTACAGTTACATGTACTAGAAATAATTTTGTTCACAGTTATTTGAGGGTAGGTTTAACAACAAAATTGATGCGTACCCAAATGTACATTTTTATACTTCCGAACATGACTTCTAAACAAGCTTTGTTGCATTCAGTGACATGTGGTTTAAGCAAATTTGTTCTGAATTTTGAAAGATTACTTAAGGGCTATTTAAGGTGAGACACCTCATTATCAAAGTGATATAAAAATGTCATGGCATATTGACATTTATGTCTCTGCTGCCTACAGAATCAATGTAGTTTTGTTTCTTTATGGAATTTCTTTCCATAAGTTTGTAAAGGTACTTCTTCTGTCGCACTCATCCATGTGAAATGGATTTAATTTTATTGATTTTTTTTTTGATTGATTTTTAACATTTTAATTGATTATATATAGGCACATGTAACCTGTCTTCATAAATAAAATTTAACATTTTAATTGATTATATATAGGCACATGTGACCTGTCTTCATGTCTCTGGACTGTTCAAGTGAAGTATCAACAGGCCTTTCAGAAGATGGAAAGGTTCAGTGTGCCACAAATGCTTTTGTAAAATACGCAGGTTTATTTACCTGCATCGGAATCAGTTGTCTGACTGAAATTTCTCTAAATATTTCACTTTTCTAGCCATTTAGGTGGGCAGCCTGTAGAGATTTATATTCTTTTAAATTATTCATTTCCTGAGTGTTCCATAGGTTTTATAGTTACATTGGAGAAGTGTTTCTGTTTGTTTCTTCAGATAAATGCTTTTTGGTTTTTGTGATTTGTTTTTGGGTTTTAGATGCAGGAGCTCACATGAGGCAAATTGCTGGTCTTGGCATCTCAACGCAGAGAGCAACTTTCATTACATGGCACAAGTATGTATATTGTGTGTTGTTTAAAACGAATTTGTGTTCGTAGACTGGATAGAAGGAAATTGTAGAAATGTTCAACCCAGTCAAGTCACAATCTGAAAGCAGCAAATGTCGGTCACTCACATTCTCTTGTGTTTGAACAGCCACACCTTACCATTCAGAATGGTTTGTAAGTGTGTTTTCTTTTTGTTTGTTTCTTACTAGAAGGGATGAATACATACATATTGTTAGTTCTGATGAGAAGCCTCACACTCAAAATATCTGTGTGCCTATGATGAATTCCTGAAATCTACCAGGAAGATGTGCACTTATTTTAGGAATTAGCCTAGTCCTAAGTGTCGTAACTGGAAATGGTGAATGATGTTGAATTTTTTGAGCAGTGTGTGTACTGTAGTTTTAAATAGGAATATTCAAATCCTGGGTTTTTTTTCAGGAGGACAGGGAAACCTTTCCATAATTTCATAAGTTGGCAAGACTTAAGAAGTGCCGAACTTGTGAATTCCTGGAATAAGTCCCTTCTGCTGAAGGTAAAACTGTGCTAAGCCAGATACTGCTTTTGGAAATAGGTAGTTCTTGATTGGCAGTGGTTTGGGGTTTTTGTTTGTTGTGGTTTTTTTAATGTACTCTTTGCTTAGATTATCTGTAGAAGGTACATTTTATGCTGCTCTCGGCTTGTGCTTCATACCTTTAGAAGAGAAAGATTTGCTCTAAGTGTAAAAACTGAAATTAATTTTCCTGTAAGTGGAAACTAACTAGCATGCTCACAATATGAAGTTGAATTCTTGGGGTTTCCACTGATTTCTTTTGTGAATGAAAATGTTATTAATGATTAAATTTTGGTTAATCTGTTAAAACATGATTGAGCCTGTCTACTGTAGGATATCTTTCACTGAAATAACAGTATATAATACTGTCACCCACATGATGCATTGTGCTCACTTAGGTGACCTGTCTTCATAATACAGAGCAGTGTGCCAGTAGAAGTCAGTCAAGACTTGCTTAGTGCAGCTGCTTTTTTCTGTGGTATTTGTCATGGAAAAGCTATCTGTTGAAATCCTATGTAAAGATTTGCTAACAGAATTCTAGCTTTCTGAATCTAATCTCATGTCAGCATCTTTCATCTGCAAAGATAATGTATCAGAAACCTTTAAAGTGAGAGATTAAAAATTAAGTAATTCTTTTCTTTTGAAACAGGTAATCCATGTTATTTTTACAGTGCTTCATTTCTTGACTGGGAATGATCGATATTTGGCACCAAGTTTTCTTACTTTTTCAACACAACAAACTTCTATGAAGTTGTCATGGGTTTTTAAAAACATACATGAGGTAAGCCAGACAGGGAAACATAATAGCTTGCTTAAGTCATAGTAATATAGTAATGGCTGGTGACATAGATTGGTTGTTACCTCTTCAGTTTTGTCTTGCTTATTCTTTTCCTCAGAAGAACCAGAATGGAAGACTTTTATCTGTGTTAATGTTCAAAGCCTGTCTACCTGAATATCTACTCATGTTTATGCATGTTTTTCCTCTGATTCTGGGAGTTTGTAGTAGCAAAAATTTTTCTTCGTGCTTAAGAAACAAAATCAAATTTCCTGATTTTGCTTTATATAATTAGACAATTAGCAATTGTACTTTGTTTTGAAGTTGCTTGCATGCTAGTTTTGCATTATGATTGTATTAATTTTCAGCTGGCGCTCACCTTTTCAGTCTGCATTTTTCCAGTGTTTACAGTTTTACAAATAACATCATACTGACAGTCAAACACTGCAGTTTATTTTGCTTTTTGTTGTAGAGTAAATTGGAAAATACACATAAAATAAGTTGTGCTGGAATAATCTAATGGATTTACAAGCCCAGAGCTATTTGTTGCTGTATTCTTCGCTCTAATCCTAAACGTTTTCCTTGTTTCTTTCTATAGTATTTATGACTTCAGTCATCTTATTTCCTGTGTTGAATTTTCAACTTACTTGTGAAGAAAATGGTTATCACCCATTTTCTACTCTGTGTAAAGAAACCCTGAACTCTTTTGAGTTTGGTCTGGTATTTTCTGTCACAAAACTTAACTATGGAGAAGGTCAAGTATAATCTTTTCACTGGCATGATTTTGTTGGGCCTGTTGAAAATGTGAGGTGTGAATTTGGAGGATTATAAAACTGAAGGTTATGCAGCTGCCAAGTCTTCAGTGTGAGACGAATGTTGTCCTGTGTTTTGTCAGGCAAATACTTCAGATATGCAACTGCCAAACCAAGGTCAAAAATTCATTAATGTAATTAATTCTTAATTACAGAGGAAAATGCATTCAGTTAAGTTTCGATTGAGTTAGTTTGTGTGTACTTTTAATGAGTTCTGTGGTTGTACACATTGTCAGTTAGAAATTAGATGAAACCTGTATTACCCATTTTAAAGGGGGAAAAGATCCCAAGGAAAATAACATTTTGAGCTCTTTACAGACATCATAAACCAGAAAACAATGGCTCTGTTTCTATTGTTGTCAAGCACATACTCTAAAATATACTTATTTCTTCTATTTCGGTTAATTTTTTTATTTAAGTGCTTTATGCAGGACCTTGTTTTCTTTATTTACCGCTCCTTCATCAGTGTTATAATTGTGGCCATAGTTTCTCGTCTTAAGGTGCTGCTGCAGTAGAAGACTGCTTTACTTTCCTTAGCAGGAACTGTAAGAAATGGTGCTTATTCTCTGTTAGGAGCATGAACTGTAGGGTAATATTACTTACATAGTCAACTTGCCTTTTCCAGAAGAAAAATTTGCAGAGATTTAATTTCTGTGGACTTTTTCATTAGCCATGAAGAAAATGAGAAAAGGAATCAGGAAGTATGTTTGTCTTTATTGTACCCCGTTGTAAATATCGTTTTCTGTATGTCTATTTGTTCCCAGGCTGAAGAAGCTGCCAAAAAAAATAACTGCTGCTTTGGAACAGTTGACACGTGGTTACTGTATAGATTGACTAAAGGTGAATGTTAACAGTTCCTCTTAAATATTAAAGCATACTGGCATCTAAGTAACAATGTTCATGACTCTCATTGATATATCCTAGAATTCAAATACTTTTTTTGACAATTTGTGCTTTTTTTTGTAATTGATGAATATTGTAATATATTTACTGTTTTTTAAAAAATAACTTCTGAATTAATTTTCCTTTGGGCCTGTCTGGAAGGGTAGCCAGAAAGGAAAATAATTATTCAGTGTAATCAACCTTTTCAGCATTTAAAATTTGAAGATGACTACCAGAACTAGTTGGCCTTGATTGAGGAGAAGTACTGTGAAAGCAAAAAACCAAAAAATTGTTACAAATGTGCAAGAATTAAAAGCTTCTGTCCTGAGGGCTAATGCCTGAGCAGTTGGATAGATTATGATAGACAGTGATGCAGTCAGTGTGGTACATGTTGTCAAAAGTCCCAGCTTTCTTCTGGCCAATTTCATGAGGGTAAAATAAGGCAATGAGTGTATATGTGTTATAGTGAGCAGCAGATAAAGTTTGTGTGCTTATTGTATCATTATGACTTTGCCTATAGACACTCAGTTTATATTTCATGGGAGCCACTGAAATGTTTAATGAAAAAGTATGTTTAAAATTACTCTTAAACATGTACCTCAATCTTACTCTTGTTGTTTTTTAATGGTAGGTTCTGTATATGCTACAGATTACTCAAATGCCAGTGCTACAGGCATTTTTGAACCCTTTACGGTATGTGCTGTTCCAAAAAAATGTTGTTGCTATTCATTGTGTTTCTGAGAGAGTTGCTGACATTTTTACTTTTTTTCCGTATTATTTCAGAAATGTTGGAACCCCACTTTGTGTAATTTACTTTCCATTCCAATGTCTGTTTTTCCACCAGTGAAAGACACAAGGTAACTAGGAAGGTGTATTCAAAAGATTATTACTGTTAAATTAATTGCCTTTAGAAAAATACTGTATTATCTGCACAGTCAAAGTAATATATAGATACACACACAAAAAAAAAAATTTTTATATGCAGATGTACTTTTTTCACACTACATGAAAAACTTTATTTTTACTATGAATATTTCTTAAAGTGGAATTCTAATGATTTCTTTAAAATAAATTGGTAGCATTACCTTTCATATGTGATGCAGACCCAGGTCTTATATATATAAATTTCATTTTAACAAAATGTCAGTTTAGTGTTGTGATGTTTCTCCATAACGTGTGTTTTAAGCTTCAACTTTGGATCAACTGACTCTGAAATTTTTGGGGTACCTATTCCAATAATGGCAGTGGTGAGTAAAAATGTTTTCTTTCTTAAATCTGTGTATTTGTACCTATATTCTTTATATCTAGCTTTGATTTAAGTTTTTGGTGAATTTTTGCTTGTTGAAATAATTGCTTGTTGAATTTTTCTCCAACAACTTGGTTTACAACCTTATGGGGAAAGGAGGAGAGTGGAATGGGAAGGGATTTCTGGAGGTTGAGATTCATTAAGGTTAGATGACCAAAAGATTAAGCACTGAATATAGGACTTAACTGAGCTGGGTTATGCTCTGGTAATGTGTATGTCTGGCTTAAAATCAGTTGTTCTGTATGAAGTTGTGCAATGGGGTCCCTTCTGGCTTGACTTCAGTAAGACCCTACACAAACGTAAGAGTATTTGTTAATAGATCTACTTGAGTACCTTTTATTTCCTTTTTTTTTTTTTTTTTCCCACTAAAAATAAATGGCAAATAAAATGTTCTAGCTTCAGTAAATTTACAGATAAATTGAGTCTACAATTTTTCAAAAATAGCAGGAAAAATTCATGTTAGCTAGGCGATATTTTTTTCCATTTAGCTCAAATCAAGCAGATTTTTCTACAAGTCATCACTTTACAAAAACGGGGGGGGGGTGCATCTTACCAAAATCCTAACTCCTCAGGCAAGAACATGTTATTTTCCATTTATTTTTAGTCACTGTTGAAAAATTGAGCATGGAACAATATGGTACGGGAGGTATAGCAGGGAAAAAGGGTGAGACGTCAAAACTTCAACTTTCTGTATGGGGGAAAAAGAATTCAAGCCAAGCTGTTCTGTTCTGCTCCCTGGGGTTGCAAATGCCCTATTTATCCTTGTCAAATACCAAACCATAAAATATTTCATTTGTTTCCATAACATATTTTTCCATGTTGCAAACAATACTACAGGTGTTCATATTGTGTCCAAATCTGGTGCAACCGGATTCTAGCGATAAATCTGACTGTTAGAATGGACTGCAAATACTCTAGGAAAATTGTATACAAGTCCTCTCTTGCTCAATTCCTTTAAGTGGTAATATGTATTCAGTACACTGAAGTGTTTGCAATGATATGTTAAAATTCAGCAGCACAGGTTGGTAGTTTGTAGCTAACTTGTATCGGTTTTGTTGGTGTGGCAGGTAGCTGATCAGCAGTCAGCTATGTTTGGGGAATGCTGCTTTCACCCTGGAGATGTTAAACTGACAATGGGAACAGGTGGTTTCTGGAATGTGAATACTGGAGAGCATCTCTGTGCATCAAGGAGAGGTAAGACAATGAAATTTTCATTTTAGACTTTCACATTACTTGACAGCCGTTAATGACGAGGATACAAAAAGGAATAAAGCAGGGCTATGATTTTCTTGCTGTTTTGAGCTGTAGAAAAACAGCTTGAAAGCATTTTCAGAACAGAATACTGTGGAAGTTTTTATGAAGAAATGTTTCTAGGGTTTACAACTTCATCGTTCTGACCATTTTTGGCCTCTCAAGCTTGGTAGTTTGCCATAAATGGCTGTTTGTCAAGGAAGCAACAGACAATACTGAAGTAAATTTGCCTGCACAGTCTCTCTCTGTCGGTCTGTCTGTCATCTTTTTAAAAAGTTAACTAATTTTGGGAAGCCTACAATTCCACATGGGAGGGGTGGTGCTGGGGAGGAGGACAGCAGCATGCTTAGGAGACTTTAACAAGCTGAAGCCTGGAAGGACCTTGGCAAATACATGAGATGTGTCAGACCTGAATAACATAGACATTGAATTCCCTGTGGATGCAAATGCTTTTGAAGCTAATTAATGATGTCACTATGATGATGCCTCTACTAAGGAAATCACTGAATGTAGTCTGTAGAAATGTAATAGCAAAAACATGCTGTAAGGTTCTTCCATTTTGTTTTCTTTTAAGAAAATATTTGGCTATTGTGATCTGATGGGAGTTGAAATCTTTAAGGCAGTGCTGTGAAACTTTTGTTATTTTACATATTTTTATTATTTTCCCTATGTTCTTTGGCTGTCATGTGATATGGTTAATAGTACGGTAGGTACCTAGCTTTCTCAGTGCCCTGGGCATGAAATGTAACATGTTCAATGTCTAAAGTTCACATACACATTTAAGACTGCAAGATGAATCCCTACACCATCTTTGTGCAAGCTGTTCCTTAGCTGCTGTTCTATTTTCTGGTCTACATTTAGTTGCTATATATGACAGTTGAAAAACAAGTATTTCCTTCAAGAACAGCACTTGCCACAATTCAGTGATGGAAGCATGTCATATAGATTTAAAATCTATCTCTCTGGCAGTCTGGTAGTTCATAGTAACTGGTCGTGCAAAATGTCATGTCGATCCATTCCCTAGAGGCAGATTATCTTATACTAGTCTGGTGTGAGCATCTCTAAGAAGGCCACCTGATGGGTGTCCTTCGTTTGGAGTTTTGGCTCAAGGAATTGTTTGATCTTATTTCTTTGCAGCTTCACCCTTGTAGAAGATAAAGATTGTGAGGGAGACTTGCACAAATGATCTAGAGATATACATATCACTTCTTTCTTTCGAGAGACAAATACAAACTTCAATCTTAGGAGGTGCTGCTGAGTGTTTTCCGTTGTAAGCACCATGTTCCTCCAACACTAACCAAGTTTCTGTGATTGCACTGGTACTACCATGACACTCTTTGGGACCACAGGCAAGCAAACTGGAAATGATTCTGCGAGACACACTTGTATATCAGCAAAGTCACCTTGAGAAAGCAGAGAGAATCCCTAGATCCTTCTGATGCTTTTCTGGTCCTTTAATTATTGGGACTCATTTACTTTTGTTGCGTTTATTACTTATGATCTCTGAGTCCTGAGCAGAATCCCGTGAAGTCTGGGTGCTTAATACTTACCATGCTTGGCTTGGGTGAAGTTTTTATTGCAGTGGCTGCTGAATGCTTAGGTTCATATCAGGTGACCTGAAAAAACATTTGTCCACCTGCAGTGCTGGAGAACATTTACTGTTCAGCTAGATAACTTAAGTTTTAAGCTAGATAACTTCTTGCTTTAGCATTGAAGGCAGTACTCTGCAGGACTTTTGCGCTATGTTGTTATTCATACAGATACCAAACAAGAAGGTCTTTCTGTTTACCCTGACATTTTTAAGTAGTATGTCTCTCTCTTTTTTTGTTAAGGTTTCAACATATCCGTGGGGGAGCAAAGGGGAGAACAAATTGTCAGGTTTATCCTCGTTATTAGCTGTTTGCTTCTAATATAATAGTACCTTCAAGCAGACAGCTCTTTGAAAGAATGCTGTGCTGTGTTTTCAAATAAACTAACAGTGTTTGCCTTATGTATTTCTGCCTGCCTTCTGAGAGAAAAGGAAAAAAAATATTCAAAGTAATTGAATTTTTTTTTTCAAGACACTGCAAAGCTGAAGCTATTTGGTGGAAATCATAACTTCCTGCAGATCCCACCACATAGACCATAGAAGTGCTAATACTCTGTAGTTAGAGACAAAGTATGTCACCAGATTTTTTAATGAGTTTGGGTGTTTCTTTTGTTGTTTATAGTAGGCAAACATACAGGTAAAATGCTATAGTTAACTGTCAGTAGCCTTTGTTGGGGACAAGGATGGGCAAATTGTGGAACTTGTTTTCTGTTTTGCTTTCTACGTGAGGAAGCAATGCATACTGAAAAAGGAATAAAAAAAGTCTATCACTTTAGAATAAGCTCTACCTTATAAGTTTGTGTTGCTTTGGTTTTTTGGTGTATTGTGTCTGGTTCAATGTTTGTGCTTCCCATCTGAAAGCCCAGTCTTCAGGTTTTATGTTTCGCAGAAGTAAATTCTGACTTTTAGAAACCATTGAGGAAAATTACATGGATTTAAAACAAATAGGAAAACATTGATACATTTTTAAGTATATACAATCTCTTATATATATAAAAAAAGTGCAGATAGCTCTTCTCTTTAGCTTTTTTGTAATTTGATAGTGATTTTGTGTGTGTGTGTTTTAACATTTTGGTTTAACAAACAGTTCGAGTCTTGTAATCCCATTGCAAAATTTTTAAACAATACATTTAACTTCTATCAGTTGGTTTTTCTAGCTTGAAATCTTCAATGGAATTGCATTAAAACTGTTCACATTTTTTAGTTGAGTTTATTGTGTGGAATGCTTGCACATGTTTTTTTGGAAACATTCAATTTAACTAGGTGTTCTGTTTTCTTTCATGGAAAATAATTAAGGTCTGTATCCACTGATTGGTTGGAAGATTGGGGAAGAAGTCGTTTACTTAACTGAAGGCTGTATGTCAGACATTGGCACTGCCATAAAATGGGCTCAGGATATAAGTAAGTAGTTCTTTAATTTTATAGAGAGTAAAATATATTACTACTTAAGAAACTGGTTTATGGGGTTATAGTTATGTTACTGGGCTTACATTTATTATCCATAATCGAAAAACTAGACTACCTCTTTAGGACAGTGGAAAATGTACCGTCTCATTAGTAGGTTCTCTGCTGCATTTGTTTACTGCAGGGAGTTTGGTTTGTGCAAATCATCTCATCTTCAGACTCTGCCACGGAGATCCTCCTGCCTGTGTAGGCTTTTATTTTCCTGAAACGTTCTACTCCTCACTTCATTTTTCTTGGGCATGATGAACTTCCTGATGCCTTCTTTTGTTTCTTCAAGTTGCTATCCAGACTTGAATAGAAATGTTATAAAGGAGACCTGTCTAAAAGTCATGTGTGCTGGTTTAGGGTGTTTGGACTTGAATTTTTAGTTGAGGGGCAGTATTCCCCAAACTGTAATGCTTTTGAAAGACCTCCAGCTGTGCATCTCAGAATTTAGTAACAGGTGAAGGACTTTATTTTTTAAAGTATTGTGTATGTTGTTTCACACGAAGTAATGTGTCTTTGGGGTATGACTACTATGTAATGAAAAGATTTGCATTCTAGTTTAATAAAAGACTAAGAAAAATGCTAGCTCTATAGTAGTTGATGTTCAAACCCACCGATTTTGGTTTTGAACAGGACAACTGTTCTGAGTGTTCAAATTATTTACTTGGTTTACTTAGAAATTTAGTACACCTTTACTAGGATGCAAAAAAGGAATTAGTGTCTCAAACTTTGGGTTAACTGGGAAAGGTTTTCCTGAAGTGTAGCTCTCCACAAAATCCTACATTTCTTGAAGTTGTCAACTTCTGTCGCATATGTGCATATATGTGCTCAGGTGTGTGCCCTTAAGGATTAAGTATGACTCAGACTGGCCCTCAGGTTTTCATCATTCAGCATTTGACTAAGCCTAGGGAATAACAGCCACTAGTCTCTTGAGGAAATTACTCAATTCAATACACAGTTCAGTGCTGCAGAAGAACGTATTGGTGGTACATATATAAGCTTGATGCTTCAAATTCTATATTTAAAATGGATACTTACATTATGGAACATATCCATATTTAAAATAGATATTATTGGTATATGCAGAGCAACAGTATAAAGAATTTTTGGCTAGCCAGTAGTGAAATGGACATGACCTACAGTGGTTACCACAGGCAAAAAGAGAGATAAAAAAAATAGGCATGCTGCTTTGAACTCTTCAAGTAGGACCTTTATTTTCTGGAAATACAATTGCAGGGAAGCAGATTTCAGGAACTATTATCAGCTTTATGAATAAAGAGAAGGGTAAAACTTTTGCTCTACGGAAGGAGTGGGGCCAAAACACAGGGTAAGTCAATGGCCTCAGGGTAGTAAGGCTCAACGTGGATGAAGATGAGACATATAACAGTGGTAAAGGTTTGTAAATAGGGTTTTCTGCAGCAAGCCAAACTTAGTTTAGTGGGATCAGATCACTTCTAAGAACTCTGAAAGTAGTATGTGGAATTTCAAGGTGAAGTCAATCTTACTTCATTTTTTCATTTTATGTTGTGGCACAGAGGTACTATATATAGTTCAATAATAGCAAATTCAACGAGGAAGAAAAGACATGATTTCAACTTATTAGTCTGGGCATGGTAGAATCCAAAGCTTTCAAACGAATTTATGAAGGTTATAAAGGTAAACTGAAACTCTGGTGAGTTACCAAGATGGGTTTTTCAAAGATAAATTGAGCTTAACCTAATTTATCTTTGATAGGGGAATTTACTTTTTAGACAAGAAAAACCATTAGTGTTCATTTACAGAAGAAAACCATGTTATATAGCCACATAAGGACATTATTAATTAAAACTACAGAAGATGGGTGTTAGTACGTGTGGGTGAAGAACAGGCTAAGGAGGGATGTGTGTAAGTTGTGAAAGGAGACGTCTGGCTAGACAGAGAATAAAAGTAGTGTCTGTCAAGGAGGTGATATTCAGACCTACCTTATTTATGAGTCGGTCACTTGTAAAAATATTAAGGGTGCGGATAAAATATGGGTATTAAGGACTTTCTTTAGTCCTTCAGTGCTTGGGCTGACAGTGACATCTTTTGGGGGAAAAACCCCATGGTTTGTTTTGCAAATCTAGGGTTTTAACATACTTAGGGTGCCCTTGTTAGCATTCTCAATTCCCGTTTATGTCTATTTGGAAAACTAATGACCTCTTACAGGATGTGAAAGTGAAAAGGCTATAGCATAACAGGTATGAGAGGATCCTTTTGAGTTTAGTCTTCATCTGAGTAGGGCTTGGGTTTTTTTAACATGACTGATGGACATGAAATACAGGACGTGATCATTTCCCTTAGAACATGTTGTTTGAGAATACTACAAAAGGAAACAGTCTTCACTCTGTTTTTTTCTGTCTTAGTAATATATGAAGAAATTGAGGTAAATAATAAAAGCATATGACTTGTGCGTCTTTACAGGTCTTTTCACCAATGTAGATGAAACAGCAAAAATGGCACAGAGTATTGTTGATTCTCAAGGCGTTTGTTTTGTTCCAGGTTTTCAGGTAAAATTACTATCCATTATATAATTAAAAATATGGGGGGGGTTAATAACCTGGTTAAAATTTCAACTTCTACATGTTTAAATGTAGTAATTTACATTTTATCACAGTATTTATTCTGTACTACTCAGGTTCTCACTATCTGTCCCTCACCACAAGGTATGAAGATCATTGTCATATCATAGTGCTTAAACACCACCCCTCCATGACAAAACCCCCTACAAAATAGGGAAATTACTTCCATTTTGCATGTGGAGACCTGGGGGTCAGATAAGCTAAATGACTTGCCCATAGTAACTCGGTGCCTGCAGAGACAAAAATCAGTCACGTAGCTTTTCTGCCTTACACAGAGCCTTCATTGAGACAATATTTCTAAGCAGTGTTCTAAGGTAATTAATTTTATTCTGCCTCTTTTAAAGATGTAGGTTGCATTTCACCAGAATATTTAAACATACTTAAATATGAGCAAGATAGCAAGTTCCTGCTTAGGAAAAGCAAAGATAGTAATATATCAACACTTCTGGGAATGATCAAACTGAGTGTGGTACACTTTTCTCTTACTAATTCTTTAAGTCTTACTAATTCATTCGTTTGAATGTATACCAGCCCATTTCTCTGTGTGTTTCTAAAAGATCTTATTTTTTGCTACCATACTCAGAGTGATCATTCCCAAGACTAGTGTGTTTTTCTAAAGAAACTTAAGGTCTTGAAACTTAACATCTTTAACCTTACCTTTGTTTAAGTCCTGTTAATGTGTTAATGTGACAACACAAAGAAAAAAATTCTTTGACAGGTAGCCTACCTACCTTCTCTCAAACAGCCACTCTAATCATTAGATTAGGTTTTAGAGATACAGAGCTTGATTATGCTAAGATGCTTCCATTTAGCATTTACTGTGAGTAGTTGTGCAATGAATAAGCAAGCATTGAGTCATGCCACATTCCAATATTTGCAGACAGGAATCCTGAGGTAGGCAAACATTAGTCTGAATCTTTTTTGAACCTTTTATTTTATTAATATTCAAATTCTAGAGATGTTGGTAGAACTTTTTTTTTTGTGTTCTTTTTTGGTTTGCTTTGCGAGTTTTCCCCCCCTTGCTTTCTTGACACTGAAGAAATCCCAGTTAACTTCTTGGTAAACACCGATTCAGTCTTTTTTTTTTAACTTTAATGCAGAAGTTTCTTCTAGTTAGGAACTTATGCAAAATGCTAGTTTTCCTTTTGGCTGTGTACACCTGTCCATACATTATTTTTTAAAATATAGCATTTTATTAATTTACTTTATAAATATGTATGTATATATTTTATAAGCGTGAAATTTGAACTTCTGGTAAGTGCTGTCATAACTAATATTTAGCATGAAACAACTGGAAAGGATTTTTTCAATTTAAAAATTACTGTCTACAGTGAAAATAAGATTTAATATTGTCACGAAACAGGTATAGCCCAGCAAACTAATACTTCGTGGTATAAAGTTCATCAGAGGAGTAGAGGGGTGGAGAGAAGATCAGTCCTTTAGTTCTCATAAAAAAAAAAAAAAAAAAAAAAGACAACTTGGTTACCGTTAGAATTTTAGTTGGACTCCATTTATTAGTGTCACTGGTAACAAGCAGTAGTATAAACTAATAAAAAGTATTACCATCCTTTTCAGTGTTACTTTAAAAAGTCAGTTCATCTTTTAGCAGTTGAGGAGTATGTGTGTGTTGGTTTTTTTTTTAAATAGTGTATATGTGAAATCTTGCTAGAGAACAGCAGTATCAGTGTGCCCTGTCCTGGACGCTATAAGTATTTTAAAGAGGTTGTACAGATTAGTGCTGTTTACCATATCAAATTTGGAAGAAGTAATTTAAACCATTTTCTGTTGAAAGAAGCTATTTAAACTGTTCACTGAGTTAGCTAAAATAACACTATATACCTCTTACGTGTTGTTTTCAATTTTCTTCTTTCACTATGCTGCCTGTAATTTTCGTAAGTTATTTTTTTTTTCTTACTATTTGACTTCTTTCTCAAAAGCCTACAAATAAAATTCACTGAACTCACGGTGAAACCCTTTCTGCAGGTTTCTGTGAATGACCCATATTTATGTGCCTCTTTCATGGGGCTGAAACCTTCCACTACCAGAAACCATCTTGTACGAGCTATATTGGAATCTGTAGCTTTCAGGTACTGTTTGCTTAATTATCTTGCTTATATTTTCTTACGTTTGCTTTTGTTTTGATCAACAGTGTTAAATGGATATGTGGACTTCTGCAGTTTGTAAAATACTAGTCATAGTAATCCATTACTGATACACTGAAAAGGAGTTTTAGCTGCTTCCTTTTTTTTTTCTTTAACACTTTAGAAATAAATCCATGTATATTTAGTAGTTCAGAGTTTATGTTGTTAAGTAACCATAGAGAGATTCTTAAATTCTATTGTTTTCTGCGTGTTCTAGAAATGTTTTCTGTTTCAAGTTTGTCCTTACTCTCCTGACAGTGTTTTGTCAGCTATAGCCCATTCTAGTTGTGTTTAAAATATCCCTGAAGCTGGAAGTTTTATATTAGGTTTTTGGCTAAAGTTCGAAATTTTGGTGTTTAATAAAATGCAGTAATAGGCATCTTCAGCATCTTTAAAGATTTGAATGGACAACAGCTTGCAGTTCTGTCAAGGGTAAAGATACTACTAGTGACGGATGACAGCACGTCAGAAGCTCATTGCAGTGTTAACACATTGGTTCTGCCTTGCAAACCCACCAGCGTGCCTTGAACTGAACTTGAATACGGCTCGAGCCTGGCTCACACTGCACTGTGGCTGGTTAGGCAGCACGGGTACAATCCCTTCTATCTAGGCACCACCTCTGCTTTGGGCATAATAACCTCCAGCAAAGCAGCTGAAAGGATGTCGGGAGGAAGGTTAACATTCTGCATTGCTGCAGCTGTTTCTAATGTGGGGTTTTTTCTGCGCTGTAAGAGGAATGTGAGATGCAGTAATTCCTGAACTGATGCATAGGTCTCTTGGAAACAGGGATGTTAAGAATCTCTTTCAAATACCTAACTAGAAAAGGGTAGAGATCCTTTGTGTTTAGATTTTCTCCCATAAAATGAAATGGTTTCAAAACAAGTCAAACCCACAGCCTTCAGATGTTCGCTTTAACGAACAGTCAGATAAACACATATTAACACCGGAGACCTACTTTCCTCACTCCAAACCACTTGTTGCATCAACAATTGCATCCTGTTTGTAGAAACCTATCAGCAGTTTCAGGTGGGAAAAATGTACCTTCTACACTGACTTGCTGTGGAATGGGCTATGAATTAGCCATACTTGTGCCTTTGTAATGATATATAAAAAAGATAGTGTCAGTCTTCCCCACACACCCCTTTTTTTTTTTTTTTATTTATGCATTCTGGAAACTTGTTGGCTATTGCAATAGTTCTGACACAACTGAGGCACTTTTTGCCTTGTATTTTATTTTCTGACTATGTAGATACTGGAAACACTTTATGGAATATATAATGCTTAATTCAACTAAATATTTTTTTCAAGAAACAAACAGCTTTATGATATCATTGTGAAGAAGGTACGCATTCCTCTTCAAACTATTCGGTAAGTTCTGTGTGAGTTTCAAATTTCATCTGTGGTAGTTTGATTTTAAACAGGTGTGAACTTTATGTATTCTGTCTTACTGTAAAAATTCTGCTGCTGAGAAATAGATGATTAACAAGTCAATCGTTAATGTACCTGAAGTGGCAGTAGAGTCTACCCCCAGAAAGGCTGGTTCTTAATGGAACTATTGACATTGGTGATCAGTAGGTGAGTAATGAACTGCTCTAATCGTTTGAAGTTAAAAAAAAATAACAAGGCAAATTCATGATTTCAAGTAGCACTACGGTGCATGTAGCAATACATTCTGTTTCTGCAAAGACAATAGCAAAGGTCAGTTTACCCTTTATTACCATTCTTTCATAGTGAAATTTTTGGTGCTCAGTCTCCCACAGTCTGAATGCTTTTTGAGGGCACCAGTTAAAACTGGATCTATTATGAAGGAAAGAGGGAGAATATTTTTAGAAATCATTTGTTAAGACATTGGGTTTGCTTCAATCTTTGAAGAAGCAAATCAGATTTAGTCAGGTAACAGTGATCCGTAGAATATGCTTTTCACATCGTCTTGGAAAAATTTACCTGAATTATGCATTGCTGGAAAACGACGTGGCACACGTTGGTGGGCACACACCAGTCAGTTGTCTTGGAGCCTGCAGCCCTCTCACGCTGAGCAAGCTCTCCAAAATTTCTCCTTCTGGCAGCCAGGTGTCATCGTGATACCACGGAGAGGCGAGCCTTCCTGTCCCCTGTGGCTTTTTTTCCTGATGCACAAGCAAAGGAATAAACAGACTGGCAGGCGTACAGACAGCTGAGAAATCAGACCTCTGAGTAGTGGAAGTACACAGTGGGGGGAGGTAAAAGCCTGTCTCCATCGTACTGGGACACAGCAGGCAAAGATGAAGGAACAGCAAGGCTTGGGGTGTTACTGAGGACGAATTGATGAAAAGTACTGCAATTTTTTATTCCTTGGGAAGCTTTTGAGGTAGAAAATTGCATCCAAAATTTGAGAGTATTAAGAATGTGAACTGAAAAATAGGAAGTGTGGAAGTACTACAAAGGGCGTGCTGATCCCGTTTACACTGTAATGTAAACTTGAAATTGTATGATCCTGTTCTGTTTTATTCAGTAGTATAAATGTGCTGTTTCAGATACTGACTGTAGCAGTTAACTACAATCAGTAGCAATTCAGCTTGTGGATTAAGCATTAGAAGACAATGAGATACACTGAATGGGTTTTTCAGTAGGGTTATAAACTATTCTTCCATCCTTTTGTTCACACATCATTAGTATCTATCCATTACCGTTTTGATTTTTTTGTTGTTGTTGCTTTTATCCTGTAAATATGTTCATTCCCTTTTTAGCTGTTGTCCTGTATCCCTTGTTTCTTCCCAGTCTCTGACTCGTACAAGCTCTTGCAAAGTCATCCTTTTCATTAGTCCTCTACATTCCTGTTACTTATCTATGTTTGTCTCAACACCGTCAAAGAAAGCACAGAGAAGGAGCCCTCAGTTTTAGTCCTCATGTCCTATGTTGTAGCTGTCTGTGGCAGCCTTTATGAGGATGATGCTGGTGGTCCCTGGAGTCCTGGAATCTCACCTGTCTACTTGTTCTGTGAAATAGCACATCCCTGGTCAAAAGGCACGTAGGACCTTTCAGCTAGAAGATGTACTGTACAGACTGAATCTTCAAAGTATCTAGGAGCAAGATTTAGCTAAATTTTAATTTAGCCAAATAGCTAAAGCTATTTGGAAGTTTTCTTTCTTTTTTTCTCTTTATAACTTGAATCAAATGGATGTCTTATTTTTATAGAAGAAGGAAAATGCATGTCACCAGCATTAAGAAAGTGACGCTGCCAGTTAAAGGTTTTTATGCCATAGTGTATGTGGAACCCAGCTTAACTGTATGTGCCAACAAGCAAAGCCCTGTAACATCACCAGTCAGGCAGTGTCTCCTGACTGTAGTCTCAGAAACAGCCAAAACATTTATGTAAAAGTTTTCTGAGGTATCACATATAACAGATTTCAGCTGGCATATATGAAGATTTCTAAGCAACTGTTAAGTTTTATTGCCAAACTCCTTCTATAGTAATAAACAGTAGATGTCTTTACTCCACCACATTTGATAGAACAGCTCCCTACCTGGCTGGTATTGGAGTCCAACAGCATAATGAACCAATCTATGGGAATGCAAAGATTACTTCTTGTTATAGCTATTTTTTATTTGCGGGAGGGATTACTTTGTACCACTAGTAATTACTCTCAGATGATTAGAGAGTAGAATCAGTAAGTTCTAGATTCTTCATTAAAAGGGTCTTTGACATGATGCAATTGGGAAAATAGATGGAAGGCTCATTCTCATCTCATAAAAAGAAGCAACTGCAAAGGCATTTTAGCTAACTACTACAAAGATTTGGTAGTAATGAGAAAAGTACCTTTCCAGATCTGAGAACACTTGAAAGAGTTTGTTTAATGTAATGGTTTTGACTGTTGTCATGTTGTGGTGATAACTATGTAAAGGTTCTGTTATAAACCCTAACATCTCAACCAGGATTATGGATAGGTTTAGAAGACAGAGCTTGCAAAGCTGTTGTTAATTTCTCTGTCCTGTGTTCCTGTCTGTCTAGCATTCCTCCCTGGTTTATAGGTACTTTTTTTTTTTTTTTTTTGTGTGTGTTTGTACATGATAGGAAGGTTTATACATAGGTGTGAAACCATAGAAGTTATCTGAAATGTTGGCAATAAGCACTTGAACTAAACATGTTTGGTTTTTTTTAACTTCTTCCCCTCTCCCTGTAGAGCTGATGGAGGTGTCAGTAATAATAGTTTTGTCATGCAGATGACTTCAGATTTAATTAATAAGAAAATAGAAAAACCTGCAAATGCAGACATGTCTAGTCTTGGTGCAGCTTTTCTAGCAGGTCTTGCTTCAGGTATGTATACATTTAAAAGGGTTTTGATTTTCCCTTCCTAATGCATGTTTTTAAATACAGAGGGGTAAAAAAATCAGACAAAAAAGGTCGTAACTTCAAATAATTGTAAAAAATCCCCTAAGGATTACTTTAGTCATTTTTGTGGGAATCCAGGGTGAGTAGTGTTTGTGTTTCTCTGTGTAGTACTTTGTACCCATGTATTTGTATTTGATGGACCAAAGAAACCAAATCAAGGACCTAATTTGTATTTCTTAACACCGTATCCCAATTTGCTGAGCATTTGTATGCTTGTTAAGTTTTACATAAATGAATAGTGACAATGAGTTTTATGTGAAAAGTATCTGCATATATGTTTGTAAGATTCACTTATATTTAGAAGGATATACTACTGGAGAAAAAGAGGGTGGACCCCATCGTTGCTGCCTCCCTCTTTCTTGACCTGGACACTCTGCATCCCATCCCATATTCCAACAGAAGTGGTGCTTGGTGGGGATGGATCACATGACAAGGAAGCTGCTGTGCTTATGTGCAGCCCTGTCATTCCTACTGATGCTGTGTCCTTTCATCTGTGAACCGAGTCTTTAAGGTTTTCACAGAAATAAACACAACGGAAGTATCAAAGAAATTATTATCAGGAAAAAAAACAACCCAGCTCTGCTCACACAGAACTGTTTTATATAATTAACCAGACTTAAAACTACAAACTGTCAATGGTTTTGCTTAATATTCACCTACAAAATGTATTTCCATTAACTTCATTAAACTGCTTTGATATGTAAATAACACAACTGAAAGATAAAAACTATATGCTCAGGTAAGACTCATTCAGCAATTAAAACTGTAAGAAAGCTGCAGCCCTTGACAGACAAGAATGATGCAATAATATAAATTAATCTGAATGTGTAACACCAGGTGTTTTCTGCTGTTTATGCAATTTTTAAGCATGTAAGAAAGTATTAAGTGCTAAGTGTTGGTTTCTGTGGCCCTTCTTCATTGAGAGGGACCTGCAGCCGAAAGCACAGTGTGGATGAAACCTAAGGGAACTTCAGTATAGCAGATCTGTTCCTTGGAAATTGTCCCAGTTAAGCAGATGTGCTGTTGTCAGGATTCCAAACAAGTGGATGCTGTTGGAAAGGGTTTTCACAATGTTAAAAATATGCTTCCCTCTGAGAAAGTTGTTGGTTGAGTAAAGAAAAGCTGTCATGATTTCTTACCGTGTTTCTGTTTTGGATCTCTTGGAAATAGATTAAAAAAACTCAAAAATAACATATTTGCAGTTCAGCTTGAGAATGAACTTTCTGTTTGTAGGATTTTGGACTGACAAAGAACAACTAAAGAAGCTAAGGCAAATAGAAGCAGTTTTTGAGCCCCAGAAGGATTCGGAGGAATACAGACCTGCTATGGATACCTGGCTACAAGCAATGAAACGCTCCCTGCACTGGTAGACATTGACATTTTAATTACAGAAGAATTAAAATGTTTTAATTCATATTTATACGATCTTGACATTAACAGGACAGTAAAAACAGTAAATGAAATTTGTGATGGAATATATGTGAAGTTATACGGTACTTCAGTTACCCCCCTGCTGCTAGATTATTTGCTACACCATAACGAACCTTCCTATCATCCCTATGACAGCTGTAGTCCAGCTGCAGCATTTGTGTCCCTTCAGTGACCTCCTTTGGGTGGCCCAGCTGCTTGAATCCTACCATGTACTAGATAGAGATGGAGAGTTTTTTCATCTGATGGGTTTTCTACTGAGGAACTCGTCTCCCTTTGGATCTTTACAATCTTTGTATGTTAATCATCAAGAAAGGGTAAAAGGCACATATACTTCCCTAGGCATTTCTAAGAAACATAAAATGATTGTTCAGAGGTGGGTTGTGATGAACTTGATTGTGTACAAAGATACTTTCTTATTAGTAGCCTGTTATTGCCCTTTGGTTGACTTTTTAAGGAAGCATTTGACCAAGCTCTGTAATGATGTTTTTGTGTGCTAAATTATACTGAAATACAAAAGAAAATAGGTTTTCAGTAGTCCATTTAAAAAAAAAAAATCCTGGATTTTTGCAGCTGATGATTCTTATCTAGCTTGTAACTCAATTTTTAAAAAATTTTATAAAGACCAAAAGCTATATTATCTGTCATGGCTAATACAAATACATTAGAAGTAGTTACAGGTATGCTGTCTAACTTGTAAAAATCTTTAACATTAGTATTTCAAGCCCATTGTTAAATCCTATTATTATTATTATTAGCTAAAAGGGGGTCAAAAGACTATTTTTGAAGCTATGAATTACTTTGATATTTTTTAAACAAATTATAATTACATGTGTAGTTCATTATTCTTATGTATTTGTTTATCACTAATGTTAAATTATAATGATTTTCTCAGGAGTATGTGTAAATCAGTTTCAAAAATGTAAAATGATTAAATATTTTCATTTCAGAGTAATATCAAATTCAAGCTGTGAGTGATTGTGTTACACACACACTGGAGACAAGAAATGTTTATATTTAACATTATTGAAGAGGACCAAGGAACTATTATTCACTTTTTCTTGTGCTGAAACATGGAAGTTCAAGTCATACACCATTGCCTCAGTTCCTTTCACAGTCATCTGTGAACTCAGCCATGAGTTGGAGCATCTGCTCTAGTGGTGGTGGTATTCAGACTAGATCTGATTTCCTGTCAGCTTGTCATACCATTTTTCTTATTCTTCTATTACTTTCTAACCTTCAACATGTGCTACATCTTAGCACTTCTTTTTTTCCTCTGGGTATCCTTCAAGTTGCAGAGACCATTCTCTCCCGAACCTACTTTGACAGGAATCCTGAAGTCCAGAACCAGTTCTGTGTGCTGATTTCTAGTATTAACAGTAGACTACGTGGCCTGTATAGTTGACAGCTTTATAGATACTTTGGTTTGGTTTGTTTGTTTTGGACCATAATATATGGTTGTCCAGGTGCCAAGACTCTTAAAGTTAATTGATGAGACGCCCTCCACTCCTCCTCCTGCTGTAAGGTAAGAACATGTATTTACAGGATATCTGGAACACTTGCTTTGCATCAACATCTGTGTTCAGATTGTGGGTTTCTCTTGTCATCCCAACCTCACAGCTAAAGAAAGTGCTCATTGGCAAGAAGGTTCTCCTAGGCCGGCCAAACAGGCTTCCAGCCTGGCATTTTGGGCAGAAGTTTGTGCCTCGGTCACTGGTATTCTACGCTTTGTTCTCACTGAAGGAGTTTAGTTTCATCAAGGTCTGCCTAGGGATAATGTCCACCTATTACCCTCTTGATGAAGGCTTTTTGACTTACATTCACTTAATAGTTTTGTGGGTTTGCTGGGTTTGATTAGGGTTCCCACAGTACCTAGGTGGAGCTTTAATGGGAACTGAATCTGATTCTGTTCAGATCCCTTCACCAAAGGTATCTCAGCTAACCATGCACCTTGCTCTGCACCTGTACGTGGCGGTGGTCTTCATCCCGGCCATAGCACAGCTAGAAAGATAGAAGATACACAAGACATTACATGGTCCTCTTGCTGTAGTGTCCTAGAGGACCTAGTCTACATAACTGTTTGCTGTTATTACTGTTTAATTTTAAGCAGGAAATTCAACTTGGTTTACTGTCACTAGCCTCAAATCTACAGGAGACAAACCTCACTGCAAATTAAGAACACCAACGAGGCCTTACTATATTGACCACCTGAGCCTTTCAAATGATGTGCAGAGTTGTGAGTTCTCTGTGGAGAGGTTCGTAGTAGCGAGGAAGTCTCTGCAACAAACAGGGTGTCTAAGCCTACCAAGATGGTGCAGTCCTCAGAAGGTTGCAGTGTCTGTCACAGCTTGTGATGTCTAGTTGCCCAAGGGCTGAACAGACTAATAGACATCTTGAAGAAATTTGGTTACTGATCATTAAGCCTCTTTTGCATATCTGTTACAACAAAAATTGATTTTCATCTTCACAGGAAATTTTTAACATACTGATTATCTTAAAGTGGTACCTGTTAATTGATAATGGATTTGAAATGAGTTTTAAGCAATTACACTTTTACAGGTACTTTGCTGTCTCAGTTTTTGCTGCACAGAAGGGCATTAAGACCATTATAGAAACTCAGTCATACTAACTTTTATTTAAAATATTTAGATTTTATTTAAAATACTTAGATTTTTATCTTGGGAGTGGTTTTCATCAGTTTGAAAAGTATATATTAATTTTACCTTGGCTATCAGCTGTGTTTGATAGTAAAGATAACAATACAAACATTGTAAATAATAACTAGCTTGTAGTTTTATCTTTTAAGAGCGACACCATGTTGAGACTGTGTTTTACTTAGGATTGGGTAGTAATGCACCTCATCAGGCCTGTGAAGATTGGAAATTCAGCTGAGATGAGTTCATTATCCCTGGGCATCCTGTCTTCACAGGTACACGTGGTGCTGATGGCAGATAATTTCAACCCAGTTTGGCAGTTTGATCATACATAACAACATATATATATGAGGGGGACTACGTGGCATAAAGAAAACCCTCTAATGTTGGAGGAATCGCACTACTATTGGATTAATTACTGCATGTCAAGAGAAAGGGCAGGTAAAATAGTCATCAGATAGTTGAAGAATGCTGAGCAGATGTCGTAGTTTTCTTACATAACTAAGAAAAGTGTCATGTCGGCTGTGTTTAAAATCTTACTGTAATGAACTTTGCCAAGATTTTTGAGTACCATTTTCTTTTAAGTGGTGTTTTCTTCTCTTGTGTAACAGCTAATGTTATGCAAAATTAATTCCGTCGCTCTCATCTGTTTTTTGCAAGCGCATATACTTGCTTTCCTGTTGGAAGAAAGTAAAAAAGGAAAGTACTGAGTTCCTGTTTCAGCCTGTTAGCTTCTTTTTGGCATAATCTCTGTAGCAAGATCCTTCAACTAGTGCCACTGTTTCCTTGATCAGGGCACAGCACTGAGCCTTACCGGTTGAACAGCAGCCTTGTGGGAAAAGGTAAGAACCATTTTGTGCCAGTCAGTGGGCCATAGAATTGAGGGGGTTTTGTGCTCTTACTGCCATGCCAACAAGTACAAAGTTGTGATCCCCTCTTCGAACAGGTATGTCAGTACAGCAGGCTGAGTAAGGAAATATGGTAGTGCTCTAGCCCTAAAGTTGGGCAGCAGTTTTTATAGGGAGGGCAAGTTCAGTGGAGAAAAGGAGTGGAGGAGCTGTTTTGGGTTGGTGTTAGTATATGTTGTCACAGTAAGGGTTGTGGGCTGGCAAGAAAGCAATGAAATTAGCAAGTGTTGAGAACTACTGTGTTGTGGAAGGGGAAGGTGGGGCATCTGAAAGGGATCTGACCAGCCAGGGGGAGCACAGTGGGAGACCACTGGCTGTTTCTGGAGGGAGATGGGAGAATTTCCCACAGTTCAGGTTTTACTGTAAGTAGCCACTAAACCCATGCCTTAGCATGCCTAAAAGAAACTATTCCAAGACGTGTTTCAATGCAGCCCTCATTCTGGGATGAAGTTTGGGATTTGTGTTGTGAAAGACTGTGTTTTGGTTTAGAATGTTACGGCAGTGGCATACTTGCTCTTCATGCAAACTGATCATTATTTCAGCAGCTTCAGACCCAGTAGTGTAAATGTAAAGTCATGTCTTTCTGCAATTTGCTGTTGAAAGCAAACACAAACTACAGCAGTGATCTAGCTCCTGTTTCTCTCCTTAATGGTTAAAATGCCTGTTTTTCATGTTCCTTATCAGTTACGTATCTGACTTCAGTCCATCAGTGTTTTCTTACAGAAAAGTAAACAAACCAATGAACTAAAAAGAGGTATTTGAAGTGTAAGTGTCTTTATCAGAGCTGGATTTGAGTTCAAGTATTTGCTTAGCTCGGGTAACTTAACTGATTAGTGCAATAAACCAGCCAACCCGGTTTGCTTCCGTTTTGCTTCCTTTTCTAAGGCAGCGCATGCCTTCTGCACTTCTGTCAGGGCATGCTTCAGTCACCTTCATGTTAGCTATTGCGATTGTACCTGTTACAGGGGTCTCCAAGAGAAATACACAACGGGTTGCCTTTTTTCTTAATGCTTCCATTAAGTTATCTTTCACAACACTGTGAATGTTGATAAAGGTCTTGTTGCATGCAATGAAGGTATTTTATAGAGGATGAAAAGAAACTAAAAGCACAAAGTCAGCAGATTCCTGTGCACATGCTGGATTTTCAGTTCGTGAACTATCCCTCTGAAGTAAACAGTTCTTGCTTGCCAACATTCATTCTCCTTACTCCTTTGTTTCAGAACTCTCTTTTACAGGCTGAGCATCTGTTTGACGTTTCTTCCCTTTTTAGTAAAGGAGATATGATCAAATATGCCTTTCTACAGCATTTAATGTTTTTTAAGCAAGAAAAACACAAGTTTCATATGTTTGGTCTGCTCTGTGCACGGTCTAGAGGTTTCCACGCCAGCGTGTGTTCCTGCATCCACGTGAACCTTGTTTTGCTCCTCTTGCTCAGCAGCATTAAGGTGAATTTGTGTTACAGAAATCTGAAAAAGGGGTTGCTGTGTGCCTTGGCCGTGTGGGAGGAAGAATTTAAGGTTGCTGTGAATGGAACTAGTGCCGCTATTTTTTGTTTTTTAATTCCCCGGCTTGTTTTCTATTCGTGCTCTCTCTGTAAGAAGATTTCAACAAGGCAGGATGAAGTAAATTTTTTAAAAAGGAAACGTTGAAAACAAATAGTTCCTCCAGCTCTGACTGTGGGCGCTACACGCAGAGCTGGGGCTCGGTTCGCCGGGGCCGCCCCCCGCCGTCGGCGGCCCGACCCCTCCGCCGGGGGCTGACGCGGGGGGGCAGCGCACCGGTACCGCGTCCCTTTTGTTAGCCAGAGCCCCTTTGTTTCCCAGGGAGGAAGCTGCGGAGCCGCCGCAGGGCGCGTTACCGGACGCCCACCGTGCCCCTGGCGTCCCGAGCGCCTCCCCCGCCAGCGGCGCGGCCGCGCTCCGTCACCTGAGGCTGGCGGACCCCGCGGCCCCGAGCACGGCCACGCCAGCTCCCCGCGGGAGGGCTCGACCGGGCCTGCACGCCGGGCCGCGCCGTTCCGTCTGTGTGAACACAATGCGGGCGCCTCTATCGACGTGCCCCCGGCGAGCAGCGCCGGTACCGGAGGGCAGGTGCGTGCGGCCGGGGCTGTCAGCCGCCCCCGCCCAAGAGCTGCCCGACCGCAACGCCGAGGGG
>JAVJGJ010000003.1:12152974-12175801 GCA_035590215.1 Microhierax caerulescens | reverse complement strand
GTGCGGGCTCCCAGCGGCGGCACGCTGGCGGGGCACGGCCGCCTTCTTGGGCCGGGGTAGCGCGGGAGCTGCCGCCGCCAGTGTGGCACGTCGGTAGGGCGGCCTTCAGCCAGCGCGCGGCGCCGGGCGGCGGGGCGGGTCAAGAAGGGGCCGGCCGGGGCCTCGGCCGTGCGGGGTACGGGCTGAACTCCGCAGCGCGGTGGTTGTGCCTGGCGGCTCTCACCCCGAGAGGGCTGCTCCGGCGGCAGCAACAGCAAAACTTATCGCCTCTTCCTGCGCCCTTGGAGTTCCAGGCCTGCCCCGAGTCTCAGCCGCAAAGGGCCTGACGGCAGAGGTGGATCCAAATACAAATACCGGTTTTGGGAGTCGGGAGTACAAACAATAGGAGGAAAATACGGAATAAGCAAACTTCCTTGAAATGTGGAGGAAAACCACATCTGAGAGTGCCGCCCTCCCCGAGTGAAGGGGTGATGCTGAGCTGTCTAGCAGAGAGCTTGTGCCGTTGTCCTCTGTAGAAACACTCTGTTGGCTTTATTTTCTCTGTGAATTTTTGATTTGACAGAGAAAGCATATAGTTTAAATTGATCTGGTTTAACATACTGTCTAAAAATTAAAGTTTTTTACTTGGTCAGTTTTCATAATTTGGAAATAACTTATTTTCGTGACTCTTCACTAATACTTCCAGCAGCTGATAGATTATTTTCTTCTTTTCAACTACTGTCACTGACGTAGCTTAATTAGGCTGACAAGAAGACAAAACAAAACTTTGGAGGTTGTGTGATGTAACTACTTGCAACCTGATATAACATTTGGTTAAAAAATAATATTGTGTTAGTATAAATTAAAAGATAAGTGAATACATTTTTCTCCGTTTCTTTACCTTTCCCGAATTAACCTTACTTCATTTGATTGTATTATATCCTCACACAAAAAAATGTATGACTTGTATGTAAAATGTATGACCAATTGGCAGAGGCTCTTGACAGATGATCAGTGTTACAGAACAAATGCAGCGTGGTACTTAACAGCCCATATTTGTGCCAATGCTATGTGTATGCAGAGATGTTTTGTACATAGTGAAGTACTGAATTTCAGGAACTTCTGTTCAAAATAGCAAATAGGGTGCTAACAACAGCACTTCGAAGAAACATGAAAAAGTAAGGAGAAATTTGCATTATAGAAAAGACAAGACTTGGCAGGAGGGGGTGGTCATAAAAGGAAAAAAAAGGATAAATTATTATCCTTTGAAAACTTTCTTGTGAAGTGAGTCTTGTGCCTCTAGAAGAGGAAGGAGTAATAGGTCAAATGATGTAGTTGTATAATAAGGAAAAAACTGAAAATTGTTAAATGTTAGAAAGATTGTGTCATGGATGAATTTAAGAGTGATCTTATTTCACTGTGAAATTATTTGGCTTTCTTATAACCACTTCCTGTTTGTACAGAAATCACTTTTATAACACAACAAAAACAAGCCATTTGACTTGAGCTATATTGATTTAATTAACTTCACAGAAAACATACGCATCTGATAGGAGTGCTCTTTATTGCTGCAGAGGGTTCTGACTGGCAGCCTCACTTTACAAAGCGATAAGGTGCAGTTTTCAATACAGCATCTTGACAGCAGCTATCCAGTGTAAAGGGGATAGGCCAAAGAAATCAGCTGGGCAAAGGGCACAGTGGTGTTTTGCAACGGATGTCAATACTATAGAAGATTTTTTTAATCTTTGTCTGCTCTCATATATGCTCTGCACTATTGTAGGGGCCTCCGGTGCACCTGCACATGCTTCCTGGACAATTGTGAGCACCTTCACAGTGCAAAAAAAGAGAAAGCAAAATTCCAACTTTCCATCCCCTTCAAGAATTTATGGTGTTATTTGGTTTAAGTATGCAGAACTCTTCACTGTCTACCAGCAAGTTTAGTGCAAATCTATAAAAGCAATAGAATAGTGACCTGATATGGTTGGCAGGGGGAAGCTACAGCCCACACTGTATAGATAGTAATATTTTAAACTTCTGCATCCTAATGTGGAGTAGAATGAGTTCTTTAGTTATAGCTAGTCTAAATCAGTTCTTGGAATTGCATATCTTCTGATGTGCTACCTAAAAATAGGGTTCTTAGGGTTGTCTTTATTAAATGACAATTTCTTAAATTGTTCACTCTTTCTACATACTTTTTGGTGAAATGATTAAGAATTTCTCTTCTATCTTTCCAATCTCATTCACAGGGCATGACTAATAATGAATCAACAGTGAATCCTGAAACAGGGAAAATAAACTGTCTAGTCTGGTGCGAGGATTTTGTGTGTGCAAAGCTAAGAAGCCACTGGAATCAGACTGGTTTATCACAAAATTTTAGGTATTCATTGGAAAAAAATCCGGATATCTTGGTGTGGTAACAGTATGCATACTGGCTCAGAGCCGATAGTATAAATGCCTGTCGAAGGATCTGAAAAACTAAGCATAGGCTAAGAAATATGTGAAAAGGTGCAGGTGTGGTAGGGAGTGACAGTTTTATAACAACTTCCTGGTTTGATTGTTCATGTGGTGTTTGTATCATCCAGTGTTGAACTGATATAAATTCTTTTCCCCTCCCTGTTACTTGAATTGTAGACTGTAGCTCTTTCGCAAAAAGGTGACACAGTAGTAAGTGATCTTACTGTTATGGTTTCATTAACGGAACTTTTTTGCTACTTTGTCTGATTTCCTGAGTGCAGTTTCCAGTAAAGGTCTTCACAGACTGTTCAAGTTTAATACTTTCCAATATTAATAGCATAAAAAAACCAGTCTGAGCAAATCAAACTGCATGCCTATGATAGTTCAGTTTGGAAAACTACTATATATTGTAATATAAGCTAATAATGTGTGTACTAATATATGCATTAGTAGGATCTGTAACAAAAAGCACAGCTTTCTACAATCTCGTATTTCTAGTGAAATACAGAATAGTAATTAAATGAAAAGGGATGTTATTTGAAATAACTTCTTGATCTGGCTATTCACATACCTGCTGAAGTTCTTTGCCTTTCAGAACACAGCCTGCAGAATCCACAGCCTACTGAGTAGTAGTACGTTTGATAATACTTATTGTTACTGAAACCTATAGAAATTTTTAGGTTTTTGCAGCACTAACTTTGTGATAAAGTAATGCTTTAGATAGCTCACATTACTATTGGCTGTCACAATAGAGACCGAAACTAAGCTGGAAAAAGATAAGCGTTGGGTTAGTTAGTACCTTTGGTTGTGAACTGCAGCAATTCAGGTGTTAATGCAATTTCATTATTTCTGACTTAGTGATAATGTTTAAAAGGGACGCAGAAGACAATTGGATACTGTTAACTTCCAAGATCAGTTAAGCGTGAACTGCAGAGGGGGCTCCTTCAGAGGTATCTTTGAAGGCACTATCCAGAGTCCCCATGGCACTGTGATCTTCCTGGTTTACAGTCCTTAGGATATTTGATAGACATGAACAGACAGGTTTTTCACAAAGCTTCTAAACGTGCTGTTGCTTAACGGCTTCTAGAAATAATCCATTTTATAAAGATGATGTTCATTTTCTTTTGACTGGTTTTACATTATTGCAGTCAGTTAAATGTTACAGAAACAGTGGTAAGAGGATGCAGTAATGGTAGTTGAGATTATGCTTCTCCTGGTCCTAGATAGCTGCTGTCCTAACAGTGAACAAAGTGCCTGCGTCCCAAACGTTTTCGTTAACTTCTGTAGACCGAAGTCCATTTGTGAATGTAATTCTGGTCTTGCAGCTTGATTTTTTTTTTTTTTTTCCTGTTAAAGTTAGGGCATGTTCCACTGTTTGGTAAGTCAGGTTTCTCCTGTTTCATCAGGTTCCTGTTGCTGCCAGATTAGCCTCAGTTTGGGTGCGAATAGCAAATGATTGAATTCTGTCTTACTATCCCTTCAGTTCTTTTGTTCCACAGAGGCCCTTACTACTAACCTCTGTTTGGGTGACTATATCATCTGGGAGGGTGCATGAAAAGGTTGCTTTGGTAGGAACTCATAATCCGTTTCCTCACGGTATGTTAGATGTGTAAATGAGTAAATGACCATTTTTGTTCACTGTTTTGTTACTGGGAATTTCTGCCCAAGATGTAAGTGGAAAAAAGACAAAAAGTAAGGTCATATGTTCAGAATGAAACTGGCAGGTTGCTACAAGTATGCCCTGTTTTTTAGGCTATGAACTTTTAGTGAAGTTGCATAGATGAATTCTTCAACTTGGTAGCAGCTATTATAATGATATTTGTGGGAATTAAAGTCTTAAAGCAAATGTATCAGTATTTGTTCATTAAGGCTTGTGAATTCCAGTCCATTAACATATTAAAAGTCACTTGTGAATCATAATGGTCATTCAACTATTAAATCTTTCCTATCTGACCAATAGCTGTAATTACCAGAATAACTGTAATTGACCTTTAATGGAAATTATGGTGGTAAAATAACCAATAATTATGAATGAGATTAGGAACTGAAAGTGAAAGTGAGTTTATGTCCCCAGAGTGAAATAAAAACCCTTCGTATACATGGGCTCTCCATTTATTGTAAGGAAAGAGGTAACACTTCCTTTCATTATAAACTTGACCTTGAGACTTGAGCAGCTTGAAAAATATATTTCTGTTCTCTTAAATGTGCAATCCAATTGTCGTAAGCTTCAGTTTATTTAAAATCTAACTTAACAATTGTAAATGCCTTTAGAATTTTTTTTAAAAAATTAATAACTTTGTATATACAACTGGTAAAATTTCAAGCTGTGTATTGATTCTATGTAACAGCAGGCATCTTCTGTTTATCAAAAGCAAGTTATTCATCCTGCTTCTTGCTGTATAAGAAATTGCAAAAGCTATGATCTGAAGACAAAACATCCCTCTTCTTCCTAATGGATTTTTGAAGCATGCACACAGACCCTGGTGAACTTTTAAAAAGCATGGAGTAGTCTTCATACAAACAAACCATATCCGATCTATTATCACATTTCAACCTTTAAGTAAATTTTCAGGAGATCTTAAATGATTTTTTTTTTTAAACAGTCATGATGGTTCTGCAAACCAGACTGAACTGATCAGTTTGCTAAATGCAAAGGGTTAGTCCTGTCCTGTGCACAGGCTTAGATGGTTATCTGAACAGCCAGTGGGTTGCAGCATATGGAAAAATTTCTTCTTCCCCCTTTCAGCCCCATTGTTGCTATTCTGACAGTATTAGAACTAAATTGGTTCAGTGAGAGAGTCAGGTAGAAATGGGAGTTGTTAAGAGCACGTAGCTTAGGGAAGGAATGTGAAGCAGAACAAGTAGGGAAAAGTGGGAAAACCCTTTTAGTAATGATAGCAAGGGTAGGATCTTGCATCAGTGCAATTTGTTTCATGGAATTGTATCCTTTAGGTAATTTTGCGTGCTATAATCAGTATTTGAGAGCTTGTGCATCACTAGAAAAATCCCTTTTTGCCTTTGAATTTAATTATAACTAAAAAAGCATGAAATTTTTTTGTAACCTTCGTTGAACGGTGTCATAATCTTCAATCCATGCAAAAGTAGAGTTAATAATGGCTTTAAACTAGAATAAAGCTTCTAGCAAATTACAAGGAGAATGTAGGAAATAGTAACTAAGTCTCCATCATCAAGTTCTTTATCCCTGTATAACTTGGTGATTTTTAATTAAATGCAAATGTAAAATTATCTTCAGTTCACTGGATGTTAAGATGCTTTCTGCTGCAGGGTGTAGACAAAAGTGTATCTCAGCAGGGTGGTTGAACTGTTCCTGTGTTTATCAAAGTACTGATAACTCTGAAAATTTTAAAATCTCAAAAGTAAAACTCATTACAAGACCAGATTAATATCTAGAGCATTCTCTGATACATCATGCAGTATGCAAGCTGGTGATAGCAAGAAGCTTGTTTGACGTCTCAGTAGTCAAAAAAAAATGCTTTTTTCAACTGAGCGTAGTTGAAAGAGGAACTAATGTATTATTGGCAATGCACAAAGACTGTCTTACCAAGATATTGTAGTCATGCATATGGATCACTAAATTTTTTTCGAATGCCAATCCATTACTAACAGGAAATTTTTGAAGGCAAAAAATATGTTTGTAAAAACACAGCATGCTCTTTACTCTGAAAAGAAGTTGTACCTGCCTTTTCCCATGGAAGCAGTAGACTCCCAATTGTTGTGCCCTGTATAGTAGTTGGCTATGGAAAAAAAAATGGGCTAGAAACCTAGTTAGAGAGCAAAAGATGAGCTTATAGAATAGATTGTCTACTTAAAAGAATGGCAGATGAATTTCTGTTAATTCCAAATGTATCTGTGCATACCTGTGCTGATAAAAATGTCTATAAAACTCAAAAATTTTTAGATCATCTTACTTTTTTAAGGGCTGTATGGATGTTATCCGCTGTTCTGATGTTAAGCCGTATGAACTTTTATCTTGAATGACAGTAAACTAGTTTGGGGAATTAAAATGAGCTTTCAGAGGTTCAACTACCTGGGATTATTCCACATGTTTAATGTAACATCCTCCTTTTTTGAACAGTAAGGGACATGCTTCACCTCATTGGTTTTGAAATAAGCCATGAGTGCTGCTTCTGTTCTTACACACATGGTTTACCACTAGTACTTACATGATATTGGGCACGTCTAAAAGAGCATGCCTGACAGAGTCCCTTGAGGGAAGGAATACCTAGTTCCAGGTTGATGGGATTTGGGTCTCAGCACTGTCAGGACTGGACAAGCAGCAGAACTTGAGGCTCAACAGTGCTGTTAAGTGCATGGAGACTTCAGGCACTTTCATCTAGGGGAGAGTTTGATTACAGCTTTGGATTTTGCTCGTGTTGTGTGTTCTTGTCACTTGTATGTCTGCTCAGACCTGTTTTCATCCCTGGGGTTCAAGATATTCAGTAGCCTCCAGCAACAGTGCTTTTGCTAGTCATGTTATAATATCTACAACAGTGAGAATAAATCTAACAGGCAGTGTGATTAACAGGGATGTAGCATTTGGGATCAAGCCTGAGAGTATTGAAGGGGATCTGATTCGTTTGTTGCCTCAATATATACTGCAAGAGGTTCTTAAAGGGACATTTCCCCTTTCATGCTTTTATCAAACCACAGTAAATGTGAGTTATTAGTTATGTAGCTTAAGTGCTACAGTTTATACTAATTGAACTCACATGTAGGCCTTGTCTAGTCTTCCAGGTTCTTTGTGCTGTGTAAATTAGAGTCATGATTACTGCTGTTGTCAGGAGGTGTCAGTTAATTTGTTCTGATCACACATTGGCATTTTGCTCAGTCACAGCAACTTAGGAGAACCTGGTCATTTGCAGGTACTTACCTGGTTCTGTTACTTCAGATTTCTTCTGTCACCTGGTTTCCCCAAACTACCAGATAAGATCCTCACTTTCAAATTAGGTTCCAGATGTTATATCTTCCATTTGCATCTTGGTTTAAAGTGGTCATGCTTTACTTTGGTTTTGTGTCATGTAGTAGTGAAAACTTCTGTACTTTGGATTCATAGGTTGCAGTCTCTTAAGTCACATAAAAATGATTAAACAATGAAGCTTTTAAACTCACTACTCTTCTCAAGTTATTTGTTAAAAACTCCTGATATAATTTAGCAGTCACTTAGATTTCCTTTTATCAGTCTCTTAATTACCTTGCCTGTTATCTACTAGGGCTTTTTTGAAGGCATCCAGTAGCTTACAGTAAAAGCTGGAAAAATAAGTTGTAGTATCTACAAGACCTTCATCAAACACATCATGGTGGGAGTTCCTTTCAAATTTTCCTAAGAGCTACTTTCTAATACTATTTTCAAAATAAAAATTACTGTGTGATAACTGAAGATGGTGACTTATTTCCCATTCTGTGTATGCAGCTTCTTGAATACACCGCTTGGTTGGCTTTTTGAAGTTCTACATTAAATTACAAGCTGGATGTTATATGGACATGGATATTCCTGTCTTTTGCAGTTTGTAGGCCACGTTTATTTGTTGTGTACTTAAATAAAGGATAAAACTGGGACTTAAGTCATCTGAAGAAGACTTAGGAGAAACAAGTTGACAAATCAATGGCATCTTCTTAAAGAGATGCAAAATCTGTAATTTAAATTGCAGAAATCTGGTAACAAAGTTGTATTTCTGTTTCTTGGGGTACCAATACATTAATTTGACTAATACACACATATTTTTTCACTAAAATTGACCCTTTTTAATCTCAGTTGCTTCAAAAAGGAGTTGGATATTGAAATTTTTTTAGGTATATGATGGGGAGACACTTCCTGGAAGCAGGTGGATTTTTTATAAGAACTTAGTAATTTTGAAATTTTCCTGGTCTGAAAACTGAGACAGTGAAGCAGCATATGTGTAACAGGTGGTCTGATCCGTGTAGGTGCTGTGCATAAATTAGTGGTTTAAAACTGAGCTTGTACTGATTAATAAGGAATCTTTTTGTTACTGCTGTCTTCTGAAATGAGCCTTGTAGTACCATAGCTTGAAGTAATTACCATAGTAATATAGAGAGGGGTGTGAAGAATATAAACTAATTTCTAGTAGAAAGGCTGGCATTACTTAGGTTTCTTTTTCTTGAAACTGATGACACTTCCTTTCCTCTTAACTGACCCAGTTACTTTGAATAATTTTCACTTTGCAATACTCTTGATCAAGTAAATGAAAAAACCATTCCTTGGTGATGACAAAGATCGTTCTGGTATATTAAAACATCTACATCTTTTTCTGTATTCCATGAAGACTTTTCATTATAACAATTTAGGTAACTGTCCAATAGCTGTCTTAATTTGTAGTTGTTTAGCACTGATGTAATACTTACATAAATGGCACTTTCTGTTGTGAAGTGGAAGTAGCCTCTGGGACTGGATAGAATCTTTGTGTGATGCTGGTCTCTGTGAAGTACTGATAAGAACTGGAGAAAGCTAAAGAAAACCAGGATAAGTTTGGTAAAACTTAATTTTCAGGGGCAGAAAATTGACAGTTATGGTACAGGGCTTTATTCTTTTCTACTGTTTGGTTTTAGCCAGTATGTGTATCTTAAAAGGGATAATTTAAAAATAAGATTTTGTACCATAGAAAATAAACCTAGGAAAGAATATGATATCTTTTCTGCAGATAACTGTTTACTGTTTTGCATTGTTTCTTGTGGTGGGATTCAGCTTCAGTATCACTGAAATTCAGAATAGATCTGGCTTTTAACTTGCAACAGGAATAGGTACATGTAAACACTCTTGTACTGTTTTGTTGTAACTAGAGTTTATTATCTGGGCTTTTGTAAATTTAATGCCCAGACTGGATTTTTAATGTTATTGGTATAAGTGATTAGACAACATATGTTCTAGAAACTTTAACTCAAACGTTTACAAAGTTGGACAGTTCAGGTGGTTCACTGTACTGTACAGTATTTGACCAAAAAGCAAAACTGTGGGAGTGGTTTATAAACCAAGGCTTAGCTTATGAAGGGACAACCTTAGTTCAAATAAAGCAATCTCTGTGTCTTATGTGCTTTGGGCTCTAAACCTGTCTTTATGCAGCCTCATTTCAGTAGAAACCAGCTAAAGAACAAAAAGGTTGAGTGTAACGTTTCTCTATCTGTGTGGGGCAAGCTGTCAAACAGCAATTAGGAATGAAGAGAACCTCCATTTTGAGGCCATCTGTGTAGGTTCTTTTGTCTGAACCTGACAAGAGGTCGTGGCAGATGGTGGGGTCACAAAGTCTGGCTTCTTTAGCTTGACAAAATGTGTTCATAAAGCTGGAAGAAAACCAACTGTTCATACTGGCTGAAGAGCATTGTGGCAAAGGACTGTAATAGTTTATGGACAATACCTTCTGGATCACTAAGCTTGACAGCAAATAACTTGTCAAAGATGAAACTAGTTTGCTTATCTGTAAACAGGCTAAAACTGCTTAGCAAATGTGTTCTTAACTGTTTTTTATTTGAGTAAATTACTTGGAAAGCCTCTTAAAGCAAGAGGGGGAGGTCAAACTGCATAATGAATTTTGGCTAGAGCTCCAGATGTTGTATTTGAAGAGCTTGTGTGGAAGGAGGAGGAAGGTAGAAAAAGAAAAGGCACATAAATCATAATTTTCAGATGTAGTGCAAGGATTCAGTATTTGGTCTTTGCTGTGAACACTGCAGGTTTATGGCTTTTCTGTGGCTCCTTCAAGTTTCAGGATTGCTATGCAGAGCCAGTAGTCCCTTTCCCCAGGGCGTGAACACATTCTCCGTAATGTGCTGTCTGAAGGCAGAGAAAAAGTTTATTATTTTCTTGGATGTTTTATTGTGAAACTAAAACTTACAGTTTTCATGGGAGAGTGGCTTAGTAGACAGAATTGTGTGGTGTTCGTATGCTGGAGTAACTGCTTAATTATGGTTGCAATAAATTGAGTCATTAAGGAAATGGAGAACACCTCTAAGTTGAACAAGATGTTTACCACTAACTCTAGTAACAGTTTAATTGATATGATGTCTGAATAAACCCAGAAATCTAAAGAAACATCCTAGAATTAAAAATTCTTCAGGATTGTCCAAAATCACTAATGCAGTGATGGTAGAGTTCCCCGTTAGCTATGCACACTACTGAAACAGTTTCTGGCACTTTTCTAGAAGGGAGGTGGAGACACTGGCATTTCTTAGACTTTCTGTAGGTTAAAAACCAGAGGAAATAGCATTAATTGCATCCTACGTTTTTAGCTGGTGAATTCTGCTATAAGTGGTCATGACTTACATTTGGTAACTAGTTTAGGCGTCTTTCAAAAGATCTGGCTGAATTGATTCCACACTTGAAAGTGTGAACAGTTCTTCCTCTCTTATACATCCAAGTGCAATTCAGATGTCTTTTGTAGTCCATTTTTTTAACAGCAAGTAGTACTTACAAAGTACTTTTGAAGTACTTAAACCCTTTGTCAAGTTAATTCTATATTAAAATTGGTTTGTGCTCCCAGCATTGACTTGTTTTGTTTTGGGTTTTGGGGTTTTTTTGTGTGTAACATTGTAACTTGCTTTGTTCTGTTTTGTGTAAGACTTCTGGAACTTTGATTTAAAGAACAACTCACTTCAAGTACTTTCAGTATACCAGAATGTCTTTTCCTGGAATTTTAATATGATAATTCAAATTACATAGGGTTAATAAAAAAGCCTGAAAATACTAAAAAGATGAGTTTGTACTGGAATATTTTTTTCTTGGATGTTTATACATTGCATAGTATTTCCTACTTTTTATCAGAACCTTTGGATGTCTGCAGTGATGCAGTTAGAAGCTTTCTCTGTTGTTGGAGGCTAAAGAGAAGATGGAGAGAATTAATTCACTTCCAGTTTTTAGAGTCTGTCTGCATTAGATGCAAATGATTGCATGGTTTTAATGACAAGATTTTAGTAGTAGTATGATGTACTTTGCTAGCATATTAATGTAGTTAGGCCTCTGTGTAAGTTGGGCCTTTATCTATAAGATTACTCTGCCTGTTACAAGCAATGTACACTTCTAGTATCTGTGCAGAACCTGACTACTATGGTGATTGATTTTATCAAAAAGTGTAAAAGAAAAATATCTATTCTCTGGAAATGTAGAGTTTCAGCTTGAGAGGTAACTGAAAATTTATTTATACTAAGATATTTTATTAATTTTCTTACAGGATGTTCATTTTAAAAATTCTGTGAAGATGAAAAGACATATCTTATGGTTTTACGGAATATAAAGCAATACTGTCTGACATGACGGCAAAAAATGTAAGTACAGTTCTACAACGTATTTTTTTTAAATATATATATATAGGCATGCTGCCAGTCACTTCTGGCTTTCAGAATTTGAAGGTCTTTGTGTTTGATTTCTTGTATTTGTCCGTACAAGAAATCAAACACATATACTTTCAAATTCAAAAAACCTTGTCTTATTTTTATATACCACAAATGCATACCCCATAATCTTCTGTAGTGTTTTGATAAATAGAAACTCTTCAAGGATGTAGAGTTTACTCAGCTATAGATCAGGTTGATAACTGGGGCAATGCTTTATGCTGTTTTGTTACTGATCCTTATGGGTCCCTTCCAACTTGAGATAGTCTATGACATATTCTGTGATTCCTGTAACATTACTCCAAATTTATCAGAGAGCTTCTCATACTGTTGCAGCATCTCGCCTTTGACCAGGGGAAAAATCCTTCTACTGAGTCCAAGTCTCAAAACTCAAGAAAAAATGTAAAGTTGGCATATTTATTTACAAATGTTGGTACACTTCCGGTTTCTGGAAGACTGAGGGCCTTCCTGTTTCTTTGCCACATTAACAAGCCTCTAGTGTGGTGTCTAGAGGCTCTATATTTGACTCTGCTATTGTGATTTCTGAGGAAGCTTATGAAATGTCTAACATTCTGACCTTAATTTTCTGCCTAATTATCTGTGCTTCCTGAGGTACACAATTTGTGTAGAGAACAGTTCTGATTAAGCTTGGTGGTCAGTGAATTGAGTATGACTTCAGGCCCTAGGCAGTTTACCTGTTGACTGCCTTTGATAGGGCATCCTGCAGTCTAATTAAATCTGAACAGGTTTAGGAACCAACATGGCTCAGGAATACCCCAGAGGAAAAGTGCAGGTAGCCCTAGGGTGGCTCTCTGTTAAGTAACTGCAAAAGCTTTTTTGCCTATTTGCTTAGATTCATGCCAAGGGCATAGTTCGGTTAAATTAATTCTCAAGTCTCAGAATCGTCTTTTTTGTTTTGCTTTATTAATAGTTTTATTTGGTGTGTAGTTCCAGGTAAGGCTTTCAGATGTCTTAGATCTGTTCGATTCAAGCTGACCACACCAGAAAATAAATTGTGTGTATGCAAAGCCCTTGACTTACTTATTTCATAGGCCATATTCAACTGTAGTATAAAGAGGTAATTCTAGTGATGTATTGGAATAGCTGCAGAAATCCAAATCATTTGTGGTTTTGACCTTTTGTTCAATGCAGTCAAACGATAAATACCAATGCCAGTAAAATCCGTGGAGTGTTATGTGATAAGGTCATAGAGTGACATAGGCTGGAAGGCATCTCAAGAGGCCATCTACTCTGGTGCTTTGCGTAAAGCTCTTTGACACTTGGATTCGGAGCCCAATTGCTCCATGCTTTGTTAGGGCTGCTCAGGGCTTTGGGGTTTGAAACAGATATAGGACGTTGTCTGAGCAACATGCTCTTGTGCTGAATACAAAAATATGTTTTTATTGTTGACTTTAACGCAAGGCTATAGTTACTTTATAGAGTAGATATTTTATTGGTATGTATGCTTTGAAATTTTGCATATTAAACTATGCAAACCTAGTTACTCAGTTAATGTTTCTGGGTTTATTTACAGAAAATCAGTTACTGTGGTGCAGATGGAAGTAGAACTCAGTTTTCATATTTAAGTATACCTTTTCAGCAGATTTACAAAATAAATTACAAATCTTTATTTGTCTATACAAATAAACAATATTAACCCTTGTAAAAACAAGGGTGGTCATATACTTTCTGTACTGATTTGTAGCACTTCTTCAGGATTTCCCAATCTTAGTTACTCAGAATTGCACGCTCAGGCCAGATATTTCAGCCCTAGTGTTTTCTATTGCTGTTAGAAGGCATAAGAATGTTTCTGAATTTGGAGAGTTCCAAGAGTTTAGAGTACATCTGTGGGTTTCTGAAGCCTGAAACCTGTTTCACATGTAAGGTTAGTGTTTGTTACGCTTCCTGAAATATTTTGATGGTCTGTGGAGTGAGTTGAGGGAGTAAGTTTCTCTACTTCTCTTTTTTTTTTAATTTCCGTTGAAGCATCAAGGAAAGGGAACTTTAAAGTACTGGAATTTGGCTATCTTCTGGAAAACTCTTAAAGGGCACTTACCTTTCATCAAACTTGTACACATCAGGAAGCTATCACCTCCGTGTTCTGAAATCACTACCCCTCAACTGGGACACAGTAGTCTAGGGATGTTTGTGCTCCTAATGCATAGCAAGAACAAAGTGCAGCGAGCTTAGGCTAAAAATGTCTTTGCATCTCACATGCATAAGCTATGTTGAGCAACCTTGTCTCCAAGGAAGCTTGCGGTTCAAGCACATAGCAAAATGCTTCCCTAGATTGAATGTGTATGTGAGATGAATAACATTCCGCATCATTGTTTTTCTTTGCTAACTTTTTGAGTACATGATGGGAGAATTACCAAGGCTGGGCTCACTGCTGACCTTCTCTAAATGCAGGACACTTCCACTATCTGTTTGTGGAACACTGATCATGGGAAATTTGACCTTCCGTAGAAAACCAATGAAAGCAGCTAAAGAAAGAAGAATAAAATGTTAAATAAAAGTTACAGATTCTCTTGGAGATTTTTACATGCTTACCATATACATTGTACCTAGATGTAATTAAAATCACCCTGGATTATTTCATTCTTTCCTTATATCATAAAATGTGTTTTTCTTGCCTGTTCTGTACTTCCATTCCTATCCATTCTCCAGGTAAGAAGGCACCAAGACAGTATTGAGAAATGGGGGGAAAAATGAGCAAATATTCAGTTATTTTTAGGATAAAATAAATAACAGGACTGAAGCAGATTATTTGAAGACTGTTAGGTTGGATTATCTGATCTGAATTTATATATGTGTGCTTGTAAAGTTACTTGTCACTGCCTCTCAGAGGGTGGTTGCCTTATCGTAGGTAAGGTTAGTTAAACGGTTATACTAGTTCTTCTTTCACATGTCACTGTGGAAGAAAATGTATTAGTTTGCTGAAGTTGGTCAAGAGGGTCTTAACCCTTAAAACCTGTTTTATACAGGAAACTCTTCAAAACAATGTAAAGGACATTAGCTGTTCTGCACTGACAGTCCATGCAGGTTTCTTTTAGTTTGTGTTGCAAGCCCTTTTTAGGTCCTATATGAGTTACTTCTGGGAGTGATACTACTACAGTATGTCTACGAATGAGTCTGTTAGGGCTTACAGGTATAAGAAAACAGCCAGTTAATGGATTCACTACCTATCTGCGTGCTATAATCTGAATTAATTCTAGGGAAGGGAGAATAAAAACTTTTCAGGTTAATGGGAAAGTTAATTTCTGTAAGGAAAAAGAAGGATTGCAGGCAGAGTTCTGCTACTTGAACAGTATGTCAAGCAGTGGAGAAGGCTGATAAAGCTACAAGAGCAGCTTGTGACAGTTTGCCCCATCCAAGAGCCTGGTTGTTCTTTTTTTCTTTTCCCTTGCCCCATTTGGAAACCCCTTCACCTACTAGGACTTGATGGAAGTACTTAACAATGCAGATGTCTGTCAAGAGCTTGCTTCATGGCTGGATTTGTCTTGCTGCAGATGGACAGAAGTAGGAGTCCTGCTCCTGCTCTGCCCTGTAATCCAAACACTCAGGGGCAGTGTTATAAAGCAGAAATACCACATGTATTGGTATTATAGCTGTACAAAAGGCAATAAATGATACCTATGTAAGCATGGGATTGTTTGCTGGTTTCAGTTTAGCAGTAGTGAAATGACAAGATTCCCAAAAGCAGTAGGTGGTACAGTCGCTCTGTGACTATGTGACATACAGATAACACCATGGCCTAGGACCTGTCTGACATTGAAGTGGAGTGCTATAAAGTTGTTGTTCTGCTGCAGTATTGTAATACTGCATCACACTTTGTTTCTTCTGAGGGCTTAGGTTGATAATTGTATCATAAGAGAAATTCCTTTAGATCTGCCACACTTCTCATTTCAGGTCTCATGAAGATTGTTTTCAAGCTCTTCTAAACTTAGATACAAAGATTATAAAATTGAGAGAAGGGCTTCTGTTCGTTGGATGGTCTTTATAAATGTGTTACTAGGACCATCATAATGAAAATTTGTATTTCTATGCAAACTAAAATTCTGCTGTAATTCTTTATCATTTGGATCACTGAAGTGCAAGATACAACAAAAACCACCCCAAGTGCTTTGTTGCATTTTCTTAAATAATGAACCCATTAAATTATCTAAATCTTCCAGAGAATTAAAGGTAAATGTTTGAATTTTCATAATAGGTGGAGAGTCATCTTGGTCTGACAATGCATATGTCTATCATCTTCAGTGTTTTAACTGAAGCACCAATATGAATCAATAGGGAAACATACAGTTGTAAATCCAGAGCTGAAAGTTCAGTTGTGAACAAATTGCAGTGCTCTCTTTGAAGGCATTCATAGGAATTGTAATTCTTATCTTTTCTCTTGGAATGAGTTAAGGCCCTTGTATCTTACATTCGATATTTACCCCTGTGGCTCCCCTGTTCCTTCTCCTTATTAAAATTTTCTCCTATTAGTGGTGTTCTGTTTCTTGCAAAGACAAGGGTCCTAGAGAGAAGAACAGCTGATACTGTTACTTACTGTGCAAAGGCAGCAGTAGTATGATGCAAGAAGGCTTTTCATCTTGACTTGGCAGTCATAAGGCCCTTTATAGGTGCTATATGCTATGCAAATTAGTAACTTTTCCAACTTTGTTTTAAAGATCTCCTTAAGAATATGTTTTCTGCGGAAGGAAGCACAGTGACCTCTTCCCACATGAGCTCTCCTGGCTGCCCAAGCACAGGGAGAAAGCACGCTAGAATGCTGCTGTTTTCCATAGCGATAGGAAACGTTTTGTGCTTGTTTTCGTGTCTTCCTCCTCTTCCCTCTACTCAAACCCAGGCCATGTCCTTACCAGCCCTGCTTCATTGCCTCTGCACCGCTGCCACCTGGTGGGAGACAGGAGGGAAAATGGAGAGGAAAAAATGAGATACTCGCTGTTTCAAAAGCAGCTTCTGGTGATACCATAGTCTACAACAACCAAAGCACTTGATTGCCCGTTAGAAATAAGGTGACCGTCTAGTTGCATGTGACAGGAAAGAGCAAGTCTGATAAAGGCAACATTTGAGATAAATTGATGAACTATGACCATCCCTGAGAGCTTGTTTTACAGAAGCAGGACTTAGCTCATTTAGGCAGTATTTTATGTAATACAACAACAGTTAATGTTTGTATGTTGTTCCTGATGGTGAAAAAAATCTTAATAGTAGTAGTTTCAAAAGTGTGTATCACAATGCTGTATGCAGATTTTCCTCTTCAAAAATTACTTACCAAATATAAGTTCTCTAGTGGAACTGTGCAATTGAATGCTTGTAGTAGGTATTTGTTGTTCTTGTGTAGTTTATTTTTAGTGTTACATTACTACTGCTTAATTTGCCTGCAATTAAATTATTCTCTAATTTGATATGATTAAATTTATACAGGTGGCCCTAGTGTATGTTCTATTATTACTACATACATCTGTAAAATACAACAAATACTTGATCCTTGACCATATGATTGGTTTTTCTTAACTTGGATACCTGAACCCTTTGTCCCAATTATTTACAGAAGTACCCAAATGTTATAATATTTCAGAAAGAGATTTAGAAGTATTTAGTTTAATTGCCTACTGTTCCAACAGAGCTCAATCCTTCAGTGCTTATCACAGCTTCTGTCTTGGAAGCAAAACAAAATGCTTTGTTCAACAGAGGTTACTAAGGTGGTGCAAGCATAACGCTCTGAAAGTGCAGAGTGCCTTACCAATACTTGTTGTTGCTGGGCCCATCCCTTATTAGCTGGGATTTGAGGGACTTTCCATCTCTTCCCTCTCTCATCCAGGAACAGCAATCTTGCATTTTTCTATACAAACTCCACCTTTCTACGCTTTGTGTACATGCCAAACTCTGAGATGCACCATTCTTCATGCCTCTGGTACCTCAGGGTAAATCAGTTCATCTCTGAAGACTAGGGAATGTATTTATAATGCATCAATAGTCACATCTCAGACCTGTAGACTGCAGCTTTGTACTGAGAACACTGGACATGAGGCAGATGTCTGCTGTGTTGTTCGTGGCAGCTGCCCTGTTTGACTTGGAGGGGACAGTGACCTACACCATAATAATCAGAATGTACTGCTTGGGTCATGTATAGTACAGTATCAGGATATTTAGGGGCTTTTTTAGGTAAGAACTTAGGTAAAATTGCAGTTTGTCTTCATATATACGTAGTAAATTACTTGGATCCTTTGCTTTCTATCTCATGCTCTTGTTAGACTACTGTCTGTAGGATTATGATGTTTCAGAAATGTAGAACACATTAATTTTGTAACACTGTTAGTTGCATGCTAAAAAACATAGAAAGCTTTCTGGTATTTTAAGACTGCAAAAATGTTTTGTTCAGGTTGGTGTGACTTCCACAAATGGAGACTTGAAAGGATTTATAGATCAGAACCAGAGTCCAACAAAAGGTAAGAGAATTTTATTTGCATACATAGAAAAGATATGTACATTAAGACTTATTTCTCTGTTATATTTACTAAATTAGTAGTGTTGCTGATTTCACTGCATCTGGTCTGTTCAGTTTTGGAAAGCTCAGAATTTAAATGTCTGAAATGTGTTTCATACATCCACACTGGTAGTTGTTTTATTGTTGGCATGCAAGTGTCAGTAACAAAGATTGGAAGATCTTCAGGTTTTCAGGTGGAGTGGTAAAAATAATTAGAAGATAAAATAAGCCCTTTTTTTCCTTTCCTTGATGGCAAATGATGTGCTGAATTTCTTGATTTTTACCCCACTCATGAAGTTCTTAGACTCTGTTGTAGTCCAAATAGGAAAGAAGGTTAAGCATGACTTCATGTGGTATCTTGTGGTACTTTTATAAGCATTCTGTACAATTTTCAGTAGTAATTGTATTTTGCCCTATCCTGTTGCATCTTAAGCATTTCTAGATTAATCACTTTTGACTCTAAAACAGTGTATTGGCAGTCAGAACCAGCTATAGGATTCCAATAAAATAAACCAGCAACCCCTTACCAATGTTAGAAACCTTGAGAATTTACAAGTTGGGAAATGCTTCAATCAAGCTTTCTAAGTAATTACTGGCTTGCTGTTATCCACTGCAATAAACAAATGCATATAGAAGCTTCAAGAATGATTTTTGACTCATCACAGCATTTTAGGTGCATCAGGCTTAAGAGTCTGAAAAAATAAAAGTCTAAACATAAAAAGGCTAGAGCTACAGTATCTTTCTAGTTTTCTAAACTATGCAGAATGTTACAGACTGGGTTTAGGTCTTTGAGAATTAATTTGTGGTGCACTGGTGAGATAATTGCCCTTTGTGTTGTATTCCTTTATTTTGTAATTATTGCCATAATACTATGGAAAAAGACTAAAATAAGTACAACATTTTAAAATCATTTCTGTGAGAAAGCAATTGATTCTTCAGAGAATAACTAAATTGAGTAACTGTATAAACTATAGGACACTGCTGTTAGTAGTAATATCACGTGATCCTTATCCCAGTTGTTATTAGAGTTTGCTTCTGGGATGATGGATGTATTATTTACCTCCATTCTTTTATATTTTTTAAATGTTTTGCTCTAATGATTTATATTTTTTTAACCTTGAGGTAATTAAAAATCACTGACATCTGTTGAGATACAACAACTTTTTTGTGCTGGCTTTTTCTTCTTGGAGAATCAAATATTCCTTAAAAGCTGGAAAAACTTGCATGCCAGTTATCTTACTTTCTATCTGAAGTATTACTTCTGGCACATCCACTGTTGAACTCTTGAAACTAAGGAAGGGGAAGGAAACTCCAGACAGGCATTCAGACCCACCATCTCCTAACAGGGCTTTGTGAGCTTCCTAATGAATACAGGTTTTATTGTTTTATCCATTATTTAAGTTAACTCATTTGCTATAGTAAAACTAAAGTAATTTTATTGCTATATGTCCAGGTGTGCTCATGATGCTTTCAAGAAGATCCTTATTTGAGCAAATGGCCTCTCTCTTTTGCTCTTGAACATATCATAAATCCATCATACTTCAGTCTAAGAACACTGCAAAGGCACATTATGAGCACACCTGGACATATAGCAATAAAATTACTTTAGTTTTACTATAGCAAATGAGTTAACTTAAATAATGGATAAAACAATAAAACCTGTATTCATTAGGAAGCTCACAAAGCCCTGTTAGGAGATGGTGGGTCTGAATTTCAAGTACTGGAAAATTTTGTTTAGTAAATTTGCAGGGTTTGGAGTTTTTTCTAAAAAGATTATTTACTGTGAGTGATTATTTGTTATTTGCCTGTAGCACAAACATACTAATTTAGTACCAGTGTTGCATTGAAGGAACACTTTGGATTCCGGCACTGAGCCATGAGCACACAGCAAATTCCTTGCAAATTTTGTCTTCTTTTTTAATGAACTTTGATCTTTTCTTATACTGTGAAATCTGTTGTGTAATCCTGGTTTTACTGGGTTTAAATCTGAAAAATAGTGGACTGTTCTTGGTAAACCCACCACTTTGCCTAGGAACATTAACACTGCAGCCTGGGTCTTTGAGGATTGTTTCAAACTGCAGGAGAATATCTTGAAACACCTAGCAAATCAGCTGTTGCTGTTTCTGTACTCGTAGGTACAGCTGCAGTCTCATTCTGTAGTATTAGCACCACTAGATATGCAGGGGAAATCTGGCATTTTTCACACTAAAAATGCATAATCAAAACAGCTAATCACTTGACCCTTGCACCCTAAAATTGCTTTCTCTGCTTTTTTTCTGTTCACAGACTTAACTTTCAAAATCTCTTTTCTCCCCGAGTTTTTCCCCTGAACCATCTGAAGCAGTTACTGTGTTGCTGCTGTTCCAGTGTGTGTTAGATCAGGCTTCATTTATCTTTCCCACAGTGACCTATAGTATCCATGCCCAATCTCTGGATATTTTTCCAGATGTATTTTGCTACAGGAGAAGTTAATGCTCACAGACTGCTTAGGTATCTCAGTCTAATTTGTAAGTCTTCTAAGTACTGCTGTCTCACTTCTGCTGATTTTTAAATCCTGAATTACTGTTCCTGAATAAGTTGACAGGTTGTTTGGTTTATCTGGGGATTCAATTTTCTTACTACTTGCTTGTTTCCTGTGCTTGTTAGTGAATACTGTGGTCTTTTGGTCTTCTTGCTGTAGCTTATTTTGATTCAGGCTTTTTGGAGTACTTTCAGTATTTTTTTATTCCTTGTATAGATGATATCTGGGGAAAAGAAGCATTTCTGGTACCCAGCGTATCTAAATACAATACAGATTTACTAAGGAATTGGATGTTTTAGATGTGATAACTACAGAATTAAAGCACATACATCCAAATTTGTAACCCTCATAAAAAGACTTGCTGCCTAATTCTGAAGGGAACTAGATATTTCTTCCTGGGTGTGCCTACAAGAAATACCACAGTGCTCAATAGAGCATTAACTCAGAATGTTGTTCACTTTGGTTAGTCAGCAATTCCTGTTCAGCAATTTACTTTCCTACATTTGTTGCCTTTAACTCATAGACAACAGGCTCTTTTGGCTCAAGGATCTCCAGTTGGAGCTTTTTCCCTCTGCTTGAAACAAATATTCATTGGATCTGAGAGGCAGTGCCACACGTGGATGTCTTTTGACTGATGGCCAGGGTACTCCCCTAATGCCAGGGACCACTTGTTGCAAGGACAGTCTTGGGGTAAAGTAAAGTATTCTAAGTAGTTCACACAGCACAGTCTGGCTGTCTCCTTTCAGAAAAAGTCATTTTTGCTCAGTCTTTGACATAGTAGATTCTTCTTGTTAGAGGCAAAATTGTTCAGCTTTCAACTGAAAAGCAAGCTAGGCTGACTATGCTTTCTGTATCTGAAAGTACCTGGCAGACTAGTGATTTTAAACTATTCCTGTAGGAGACCTGCATTTTAGTTCTCCCACACAGAAAAAAATGGCCCTGGTTCTCACTCTTTAGTGAATGAATGCACTTGGGTTACTGAGTGCAGAAGGCATGCTTCCTCTAGTGTTCCAGAGCACAGAGATGACTGTTGCTCTTCTTAGCCTTGGGGAGAGATCTGTACGTTCGTGTTAGGTGTTCTTCTAGTGTTTTATCATGTATTGTGCCTGTTGAGAGAAACTGCTGGTATGCTCCATGCTAACAAGATTGACATGCTCCGGGGTGTAGGCAGAACTTTGGTGCCTAATACAGTTAATTGACAACAAATAAGGTACTCCGTTATTTAGGCAAAATGCTAGATGTCTTTGTGGAGTTGGATCGTTCTATTAAAAATTAATTATAATAGTTCAAGCTAGTTCTTAAACAGGTATGATTAGGTTATGAATGAGCTGGATAGTGACAGTTTATTTGTGGGTTTGGGGTCATTGTTTCAAGGTGTGAGCGAATTAAATCGGATATACTGTAGAGTTATGTTGAAAAGTTGGATGTGTAACCAGAAGAATTTAAAATTTAATCTGTTTGGGAGACATACCCAGTCGGTAAGTTAAATGCAGTTTTGTAATCCTGTTGGTACCTAATACAAAAATATAAAAGCAAATATTTTGCCACTGATTCCAAGCAGAGGGCATATCTGTGTTACAACTTGGTCACTTGTCCCATAAAGCCACCTCACCTGCCCTCTGTGTGTGTACATGGATGCCAATGGCTTTGAGGGCTCCATCCTGGTTTAAAGAGTAGTCCCAGGGCTACCTGATCTGCTGAGTGTTGGAGCTGCAGGTATGAAGCCCTGTAACAACGTCAAGGTTTGCATCAGATATTTCTTGCAAAATCATTTTAGCAGTCGAAGCTGCTGTAAATCCAGTGAGATGTGGTGCCATCAGGTGAGCACTCGTAATGAATTCACACACCTGAAATGAGTTAATTAGTTACGTTCTGCAGGGACAGGTGAAGGGACAGCCTGTCCTGGACATTCCTTTGAACAAAACACCTGAACTCCAAATTTGAAAGCAACTGCAGATTTAAAAAAACCTGCTCTGTCTGTGCGGTCGCGCCGGAGAAGGTGAGGTGTGCTGGGCTGGGGCAGGGC
>JAVJGJ010000003.1:12139117-12151133 GCA_035590215.1 Microhierax caerulescens | reverse complement strand
GATCTTTGTGGAACTGAAATGCAGTTGACTAACAAACAGGTTGACACGATATGCTCTGCCCTGGTGAGGCACATCTGGAGTGCTGTGTCCAGTGCTGGGCTGCCCAGGGCAAGGGAGACAGGGGGCTACTGGAGAGGGTCCAGCAGGGGGCTGCGGAGATGGTGAGGAACTGGAGCATCTCCCACATGAGGAGAGGCTGAGAGAGCTGGGAATGTTTAGGCTGGGGAAGACTGAGAGCGTATATATCTACATATAATGATATATACACATATATCAATACATATAAATATCTGAAAGGGTGAATGTCAAGAGGATGGGGCCAGGCTCTTTTCAGTAGTGGCCAGTGATAAATCAAGGGGCAACAGGCACAAACTGCCACACACGAAGTTCCATCTGAATACGAGGAAGAACTTTGAGGGTGATGGAGCACTGGGACAGGCTGCCCAGAAAGGTTGTGGCGTCTCCTCTGGAGACAGCCAAAACCCACCTGGATGTGATGCTGTGCAGCCTGCTGTAGCAGGAAGTTGGACTTGGATGATCTCTAGAGGTACCTTCCAACCCTGACCATTTTGTGATTCTGTGAGTGTTGACAGCAGGTCAAGGGAGATGACCCTTCCCTTCCATGAGCCCTGGTGAGGTCACTCCTGGAGTACTAGGTCTAGATATGGAGCTCCCCAGTAAAAGGGAGACGCAGACATAGTAGAGTCCAGCCAAGGGTCATTAATATCATGAAGGGACTGGAACATCCCTTATATGAGGAAAGGCTGAGAGAGCTGGGACTGTATGGTTTAGGTTGGGAAGGGGTAGTGTTGGATATGAGTTAATGTTTTTCATAAACTTCCGAAGTTGGGCATTGGTTAGAGTTACTACAGTTACAATAAAAACAACAGCAAAATCAGTAGAAATTACCAGGGAGGGTTGGTTTTGGGGAAGAAAAAATTCCTACCAGACTTTGAGCTGCAAAACTCCCAATGAGAATTTGTTTCTGAAAAAAAATGCTTCCTGCAGCAAGGTGGTTTTGTTCAAAACTCATAGCTGCTGATAGGAATTAAGAGGTGATACATCTGATATAAAAGGAAGAAAGTCTAGTAAGGTTTAACTTGCATTTTATAGGTTGCATTTTCAGTTATACAGTTTCCAAAGTACGCATGCTTCTAGCTTATTTTAAAAGTACTTTACGCATGATCTGCAAGTAAGAGATATTCCCAAAAGTAAATTAAGTCACTTAAACACACAGAGAAGTCACCTGGCAGTAGAAGCTTAATTTTCAATAGATAATGACCTGAAAATTCAAAGAACTCAGAATTTGTAAGTGCCTGTAAAAAAAAAACATTACAAAAGTTACTGAAACCATATTTTGTTGTCTTTCATTGGGAATACTCTTGCACATAAAAAAATTAATCTATTTCACAGGTTAACCATTCTGTTTGCCTCCTAAACAAGATAGTCTGTCTGTATCTCAGTGAAGACACTGGGTACTGATCCACTTTTGTCTATTAACAGTTTATTGACAGTTATTAGTTAATTGGGTGTCGAAGAAAGAAGCAACAGTTGTCAGCTGATTGACTGTGGGTGGCATACTTGATTCTTGTCTTAAGATGTGTAATGTAGACTTAACACAGTAGTTTTGGTGAATTGTACTGTCCTCAGTTAAAACTTTTTTGTTACTATATTCTTAAAACTATGAATTTACGTGGTGGTCTCTCTGTTACTGTGGAGGGACGTGGGAGTCCAGCTCTAGACCACGAGTCTTGCAATAGGCTCTGTGAGGGAGGATCCCTTAATCAGACCAAATTGCAATCCAGATTGCTTTGGGTGGGAATCTTTAACTTTTAATACAACTTCACAATGAACTTTGTTCCAATACATATTTTTTTTATGCAGCACCTAACTTTTACTAAGTCTATAGGGCTGATGTTTTAGAAACTTTTCAATGCACAGGACTGGCATATGCCTACGTTACTGTAGTGGAAGCAGTAAGGCGGGCATCTGTCTCTATTTTTCCTTTCTTTTTTCTCTAATTAACATATTTACCATTTTCTGCCTTTCCTTGCGATACAATCTTTTGCTTGCTTTAACAGACATCTCTGGCAACAATGCCAGTTAAGTCAGCTGTGGTCACCCCACAGCTGCTTATAAACATTTTCCTTTTCTTTGTGCTAGTGTCACTGCATAGGTGTCTGAGCAGTTCAATGGACTCGGGAACAGATTCAGCCAAAGAACACCCGTTTTTCCCCCTTGCCAAAGGAAAAGAAGGCAAGTTCACTGCATAGCCATGGCCGTGGCTGTGCGCACTGGCAGGCAGGAACGAGCACTTGGGATGAGGTCTGCATAAACAAATTCTAGTGGCAGTGTGCTGAATATCTGACCAGGGGGTGGGGTGGGTGGGGTGGTGTTACAGCTCGAGGCCTGAAGAGCATTGGGAGTTCATTGTGTGCTTGAAGAGATCTGCTAAAATGGCCAAGACAACAGAATGGGTTATGAATAGGCCTGCGCTTGGTACTTTGAGATTCATGTAACTGTTAACTGCTCTAAAGTTGTCCCAAATGGACAGAAGACTGAAAATGTATTGGTCACTGTAAGCCTGATGTATGCTGAAACATAGGCTGCCCCATTTTGGTTTGTTTTTTTTCACAGATCTTTTTGATTTCATGTATTTCTAGATACGCATGTGCTTCTACAGACTATGGAAGTTTTAAAAGTTAGGTTTATAATATAGCAAGTTTGTGCAATCAACAAATGTACCAAGAAAACATGCTTATACTAATAGCGTGTTAATAATTCAGTTTTTTCTATATGCTTTTGTAATACTGTGTCTTGATCCTGAAGATCAGTTTATGGTTTAGTGTAATAGAGGACCCTAAAGAAACTTCACACGTTATTGCAAAATATCCTAATGGACTTCCAGTGTTTCACAAATCTGAACTGGGTTGTTTTGCCGTTGCCATTGAGCCATAGGCTGTGTTATTTAAAATGGCTTTTCATTGATACCTCTTAAAAAATGTGGACCTACGTTTCAGAGCTCTGAATATGAAAGCCAAATCACCAACATTTCCCTGGTGTTCTATCTAAAAATCCAAAGATTTGTGGTTGTTGTTGATACATGCATTGTATGTGACCCTAGCGCATTGGTCTGTGCTTCCCATCAGCTATGGTTTCCTTCAAACTAGCTGTGGTAGATTCTGTAGATTCTCTGGTCGATGTTATTTCTGATTATCTTTGCAACTAAGCTGCAGACCTAACAGATCTAATTATACAGGGAAAAAAATCGCTAAAACCTTTTTAGCTTTGTATTTGTGTAGGAGTCCCATGTTTGTGTGAAGTTAAGCTATTTAGGATGCCTCATGACGGTTTAAAGTTAGTCTTGTGGGATGATTAGTTAGTGTGTGCATGTGAGCATACATGTACGTAAACATGAGTAACTGTGCTGTGACTGCTTGAAGCTGAAGATCATTTAAACTGATTTTTTCTTTGTGTGTGCAAGTAAAAATATTTTGCAAACGCTGAGAAGAGTAATAGTTATGTATATGATCATGTTTTCCTAAATATAAAAGAATAGCAACACTGTTTTTTTCCATGAGAAACAAGAGTAGTGGTGACTGAAGGATGGAAAAATAGTTTATGTAGAAGTGCTTTTGTTCTAAGAGAAACATCTATGTCCGTTGGCAGATTTTTACTTTAAATTTGCATCAGTGACAAGCATGCTCAGTTTGAAGTGGTTTTATATTGCAGTTAAAGCCTCTCTATGAGAGTTTTAAGTGGGTTTCTTTCCCATGTGGTCAATTTTCCATAGGTAAAATGGGAGTAATGACACTGACCTCCTTTGTGCTTTGAAAGTACTGCTGAGAAACAGTATGTAAGAATTTAGTATTATTATACAAATCATTCTAGTTTGATCCATCATTGCTGACCTTTTTGATCAATGCAGTAAGATTACTGTGATTCGGAGGCTGATGGGTCTCACTGTGTTCAACTTATCACTGTATGCACTGCTGTTTTTCAGTGGAACATACATCAGTGTAATCTTTTTTGTCCCCACGTGGTGGATGTTATTAAAACTTGGCATTTATTTGGAATTTGATCATGTTTAAAGTCTTTATAATTGCTATGTGATAAAGTATATACGATTAGTTTGGTTATATTTCTGCTTTAAGTTGAATACAGAAATTGTTCAATACTTTTTAAAGTCTGTTGAGTATTTTTAAATGGTCTACAAACTGTGACATGTACTTTCCTCCTACTTTTTCTATGCTGTTCTATAAATAAGACTTGAAGAGATTGTTCCTGTTGATGCTTGCTGTTTTGTACCTTGCCTTCAAAACTTTAGAAATCGCCAGTTCTTCAGCAAACAAAGGTGCATTAACCTCAAAAATTTGGTGTAAGATGCAGGTAGTCAGCAAGCAAGGGCCTGCCTTCTGAGTTGGTTGTACTTGGGTGGGCAATTTCCATTTCATGGTGATGTTTTTACTGTGCTGGGACAGGTCCTGGCCAGCTCCAGCTCTTTCAGTGGCAGCCACGTGCCAAACCCCTGGCCTGCTGCCTAGTGAGGGCTGCGGGCAGGGCAGGATGCTCTTGGAATTTGGATTTCTCTTTGTTTAGAGCAGAGTAGTGATGCTGGCAGTACTGACTGCAAAATCCGTCTCTTCAGGTTGGGTGCTGATGTGAACTTTTTTGCAAATGCATTAATCTTTTGGAGCAGCTAACTGAACCAACTATCATGTTTGCCATGAAGAGAGACGGGAAGGTCGTGTTTTCACCATTAAATATTTGGAACAGTTGAGGTCGCATGAGTATCTGGACTATAACATTATTTTTGGAAAAAAAAAAATAAAAGAGGAGAAAGGGAGTATTCTATTCATAAGTGAAAAAAACTTTTTGTTTACCATTTTTTCAGCAGTTGATAAACACACAGAATGACCTTTTACTGTGAAAAATGTAGTTACTTTTTCCTTCTGTCTGTGGTGGATGAGAGAGACCTCACTCATAAAAAGCAACTGGTCCCTTTCCATCCTATCTGTGTTTAAGAGTCTATGCATTTACCCATAAAGACATTCGAGAGAAAAGACAAGGGCAAAGAAACATCTCTTTGAAAACTTGATTAGCTCTTAAGATCATTTTGACACTGCTGCTGTGAAGTGGGAGATTTGTGTAGGGATTAAAACACGAGGATCTTCCTTACTGACAGTAACTCTAGCCAAAAAGACTTAAATATATGTCATATGTAAGTGACTTTTTTGTTTACAACCAAGGTCAAGTAATCTGAACAATTCTTGTATTTACTGAAGTTGCCCTCGTGGTGACTGTATACATTTATCTAGGTAGTCTTGTAAATGAAGACATGGTGCAGCAGTAGCTCTTTAGGTTTTTTTTCCAGGAATGCTAAAGTAAATCTGGCGGTTGTGCATGGCTTTGGCCATGGGCAGTGTATTTTTAAGCTACAGTTTTCAAGGGTCTGCATGCGTGTGCGAGGGAAGGTACACACATGCAGATGTTAAAAACTGTTGCCAGTGCAAATCGATTACAGTGTGCACAGCAGTTGCTGTGGGAGAGTGGGTAGACCAGTACATTTGACTGTGCACCAGCAGTGCTGCTTGCAAGGGCACAGTAGGTCTGACACGTGTCAGCCTTAGATTGTGGAACATGACGTTGTAGTGCCTCTTGCAGGCCAGGAAGTGTTGCTGGAGACGGCTCTGTGGTGTAGCCCTACGGCAAGAGAACTGTAAGCCAAATGCCGGCATTTCAGACTTCTACTGCGCTTTGCCATAGGACTGTACATTGTCAACACCAGAGAAAGTGATATATCTCTTTTTGCTGGTAAGAAAAAGGACAAGGAGAAATAGCATGAGGGCTGGTCTTGGAGAGAAAGGGGTCAGAAGTTTCAGCTGCAGCAGTAAAGGGGAAAATTTCTGTGGCAGTACTGGGAAGTGACAAGCATGTCACTGATGACCACAACCTGCAGTGAGAGGGGAGGCTGGGTTTTCATGGAATATGCTAGCACAGCTTAGCAATTCCTGGGCAAAATCCTGTAGCAGAAGTAAACCTGACAAGTAAGTGGCCCGTTCAGAGAACTATTTTGAGCTCAGAATGGGAACACAGTGTACGTAAACCATGAATTACTGTTGTCTTGTGCACTCTGGCTCTTACCTCACAAAAGGCGTTTTGTAACAGTAAGGATTTACTGTGGGGATGGGTTTGTGAGTGTGTGGGGTTTGTAAGTGGTTTGTTGGGTGGTTTTTTTTCTAGATGAGTTAGGTGACTGAATAAATTACTGAATAGAGAAGCAAGATGCTTCTGAAGATGTTCTCATGTACAGATTTGCCTTTTGTAAAATTAATAGTAAGTTACTCCTGATGCCAAAGGAATTTACACAGAACATTAGAACATCCTTGTCTCAAATTGTAAATATTTCTTATATCTCTGTTCATTTTTTTATAAAGGTAAGACTTTGTGCATGTCTACGTCTTTTCTACTTCTGTGCTGTAGGTACAGAAGATCCTTTTTGTCTCAGCTGTGTTGCTTCTGTTTCATATTACAGAGAAGTTACACTGCTGAGTTTATGATTTTCCAGTTGCCTCATGGCAGATCACAGATGTATACTAACATTAAGAAAAAAAAACCAAACCAGAAACATGGTTCAGGACCAAGTGAGAAGAGTGGGCAGTGGAGGAGAACAGGTTATGTGAGACAAGACCAGGGAGCAGAGGTATCGGCAACACCACTGAGTCACCCTGGGACCATGTGGGCTACGCTGAATGTTAGCCAGCTCCCGTGGAAGGAGGGCAGGGCAGGGCAGCGGTGAGGGCTGGTGTCTGCACTGTTCTGAAGGAACCTGTCGCCTCAGATGCCTTCAGTTTGTCTGCTAGTGCCAGAGAGCATTAAGTAGCTTTTCAGGAGCCGATCTTTGTCCTTACAGCTCGTGACCCCAGCTGGACCCAAGCTGACTCTTGATCACAAGGCAGTGGCAGCTCTTCCTTGTACTTCATTCTGCCTCCAGACCCACCACTGTCATTCCCCATGTTGAGTAAGGCTGTGCATGAGAATGGGGGGAGGTATTTGACCAAGTGCCAGCTCTCTTGCCTTGAGACTGTCATAGAGACAAGAGCTGCTGCTGCCACAGCGTCCATAGATAAATGTGTTCACTGCTTTGAGTGGCTTGTGCACAACAGTTCAAACACTCACAGGCTAATGCTAGTGCTGCATGACAGTTTTGATTAAGACATTAAGTCTGAATAATTGAGATTACAAGATACGATTTAGAATAAAGGAGGAACAGCGGTATTTGCAAGGCTCTCAGCACAGAGCTGTGTTTCTCTGTGTGAAGCCAGGATGAGTTAGATCTGTAGGCAGTCCAGGATCACAAAGATGATAAATATCTTGGGATGAGAACACACTGGGTGCGAGATGGCATGGTTGGCTTTATCTTGACATCCAGCTGCCTGCACTGTTACTTCAGCTAAGTTGTGAAGGTGCTATTTACTCCATCTGCACAGCGATGGCCTGTGATAGGCTTACTTCGCTGATGTGTATAGAATACTGCAGATGGATATACTTTGTAGAATATATTCAGATGAGGAACGGCTATGAAGATATATGGATACATATTTTGTATGTGTGCTTATGATGATAAATAGGATTGGTATGCTGACTTCTTTTTAGAAGTATACTCACTAACTTTTAATGCTGAGGTAATGCAGGCTCTGTGCTCTTTGTCTTAACGCAAGAAGAAACTTTCTGGACATAAAAATACTAGCATGTAATTTTAAAGGTAAGATGGTGAAGGGATAGTTTTGTGAGGTGTCCTTGTGACATCTGCTAAAAGGTTTGCAGGCTGTTATGTGAAGGGTGTGTTTGTAGTGTATGAGGCAAAAAAGCTAACCGGATTCCAAAATGTGAAAATTCTGTGAAAATTTACTGAAGTGTTATTCATTGGTTAGTAAAGAAGTAGTCTAAAACTTTCTAAATGTCTTTTTATTCTCCCTTTTTAGGTAATATTTCAATAATCACATTACCAGTTTCCAGCACCAACTCCCCAACCAAGATTTTGCCAAAAACCTTAGGACCAATCAATGTGAATGTTGGACCCCAAATGGTAAGTTTTGCAGCTCCAGCAATGCTAACTTGTGTAACTAGCTGGGTGATTTCCTGTTGCTGCAATACGGAAAAGTGAAAAACAAAGATGTGAACAGTACTAGGAACTTGCCGCTTCCTGCCTCAGCTGCGAAGGCTGCTGAAATGCCCCACCTGGATGGAGGGGGGATGGTGTGTGTACAGCAGGCTTGGCGTGCCAGAACTGCCGCTCCTAACGACCATCTTGTATGTGACCTTAGGGGATACCCATCTTCCTGGCTTTGAATGGAAATTGAAACAGCTTTACCAGCTGACATTTTAACTATTACTCAAAAAGTGTATTAAGAAAGACAATTCATTAAGGATGTTATTGATACTCTTTGAATATTTTGAGTTGTTCTCACCAGTACATCTCCAGCATTGCCAAACAGTAAATGTCTCGGATGTGTTGCTAGAGAAGTAAGTCGTTAAAACTATCTTTTCCTGTCAGTGATAACTGTATGTTAGTGTATATTGCTGTTCCAGGGATTTGGATCTGGTTTTGAGAAGAATTCTCAGTTTTCTGGTGGCCAAACTAAACACAATGCAGTGAACTGTTTCTAGTGACATGATGCCTACTTGCCAAGCACTTAGCCTGAGTTTGAGAACCTTGTGATGTGTTTTATAAATAATTGTGCTGGGTCTTTTTCACATCAGCAGTTACTACTGTTCTTCAGTGGCTTTTATCCCAGTTGGGCCCAGTTGCACAAGCGTTGCAGCCAGGCCCCCTGAGCTGCACACCCCACTGTCGAGCTCTCCGGCTGAAGTATTAGCTGTGGGATGCCCACCCAGGAATAGTGCTCCTCAGTGCATCAGTGCTGGTGCAGGTGTGGCTAGAGCATGTGCCCTGTAGCATTTCACTGGAATGGTTCTACTGCAAAAGATGTATTTTGAGTGCAATAAATAGCCAAGAACGGGGGACAGCAGTAAGCAGTCAGGTAATGCAGTTCCTATTCTTACAAGTGACTTATCGAGGCCCTGCTTTTGGTTTAAATGAACTCCAGTCATGGTTTAGGTTCTACAGCAGGTAGAAGTTACAAAAGCTACGGGGGGGGTGGTGTCTTAATTTTTAAATTATTGAATTATTTTTAATTATTTGATTTGGCTGCTTTGCAAGTACAGGTCTATATTCAGAAAACATTTTCTTATTAAACAGCCATTAAAACAGGCCTCCTAAGACATCCAGTGTATAGCTGTGTTGTGTGCCAGACTGTATAAAAGAGAGTGTTCCCAAGTTGGTGACAGTGGGGATGTTAGCGCTCCTTTGGCATCTTACCTGTGTTAGCAAGATCCTGCTGCTGTGAGGGGTTGTTGGCTTTATCTAACCCCTGTCAGTTACAGCCCCCACGGCTGCTCCAGGCCCTTCCAGCCGGCACACAGCCCCAGGACCAGTGGAGCGGGCTGTTGGCTGAATGGTGACCATGGGTCTGGATGCCTTGGGGTACAGCTGTGCAGACCCTGCAGTTAGTTTGTGGGCTGGATTCTCGCATACTGGTGTTTGTTACAGCTTCTTTAGATTCAGTTCATAGGTGTAAATTTAATGGCATAAGTATTATTGATGTTAGTGCTTAATTACGTGGATTTAACACATTCATTTAACAAGGTGCTCTATTTGCTAAACTAGGATGAGGTTTTCTTTTTCTGTTTCATGCCATGCAGTAAATTGATGTGATTGCTTCAGGCAGACTGGAAAATGTTTGCTGTTTAGATAGAATTAGTCCTCTGAAAATACACTGTAGCACTTTTTGTGAAAGCAACAGTACATTTGAAACTGACACTGAAATAACAGTGCTTTGTACACTCCTGACATCCCTGCACTGCATCCAAGAACTTTCAGCTTTAAGGACAGGCTGTAGGCAGTGGGGGTTTGTGCTTGTGCAGCTACTGCCTGGAAATGCCCCTCAAACGGGGAGAGCTGCCTGCTGCTGGCCCATGCCGCGGGGACGGGGCAGGGTGGGACACGCACCAAGGGATTTTGCCACCTCGGTTTAGTACAGTGGTTGTCAAAAGAAGGTTAGGAGGAGATTGGGCATAACCCACTCTTTGTGACACGTTTGATCTGTGGTTTACAAGATGTCAGTAGAACAGTATGAAACCTCGGAGGGTGGAATGTGGTGAAATGCGTCTCGTATGCAAAATAGTTAAAATCTTGTCTCTCTGGCACGTGTCTGCCATGTGCTGGCAGAACCATATGCTTACTGCAAATAGATGTTATTTATAGTGTTGCAAGAAATTGTTATAAAAAGTTACTGGGTGGGATCGATGTTTAATTGAAATGCTGTATTACTGATTCTGACTTAAATACTGGTGTTACACCAACCGGTGCTGAACTTAAGCAAGCTTTTAAAATTGATCATTCTATCACAAAACATTTCTGACTGTAAGCCAAGGTAGCAGGAAGGTGATAAAAGTTGGTTACTTTCCTGTGTCTGTATACAGCCTGTAAAGCAGCCAGCTGGGGATCTTTTGTTCTCCAGTACCAGCCAGTAAATGTTTAACTTGTTCCTGTGTTTTGGTTTCCCTAAATTTCTGTTTTCACTTGTTTCTGTCAAGCTATCCACTTACAAAAACAAGTAAGACAAATTTATTTCTGTTAGACAAAACATACATATATGTAATCACAAGGTGTTGTCAGGAGGGAGGTGAAGTAGTGCTCAGTGAGCTAAGGAAATGGGAAATTCTTCAGATACCCATTTTTTTTCAACTTGTTTAAATGACATTGATGGATACCAAACAAAGTGTCTGCCATATACTTTTATGTTGCTTAAGTTAAGTCATAAAGGAAACTACAAAGTTTAGTACATCTGGTTCTCAAAATGCCACTAAGAAATGGAGTAAAGTGAAATTAATTTTAAAAAAGTAAGGTATATGAGTAAAAATCATTGTCCAAGCAGCTTTGGTATGAACCTATATACTTATATGGTATAAAAATAATTTAATGTGTTTTATTTTAAAGATTATCTAATTAATACTGTTTCATTTTTAAATACTATCTAAATTCTTCTGGTGACCTACTTTATCAAATGAACTTAGATGCGATTTGAAAGTTGAGACCAAATGTCTTACTGTTACACAAACAACCATTGTACATGCAATTCCATCAGGTTTGAATAAATGTAAATTGTCTGTACTGTACAGCCTTTACATTTATTCCATAGGTACAGTGTTGTATTATTAGCTTGCCAGAATGCAATTCCTTGAGATCTTGTAAATGCCAGAAACTGCAGGGAATACTTTGCCTGCAGCTCAGATTGTCTTTGGTACCAAAGACAGACAAATTACAAGAGACAGATCCATTGGAAAGGAGGCTTTATGGATCACAGCGATCAAGAAATTGCCTAGATGTACTCTTGAAGAAACGATTAGATATATATAGGTACAGATCCTGTCTGCCATGCCTAGTAATTATTTCCATTTGTCTAGTTCTTGTCCATATGAATAATATGGTAATACATTACAATTAGTAAAAAACTTAACAGCATTGTAATTATTCATATATGAGGATCTTCTCATGATGTCTCTCTATTTTTTGACTGCAGCTTGCATCTGGTACAGAATTATTGGGGTTTTTTTCTTAGTACCGTGCTTAGTATGAATTTGGGGCTGTGGTAACCTCTAGTTTCTTAAAGAGAGATGTGGTTTTTATTTCATAGATCATAAGCACATCGCAAAGACTGACCAATTCAGGGAGTGTTCTGATTGGGAGTCCGTATAACCCAGCTCCAGCAATGGTCACACAGACACACATAACAGAAGCTTCTGGCTGGGTCCCAGGGTAAGATATTTGTTATATTTTAGAGGTGTTTGATGATCTGTTCTGGTCTTTTCCTTTATTTATGCTATTGTGTCTCTGTGTTGGCATATGGCTTCTAGTCCTTGCACAACTAAAAGCAGTATGCTCTTCAGCCTA
>JAVJGJ010000003.1:12115870-12130261 GCA_035590215.1 Microhierax caerulescens | reverse complement strand
CGCCCCCCCCCCCCCCCCCCCCGCGGAGCCATTGGGATATTTGTCTAACATCTATTCCTGGTAAGCTTCACTAGTGCAAAGAGGGAGTTGAGCTACAACATACATTTTGACAGAAAATTACCGGAGGTATTGAGAGTTGGTAAATAAAAGCTATGAAGATCCACTTCAGGAAACATGATGCCTGCTCTTTTATCGTCAGTGATCATTTTTTCTTTCTTTCTACAGCAAATAGCGTTCAAAAACTTGGTACAAAGAAATCAGCAAAATGAACAACAAAATCAAGGCCCTCCAGCTTTGAACTCAACAATACAGCTGCCTTTCTTGATAGTCAACACTAGCAAAAGAACAGTTATAGACTGCAGCATATCAAGTGATAAGTGAGTGTCAGTTTTTAGAATTCTGTTTTACTTGTGGACTGGATTTTTTTCTTGGAACGAATAAGAGAAGTTTTTCTAGTTTACTGAAAGTAATTGTGTATTTAAATTTGCTACTGTCACTTCAAGGGGATATTTTGGGGTTATTTTTACTATTTAATGCAACCGCAGTAGTAATAGGAATAAGTTTTTCAGTATTGCTTTACAACTACTAATTAAAACAGGCTGACTTCACTGTTGTAAAAGGCACTTCAGACTGACATTTCAAAGAGCATTCACTGCACAGAAAAAATAACTGAATGAAATTACGTACTAGGACAGCACTAGCTGTTAATGAAGCCACGTGGCAGTGCTCTGAATTGTTATTCCTAGTATGCCATAAATGTATTTAGTTAGAAACACAAGGTGATCCATGTAACACAGAAATAACAGCCTAAAGGTGACAACAACAACTTTGAAAGTGTCTTTTAATAGAAAAAGGTTGCACCTAGCTCTGAAGGAAAAACTTGAAATTATATAGAGATTTGAAATACTGTGTTTGTAAGCAGACTGCTATAGTTGCAATCTTACATTAATCTGAAAATCTTCCACTTGCATACTTCTGGGTGCTTATGCTCTTCATCTTGTGAAAATATGGCTGAAGGCATGAAGGTACCATTACGATAACTGTTACTCAGATCACAACTAGTTTATTAGCTGAAAATATCTGGCTTTGCTTTAATACTGCGTATTACAGATTTCACTCTGTGGTATGCAAATCCTGTATTGAACTTAAAGTCAGTTAAAGTGCAGCAAAAATAAACAGTCTCTAGTAATCTGAGCACCAACATGCAAAAAAGCAATACTATGAAAAGTAGAATTTTTGTAGAAAATTAGACTCAAGTCCAGTACATTCTGTGACCAAACTTTTTGAATACTCCCATCAGCACTGTAGTTTAGCAAGTTGGGAATTTTAGGATCAATATTAAATGTAGCTTAACTACACCCTTATTTTATAGGCATACTATACAGTTCTTACTGCACTTCTGAACAGCACTGTGTATTTAGGTTTGACGTCATTACAAAGTTGAACGATTTCATACTGAAACTTTAGAATTGTCGCTTTTAAGTTGTCAGATTATTCTGGCATTTGGGATCTGGAGAAGTATAACACTGCTACAATTCCAAACTGTAAGAAAACACTACTATTAAAATGAGCACACCAGAATTATTCAAGCTGTTGTTGACTCTTGAGTTTATATACCCCAGCTTCGATATTACTGTCATCTGGAGATGATTAAATTACAACCCAAATTAAACAGGCTTTCCACTGTGGTTATTATTTGTCTGACTGATAAATGGCAACAGCAGTATGTAGATAAACAGTGCCAGAAACTGCTAGTGTTTAAACCACTGCTACATGGATCTGCTAAATAAGGCAGCTGGTAAAAGTGGTCACTCAGTTTGGAGAATTCAAATTCTGTAGTTTATTTGAGAGTGTCTGTGCTGCCTAACCCTATTACTGGTCACTTTGAGTGCCTGCCCTTCACTGGGCTTCAACCTCAGTTAACAACGCCCTGTTTAAAGGGCTTCCATTTTTCTTTCTTCTCTCAAATAACATTTATATAAAGCGTTGGTTGGTATTTATGATGCAACAGTGGGCGATGTTAGAAAGTCCAGTGAACAGACAAGCTTGCAGCATTAGCTACTCAAAACTATATTTACACAGGATTTTCTAAAAGAAAATAATTGCTTGGAAAAATGATATGTATAAGGGGGGTTTAGCATCATGAGCAACCTAAGTTTGTGTCTTCTAAGTTTTCTCCTATGCAAGAACAGGCTTCATCTAGCCAAAACAGAACAAAATTTCTGACGGGTAAAACAAAGGTTATTAGGCAAGTTTTGTTTAGAGTTTGAGAAGGCAGGTGGGTACCAAGCAGCACACTGGGAATAACATTTTTGAAGCTGGAGTAGAGAAAAGCACAGTCTTCAGATAAAAAGGAAGAAGTTAAAAATTACGTTGAAAAGATCAGGCACCTGAACAAGTAAGGCCCACTGTTTAAATGGACAGGAAAAATGTATTTTGTGTATATGCTGCAGGTCTTAGGAAAAAGAAAAAAAGGAACCAGAATACCTAGTTTTCAACAAGCATTCAGACACAATAGATGTATCAGAAACTTGGAAATTCAGAACATCTCTGTTCTAGTAGGAGATGCAGAAAATTTTGCCATTGGAGATAGCAAAATGTGAAATAGAGAAAATGTGTAGGAAGTAGGCTCTTGTACCCTTAGAGAAAGAATTGCCTGCAAGAGTACAAAATCCAGATTAAATTCAATTGACCAAATTTGCACCTACCATGGGAAAGGGCCAGGAACTGTACCTAAACTCTGCATGCACAGTATTGGGTTCTGGACCTAGCTTTTAGCACTGCATGTAAGATGGCAGCCCAGTAGATCATTCTGTGAGAAGAAAAGTTGATTTCTCAGTAACAACCTAAGCATGCTGAGAATTATTTAGGAAAACAGTAAGGAATAATGTAAACCTAGATATGTATAGTGCTTTTGTATCTGGAATACTGTATGCTCCCTTGTTCTTGGAAGAAGTGTAGCATAACCAGGAGAGACAGGAGGGCAGCCAGAACAAATGAAGCTATGAAAGGGCTTTTGCCGAAGGAACAGACGGACTGTTTGCCCTATGAAAGAGGACAGTGGATTCACAGGTGTCTGTAAAATTATGGATGATGTGGAGTGTGTGTAGAGAACAGCTCTACACAGTTGCTAATTAAAGTTAAAATTAAGAGACATTAAGAGAAGATACCAAGTGACAGGTTTTAGACTAAAAGAATGTGTTTTTCTAACAAGTTACTCTGCCCAAATCATAAGTGTTTGATGTTATTCATGCCCAAAGTTCACGTAAGTTCAAAAGGGTCATGCCAAGTCCCTGAAAAAAAAATCCTCAAATGGATACTGACAGCAAAGGCAGAAGGACTTCCTACGTCAGAGGCTGCAGGTTGCTAGAAGCTATACTGGGGAAATACTATCCTAAGTTTCTTTGTTTAGGAACTTGCTGGGGGGAGAAAGGAGTTACTCTCCTTTCTAACTTCCAGTATTTGACCACAACACATGGGAGGAGAAATACAGAGCTATCAATAAATACAGCCTTTAATCCTGTATCATAAAACCTGAATTCAGTTATTACTTAGTTACTACACAGCTTGCTTGTAGTAACTTGCTCTGACACTGGTCCCCCATCTCCTGTTTGTATGACTTTAGCTGCACCAGTCTGCACCAGGTAGCAGGATCGTAATTGTACCAATTAAAGGTATAGTGGCACATCTTTTTTTGCCTTTTAATGCAGTTATGCTTAAATAAATATCGGTGATAAACAGTAGGTTTTACAAGTAATACCATATGAGTCACAAAAGAAACGATGCCTGGAACTGACAGTTACACCTAGTACAAAGCATGTAAGATTACTAGATGAAAATCTTGTGTACAGGCACAAAAGACGTGGCTTCTCCAAACTCACTGGATTCAGGTATAAGAAAATGAATGTTAAAAAGAAAAAACTGTCAAGAAAACCCACATGTGACAGGAGCTTGGAGAGCTAATGGAAGACCCACCACTGAGTTATCTTTTAAAGATCCTCTCTCCTGGATGGGTTGTTTTTCCATGGGTAAAGGTTTTGTCTGCAGAAAAATGAAGTACTGGGAACTAGCCTTGTCAGTGCTGTCCAGGCTTTTAATGGCCTGTGGTCATAGCATAAGGCTATTCTAGACGCCCAGGCTTTTCTAAAAGCTATCTTAAGTTTATATCGCTATTTCTATATGCAATTAAAAACACTTTGAGAGTCCTGCAGCAGAAATGGCAGGTTGTGAATATACAGGAGTGAACAGACTGCTGTGCTAGCTTCATCCAAATGCATCCAAAAAAGCAAAATTATACCAAGGTAAATAGGTCAGTTCACAGGAGGAGTGTTGCACATTAGAATAAAAGAAGCAAAACCAAAATAGTTGTTTTGGTGACAGGGCTGCAGGTGACCTTTAAAAGTATTGGATTTAGTACAAGGGAAGGTTGATGTTTAATAAGGCCTTCCTCTTCCCCTTTGAATCTGTTTAATGAAGAGAAAATTTTAGGCTTTCTCCCTGTAGTGGTAAAGCTACTTTAATTGAGAAAGTGCCATTTTAAACTCTGTAGGCATGCCACTCACAGAAGCAAAAGAGAAAAAGCATTTGCTGCACTTTTTTTCCCTTAAGGACCCTTACAGATAATTAAGAATCTAGACACCTACCTTAATGCCCACCAAAAAAAAAACAAAAAACCAAACCAAGGGAGAATAGGCAAAAAAAAGCATAGCTGTACTCTTTTCAAAGCCATCTCTCTTTTTTTACATGCAGATTTGAATACCTCTTTAATTTTGATAACACTTTTGAGATTCATGATGACAGTGAGGTGCTGAAGAGAATGGGAATGTCGTTTGGGCTTGAGGCAGGCCAATGCTCAGCTGAGGACCTAAGAACTGCAAAATCACTGGTGCCAAAAGCTTTAGAAAGCTACATTACAGGTAAGTTAGATGTTTAAATACTGTTCCTGATCAAATTCATAACGTTAGTTAACTGAAGCAAATGTTATGATATTAACCTACGCAGATATGTAACATTTGAAGTTTTACGGTGGCTAGTAATTTTGGTACATAAACCAGTTGTTTTACAGTTAAATTTGGAAGGTTTATCACAGTTGTCCTGTAAATTTAATTCACACATTTAACAACAAACTTCAGGTGAGCTGTGTTACAAAGAAATTATTTCTTAAATAACTAAATTGACACCAAGTACTGTAGATATATGGAGGAGCAAACTGGAAGAAGGCAGCAGTCCTCAAATTAATGAGAAAAAGGAAAGAAAAAGCATCTTGAACTGTTTGAGTGTAATGTGTATGTGACTTGCAGGCCAGCAAGTGCCATCTGAGAACTGAGGTTCTCTAATGCAAGAGGCTTCCAAGAGTTTTCCTCCCCTAGTCAGACTGTTTGGACAGATCACACTTAAATAGGCTCAAACCAAGAACTCCTTCAGTGTTGCATCACTGGACTAGGAGCTGCTAAAATTTGTAGTCACTTCCTTCTAGTTCTTATCAGACCACATTCTTCTTGCTCTACCCAAAGCTTAAATTTAGCCCAGCATTTTTTCAAGTTTCTTGAGGGACTTGGATTTGTTCCTTGCAGGTCCATTCAACTAAAAAATATTTATCACATGATTTACCACCAATGTAAAGTGGGAAAAGGAACAGAACCTACATCCTTTAATAATGTTGCAGTGTTCAGCTTACTTAACTGCTCCCACATATCGAGGGGCTAACTAAAATTTTTATGTTATTTTAAACCTGCATTACTTTATCTTCAGAGAATAGGGTTTCCTTACATTTGCAAAAAACCCTGTGTCATTACACCATTTAATGAATAAAACCAGCTTTTAATGATTAAGCAATAAAACTACATGTTTAGACTAGTCATTAGTAGTTCATTTTAGTTTTGAAAATGTTCAGTCACAGCAGTGTACTGCTCGTAGGGGTTTTTATTGAAACATTAAAGGCAAAGCAACCATGATGTTCCTCTGCAAGTGAGAAACAAGCAGTAATCTGTTTCAAAGAAATGAAACAGAAAAACAGAGATTCTGAGATAGCATATTCTTAAAGAATGTTGTGATTAGGGTTATTGCCCTAGGAGCAGACCAGCAGCCAGAAACCTATCTAGAATTTGCACTGAGGTAACGTACTCTTCAGACATGGGTTATGTTCAGCTGTTTCAGTCTCTGAAAAAAAAGAATCCAGAAGTGTTTTTACTGGAGTATGTACATTCATTTTAAAGGTTTCTTTTATCTGCTTGCTACTTAATTGCATGACAGAAATCTACAGTTAAGAGTACGAATTGCATAGTAGGGGTTTCTAATAGCAGTAACTGACAAATAAGGGAAACAGATTGAAATGTTCTGCACAATACTTGAGAAGCCAGCATTTGTCTGATGATGTGTTTTTTGTGAAGTATAACTTCCCATTTTAACCTTGGCAGGCTTTAGATGTTATTTCTTGCACGGCAAGAGTAGTGAAATGGAAGGCTCATCACTGGTTTCTAGAATTCATGGTTACTGCCATACCTCTTGTGATAGCACTTTTAAATACACTGGCTTCAGTTACCACTATACAAGAAAAGCAAATCAAGGTCTTTTATTTATTCACCAAGTACGTTTATTACAATCAAGGTTAAAGTTCTCCCACACTAGCTGACTCCACAGACTCAACTGCTATAGAAACCAGTCCTGTTCTCATATGCCTAAGTCAGTCATTTCCCATACAATGTTAGTTTGACCTCAGCCTGGTCATCTTCGTTTTTTTCAGATGCTTACTGACTTCCAAACGCTAACAATAGCTTGTACTGTAATGCTTGCTAATAGGACTGGAGGAGCAGTTGGAAGAATCCAAGTCTAAACCAGTTCAATAGAAGAAATCTAGAACTGACAAAAACACAAAAAAACTAGACTGAGACAAGCGTGAACGTTTGTAGAACCACATCCAAAGTAATATCCTGTGCCTTTTAAACCATGTACATACTACAGGCCGTTAACACAAAACCAAGTCCTGCCTTTGTCAGTGGAGTCCTGACTCCTAGAAATAAGACTACAGATAAAAAAAGAAGGCAGTAGAAGTTCTGAGGCACTAATAGTTGTGCTAACAACATCCCATTTAAATGCACCCTAGTGAAACCCTGGGCAGAGAAAATGGTGTGGTTTAGGACCTCTAGATTACACTTTTCTTCCCTGTATGAAGAAGTGCTCTGCCATCTACCTGCATTACAAGCCTGGGCTGGAATTGGAACCGGAGATACACAAATACCCACTGAATGAATGAGCTTGTTCAGCCAGCAACAGTAACCCTAGGCAGCATTTTTACTTTTGCATTGACTACTAAAGGTTATTGAGGGTATTCCCTTTAGAGCCTTCTCAGGTAAATTACAAATTCTACCAAGTTTATGTGCCGTACAACATGCCTAGTTCACAGTAAGGACGCCACGCTTACCCTGAGCTGTACCACCTTGGGAAGGTTTTTCCAAGATGCCTTCCCTGGTTCATAAGCGTAGCTATTAGTAATTTATCTACTCTGCTAGCAGTAGTAACTCTTTTTTAACTGTAGGCAGAATTCTATTTTGATAGTCCTTTCCAGTCAGGAAATGGCTTCTTGAACTCATCTTTCACTAACTTCCTCTTTTTCCTCACTCCTCAGAGCCCAACTGGAGAACAGAATTTTGAAATCTAAGGCAATGAAAGTACAAGGCAGAGATATGCATCTATGAACCTTCCTTCTGCCTCGTGTAAAAGCTGTACTTTCCCTCACCTTGCTCTTCAAGAAAAAAGCTAACTAGCAACATGTTATCCCAAAATGTTAATAGAACACCAGACTACTAGCAGTCACGTGTTATTCTGGAATATTAAGCATGTACATACAGGTACACCCTTTCAAAGGACCAGGAAACAACAGTGATACATCCCTGATCCACTTTATTAGCCTAAATGCAATGCAGTCATTGCGAATGGTTCGGCCTCCTCGTGCAAAGACAAGAAGAGACTGTCAGAACACGTTCTCTGTAAAAACAAGCCTGCATTTAGGGCAATCTTAATAAAAGCCATCCAGCTATGTCCATATGTCGCTGTTCTCATCTATTCCATCCTCATAGATCACCCTGAAGCTGCCACTTATTCATGTTTTCTGTCATGTTCCAAAGACTGCTGGCAGGAACGTCAACCTTGCCAGCCTTGCTTTGCAACATGCCATTTATATACCTTGCTGCTAACGGATCTCCACAGCACAAAACAAGGCAGCTTGTGGATCCCAGTGGATGGTGAGCCTATGTCCCTGGTGGCTGTGACAGTCTGCTTAAAACAGTCCCTGTGCTAGGCAGTACTGTCACATCTCCAGGAGCCAAAGCTTAACAAGAATACAGAAGGACAAATGAGAAAGCATATGTAACACACGTTTGGTTATTCCTTTTACCTGCTGTTAGAGAACAATGCTAAATAAAATATGAATAGTACAATCCCGGTTTACTGCCATTGTGCTGTGCAGAACAGAGGTTTGGTTAGACACAGAAAATAATCTGCAGTGTGAAATCTCTTCAGAGTGAAAAGTTTCATAGAAATAACCACAGTTCAGAGTGTGAGGGAGTGCAAGGTTTGAGGGCATCCACAAACACTGGGGTATATATGTGTGTATAATATATAATATTATATATTATAATATATTATAATTATATTTTATATAATATTATATGTATAATATGTATAATATGTAAAATTTCATCTTGACTGAACAGGACACATCTACAGTGTAAAAATAAACTTAAGCTACTGTTACCTTCTCTTCTAAACTAAACCATGGGATCCTAACTCCAAAGAGAATGCAAAGTTGTAAGATTGCAAAAGGAAAAAGAAATTCACATAACCATCATAAATACAATTATGCTTTCCTCTAGATATGTCTGCAGGATTTTCCTGGATAAACCAAGGGTTACTTTCAAGTTCAGCACAAGCAGTTTCACATTTAGAAGTAGCAGGAGGCACTTCTGATGCTAAATCAAGGTAAATAAAATATTTTTTTTAAATTCAGAGATAAGCGATATATGCTTGTGGTACTTTCAGTAACCTCACTTTCATATCATTTACATGCAGGAAATGAGATGTTTTCTGTTACGGTTGATTTTTGATTGTGAAAAAGTCTCTTTACTCTGTTTTCCTTGATGATTATACTTGAAAGGTCAAATCAACATGCTTAGAATTTTGAGCATACTAGCTATTTTGTATCTATGTTTCAAAAAAATAGAATCACTTTCAAGCCCTTATTATAAGAACAGAGTTTTCCTGATTAACCTTATAGTCCATGCCCAGGCAGGAATTTAAGGAGGTAATTACAGATGAAAAAAAGCCTGATAATACTTCTGAAGAACACAAAAGAATGCTTGGTGTCTGAATGCGCTACTGCTTAAGCTCTCATGAAAGTTTAGTCCACACAGTCTAAGACAATTTTAAATTAAAACCCAAACAAACAAAACCAAAAAAACCTCAACAACCACAACAAAAGCCCAATCCAAAAAAACATCTCAACAACCATACTTTCCTTGGAGGTTACCTGTACCTTAAAAAATGGAAAGAGGGATTATTCTGGAACAGGTTCTATTTCATGGAATGTAATAGTCTTAATTTCATATTGCAAACATTTCTGTATATTGACAAAACTGTGATGGATTTATTCTTGTTTAAGCTTTCTTTGGCTCGAGCAATTCTACTAGTTGGTTATGAAAAAAAGAAGCCACCCAATAGTCTTTTCTATGTGACTTCCCAGTATTTTAGCAGTTTTTATAATTATTAGCTGTATTTAATTTAAAGCTTTTGGATTTTTCCTTGTTGGTAGCATTTCTTTAACTAACATAAAAGCTGAGGCCAAAAAAAAGCTTAAAACTTCACTAGGAATCCTCTAAACTTGAACATTTCTGTTGTTTTGATAGCGAGAATCCAGGGTTGTGTTTGGATGCTGAAGTGGCCTTAGCAACTGGGCAGTTTCTTGCCCCTAGCAGTCAAGAGTCCAGCAGTGCAACATCACGCTACTCTGAATCACGAGGAGAAACTCCATGCTCATTCAATGATGAAGATGAAGACGACGACGATGAGGATTCTTCCTCCCCAGAATAAGGACAGTAGAAAACAGAATATACAAATGCTGCTCAAATATTCTTAATGGGAGCTCCTGTTTGGATTCTACAAAGTTTCTTGCCTTGGTTTGCACTGTGTCCAGTGAAGCAAAATGAATGCTTCAAAACAAATTTATCCACTGCTGAAATTGAAAAATGTTTTGTAACTGAACACAGAGCGTCAGGCAGACACACAGCAAAGTGGGTTTTATCAGCTATAACCAAGGAAAAGAACAAAGTCCCTGGAGATTTGGCAAAGTAAACATCAAGTTCACATCTTCTATCTTGGGACATTCTGTCTCAAGTCTCTGTCTTCCCCTTATCTTTACCAGATGGGAGAAGAAAACAGAGTCAGTCAACAAATGACACTTCTTGCATTGTCTTTTGGCTGTGCTACCTTTACAAAAAGGCAGAGAGAGAGCACATGCAAATGCGCTAAAATAGCTATTTAAAACTATCTTATATGAAAATTGTTCTGGGGAAAAGGGGGTGTTAGAATGTTTTCTTTTTTCTGTTCAACTTGCTGTATAGAAGATTCTTAAAGTAATATAAATTGCAAGTGATTAAATGAATCCTGAAATAGTTTAAATCCACTTTAGATACTCTAAAAGTAACATTAGTACGTCTCTTTTGAAAGGTTCGTATGTTCATTTATACTGCAGACCTAATTTATTATGAATAAGTGATTATTCTTAGCCATTATTAAACAGTCAGGATAAAACCAGCAGTATTGTATTCTCTGTACCAGCTTTTTTCAAGCAAAAAAAAAATTTAAAATCGTATTTCTGGATTACAGTGTATCCAGTATAGCTTCTCCTTCACTTTATAATCCCTTTGATTTTATAGCATCTGCTCTGTTTTTTTAAAAAAGGCCTCTATGTTGAAGATCTCAGGCAGCATGTTTTCAAGGCAGCATTTTCAAATTCAAGGTGGGCAGGTCACATAACTTTTAAAGTCATACATTGAGGTTCTTAGGAAAAAAATTAAATTTCAACAATACATCACTTCGTGTTTTGCATTTTAGTCAGTTTGGATTATGACAGACTAACTTACTTCTGTTCCACTCACCTTAATGCACCTTTGAAAACAGTAGTGTCAAACCACTTAATTTGTAGCTAAAGTTACCCAACATGAATCCCATTTGAACTGTTAAATCTGACTTGCAACAGGAGGCTCCATGTTCTGTACTTAACATCACACTCAATCACAAAGACCTTTTTTAAAAAAACTTGAGTAACAGCAAAAACCACTGCAGACATGCTTCCCATGGTGTTCTAACATCCAGTATTTCAACTAGTTTTGAAGTCAACTATTTTTAATTAGATAAATCCAGTTTAAAATAGTGTTACTTCTTTTTAGTGTTTATACTGCATGTAAATAGTTGACCTCTTTCTAAGTACCAGTGTATTAGCTGTCCGAGCTCAGTGACATTTTGACTCTGTTATTTAGTTACAAGGTTAGGCAGTCTGTCATACTGTTACTCGCTTGAGCAGTGGCAGCAGCCTGTGGCCCTTGACTCTGTGACCATTACCCTAGCACAGCATGGGGCATGTCCACGTGATCCTTTACAGCCAGACCTGCAGTCAAGCCAACAACATCCAAAATCGCCAAGCCTGAGCCAGTGAGATAAACTGAGGCTCCAGCTGAAAAGCTGCCTGGCTGTTGTACAGGAGTTAGTTAGTTAGCACGTGACTAGCTACGCCCAGGACAGGTAAAACTGTGAGGAGTATACAAGCACACCTGCATGTTTGCATTAAAAATTAAAGCATCTAGATAAGAAGCTTCTCATAGAGAGTTTGAAGTCCTGCATTTGAGGTACAGTTAAGGCAGCACTGTTATTTAGGTATAGCTCTTGACTGAGCGAGTTGAGGTGTCTGGCAACAAAAGAGTTGCAAATGCAGAAATGAAAGCAATTTTTACATGCCTACCATGTCACTCACCCTCTGGCAAGACTGTTAAGGCTGTCCTGTGCTCATGGCTCACAGGCAACAGCAGACTTGAGGGATTTACACCACCTCACTTCAACCAAATCCGTAACACTACCTCTATATGAAGAAAAGCTTTACACATACACATAATATTCTTGCTGAGAGAATCAATGCACTTGATTGCAGATGCTCACTTTTAAAATAAGAGAAGGTAACAGATAGTCCAGGCTTATTACTATGGAATTGTCAGCTTCGTGAATGACATTTCAAATAAACAGATGATTGCTTTTGTTCTTAAAAGCCCATTGTTGTTTTCAGAAACTGTCCTGTCAGTTTGCTTTCTCTGGAGAAGACAGATCAAAGATACCTGATCTTCTATGCAGGACCCTAAGGAAATCTTATTAAAGATGGAAACGTTTTCTGAAGTAGTTATTCCCTTCCCCCACAATACATTAGGTGCACATTTAACTTCACACTTTCTTCACATTTCCCACTCAAGACATGCATAAAAAGAAAAACCAAGAAAACGCTAAACAGTTCCTAAGGAGGAGCACTTTGAAATATAAGAACTTGGCAAAAAAAGGCTTCCTGCCTAGAAATGGAATGTATTTTATTAGTAGTCACTGTGTTTCTGCTTTACAGGAAGAAGATATTCAGTGATATCTTCCTTCTGTTGATGTCCATACCCTTCAAAGCAGCAAACTGCACAGCTACTTGCTTCTTGGCAAACTTCAAGATACCAACTTTAAAAAAACCAAAAAAAACCCAAAACCCAAACCACAGCCCTAGAAGCACATAACATTTATTTGGACAGTTGAACCAAGACTTTAAAAGTTAATTCTTCTGAACTAGTTGAATACAAAACAAGTTAGAACATTTAGAAGAGACTTCAAAAGGAAATTCTTTCCTTGGGATTCTTTGTGCCAAGTTCCAGTTGAGGATGAAGTTCAACTACAGCACTGTGGTCTTGTGGTTACAGTAAAGTCTGGGAACCAGGAGAAGTTTGGGCCTTCTCCAGCCATAGTCACCCGTGTATGGTCTCGGGCAAGCCCTTCAATCATTTTTGTTGATCTTAGCTGACATTTAAAAAAAACATACTCCCACACTCCCCCGCAACAGAACAGGTAAATGCAGGACCTCACAAAATGCAGCTGTTGCATCTGAACTGAGCAATTATGAGTAACAAGTTGTTTAAGAATATTAACCAACCACACAGCTCCCACTAAGCTAATGGCAGTACTTGTGCTCAGTTGCAGGCCTGGCCTTCCCTCCCTCTGAAAGCCAGTAGCAGATTATTTTCCAGAATAAAATGGTCATTAGCAAGACTGGTTTTCCCATTTTCTATTCAGTTACCATCGTCCTCTCCTGTCTCGTGCAATACCCTTGACATTCATCGATACGAAACAAGTAGCAACTGGTACTAGATGGGATCTCTTGTAAGACAAAGTTAACATTTAAACTTTCATGCAAAGTCTATTTAAGATTAAGCAATGTGTCTTGGAACACTGTTTCTTGGTTATACATTCAGAAGGCACTTGGCTGCAAGCAATATAGTGCTGTGTGTAAACGCCTTTATATATACTGCAGTAAACAGCTTTATTTCTGGACTTACTTTATGGTGCTTCAAAAATCTAAATTTGACTTAGAAAAACTTGTCAGCATCGCAGACTAGATAGACAAATATGAGTGGGAGACAGCATTTTTCTATTGCATAGAAATCTGTCCTAATGTTTGTGGACTTGGGTTTTTAAAACTGTATTAAAGTGTGCCAGTCTCCTCATTTCAACACTGGAACTAATGGCAACAATGCACCTAATCTAAGAAAGTGTGTATACTTAAGTAGACTCAAGTAAATAATACCAGTTTAACTGAAGGTGTGGTTTTAACGAACTTCATTAAACGTAGTACAAGCCACAGCTGTAGATATTTCCATTTTGTTTAAGGGTTTTGTTTAGTTTTTTAAACTACAGCTTGCAAATAACTCCTAATCCTTTTGAGCAGCTGGAAATTGCCAAGTATACAGAATTCCCACAGAAGGACTTGTGCTGATCAACTAAGTCAACCTGAAGTGACTTTATTACATAAAAAGGCCTAATAACCAAATCTTAATCCTTTCTTTTTCTAAGAAAAACAAAACCCTCAAGTTCATACATAAATGATGCTTAAATTTAGAATTCAATAGGTAATGTTTTAAATGTCAAGTGCTCTTTATTCAGACCACAGTCACCATTTTAATTCAAGAGTATGACTGAAACTTAATCACATTTGAACACTGGGCAATACTATTTTTTATTGTTAATAGGCTTTTTTTCAGCTGAAAATAATCCAGTTTATTGAGAAGGCTTTTCTTTTAGTAAGCTAAAGATGTCTGGATTTTGGAT
>JAVJGJ010000003.1:12081301-12109212 GCA_035590215.1 Microhierax caerulescens | reverse complement strand
GGGGCTGTGACATCTCCGTGGTATTTTTGGGGGGTGGTGGGGTGGTGGTGTTCAGTTAAACACTTAGATCTAACGGGTAGCAAATCCCTGAAGGTGAAAACAATTTTAAATACGTTGGAAAGTTAAAAAAAAACCATATCCAAACAGCTCTGCAGAATCTGCAGACAAAAACTCCAAGAGGGGAAAAATAGCCAGTGGTTGTAAAACACCCTTTGAGGAAGAACTTATCTTTTTAAAACTATCATCATCGTAACACTAAGATAAAATTTTCACATTACCATCACACAGTAATTATTATTAAGCTGTCAATCAAATTGCAGAAGCAGCCGCTACACCTACTGCTAGCACGGTAATTTTGTGTGAGATGGAGACTGAAGAGCCCGGGCAGCCGCTCCGACGGAAGCCCAGGGAAAGCCCAGGATTTTTACATCTGTCACTACTTTTGAACCGTCTCCTTCGGTATTTTCTCATCATCTCATTATCATGACTAAAGCCAACTTGGAAACATTCTAGGCTTACAAACTGTACTGGCGTTCTGTCAAGCTCCTACCAACAGTTTTCCGACACCGGGCAATATATGAAGACTGACATTAAGGCTGAATGTGACTGATCGGTCTGTCCTGTCTGGGGTCCGTTGCCAATGACCGAGTCAACTGTATCAGAACGTTCATCAGACCAGTACCCGTTGGCCCTTGTACAGCACACGAGGGGCAGGACCTTTTGCACTGGCAGAGACCTGGTTAAGTTTGGACATTAACTGAGGACTCTTCCCGCCCATCTAACTGTACGATTGTGTGTTCCTGAGATGCTGGTATTGAGCTATCTATCCAATTAAAAACAGAAAATGTGTGATTGGCATGGTAACAGTAACTGCAGAATCCAAAGAATTCTTGCCAGACTCAGACACAGGTCTCACCAATTCATTCCATAGAGTACTGCCCTGTTTCACCTTTGGAAAAATGCATCCATCAGCTGGTGTATTTTATGACTAATAAACCATTCACAGTTAAAACAAATACACTGCACTAAAAGATAACTGTATCTAAATACATCCTGTTCTGATTGCTAACGGATATAACCCCTCAAACTGGGAGGTTTTTTCTTGCTTGTATTCAACTACTTAAACTTGCATTAGAAAAAATTGTATGACAATACCAGTAAGCAAAATGACCAAAAAAAAATACAGAAGACTGCCCTTACCAGTGGCCACACTCTTTTAAAAGATACAAAATCAGAAGGTAAGTGGCCCATACGTTGTTCTCAGTGCTGCCCAATGTAGTGAAGAAGTACAAGAGCACAGAAACGGAGTGGGCAAACAGAGATTGCTAACCAAGTGAGTCTGGTTTCATAGGTACTGGATACACACATGCCAGAAAAAGAATGCACACCTACAAGCTTTCAAAGACAACACTACACATTTCCAGAATTATTTTTTTTCCTTCTCCATTTACATGCTTTTGTAACTCTACAAAGAAGTAAAATACTGCATAAATTGGCTACCTAGGCATATATTCCCCCTCTGTGCTGAAGCTATGAAACAGTGCTTCAGAAGAGGGAAAACAAGCACTGCGCTCCGCTCAGCGCTCCACAGGGCACGTTGGTGTTCAACGGAACTGCAGTGGCTGCTCCTGCATGCAGAAACTCCAAAGACTTGCACCTACCTCCATAAACTCCCACTGGTCATTATTAATCACCAGCAACTCAGCAACTGTTCAGTCAGTGGAAAAGCCATTAAAGACTCTTAAAAATTGTTTTTGCTGTGCTACTTATGCTTGTTCTTAAGGGGAGCTTGGTAAGCAGGAAAATATGGAATAAATCTTTTGCACTCCAGAACGAGTTAAGAAGCCTTGTGCCTGAGCTCCCTGCAGACAAGAACAATGTGAAACCTCTGACAAGCCAGGCAGTCGACTCTGGCTCAGCAGATAGCAGGAACATGGACTCAAGGGGCAAAGACATCTCACGATTCCAACAGCTATTCATGTCCTAGGGAGATTTCAGAGAGCCCTCTTGTCATGTTTTAAGTCATGGCTGCATTTCTGTTTGTCAGAGTGCATTTGCTAGTTGCACTGCTGAGTTTTTATATGCAAGTCAGCCTACAGCAGTTTCCAGTAATGGCATCTTATGCAATTTCTGACCTACTTTAACACATTGAGGCACTTGGAAACACGAGATCCACTGCAGCAGCTTTCTGCTTGACTGTGTTACACTGCAGCAGGAAGCAAGTAGACAAGTACATTGATCCACTGAAATACAGCTGACAATCAGACTTTAATTTTCAAGGTATTTTTCAAACCATTAGGAGCATTGAGATCAATCATCATACCTATGATTTTCAGCTGCAGACTGTATACATTATTTCAAAGAGGTCAAACAGTCAAAAATCAGTAAACTGGTATACATACACTGACCTGTGTGCTCTTTCTCAACCTTTCTAGGCTGCAGTTTCCTGCAGAACACCTCGAATCGGGGCTTGTGTGTGTTACAGTACTACTACAGGGTTAGTGATACATAGGTCTTTTCTTTTGCCCCACCAGATGGCTATGCTGGAAAAGAAAGCTGTCTGCTAAACATCCTCCCGGACTCTAGCAATAAACATAAGGTCTCTGAGGAACTAAAGGTCTTACAGAAGAAGATCTTTGATACTCTTCTATTACCTGCTGTTCCACTACCAAATGTGAAAAGCTGGGAAGCTAAACACAGCTATTGAAGGAAAGACAGCAAATAGCAGCATTCCCACTGTTAGTCATAACTCATCTTTGAACAGGAGAGGAAACAGCAAGAAAAAATTGGGATGACTATCCCTTCATCTTCCTTCTCCCACATGAGAAACAGGACTCTGGTGTAGTGATTTTAAGTAACAAGACACATTCTACAGTGTGTATATTTTGATTTTGTAATCTGTTTAAGGTCACTGACCACAGTTATTTGAGTGCATCCACAGCCACTTGTCACCACAAACTGTATTAAAGTTTAAGATCTACAAAGCACTCTTTTTGCAGAACAATCCTGGAAAGGCTTTCTTGGGTTTTTCTTGTCCTCCCCTGATTCTGTAATTAAGACATCAGGAAACTTTTAAGCACGACTGAAGCATACACAATACACACCATCATCTGACTTGTGTACCAGTACACGTGTCAGTGCTCAGAACAACCCCCTATTCCAACCTAGTGGTTTTATCGCCTCCTGTATCTTCTTTGGTCATTCCATATCCTGCATTAATGGAATAACGCTCTCTCACCTTGAAAATCTATAAAGACTCAGATACGATTTTGACATTAAAATCTCACGTACTTGATACTGTAAAATCTTGATAAGTGATTACTAACTTAACCCTATAGCACTTTTCCCATGCATACAAAATAATTAAGTCCAAAGTACATCCAGTATTACTGACAACTATTTTACCTTGTTTCTTTAACAGTTACCACTCTTGCCCTGCCATTCCAGTGCAATTTGTACCTCACTACAGTGCCCCTAATGATTGATCTTGTACTTTTTTTCTGAGATGCCTAGGCTTTAAGTGAGGATATTACTTCTCTGTCACACTTAAGGAGTTCTGTAGTGAAGGTTGTTCTTTACTGTGTTCTGGTTTTGTATCCTTTAAGATAAAAAATCACAAGGTGTTTCAGAATTCACTTGTAGGTTAATGCATCACCTTGAACCTCAATGCAAACCCTTCTATGCCTACCAACTTCACTCTCATCTTTCATGTGAAGTTTAAGTGATAGAAGTCTAGATATGTTCTCTCCTAGCTGGAATTTACACTGGGAAAATATATTCCTTTAATCTTGTAAGTCGTCACCAGTTTTTCTAAATTTAATCTCTGTTTTTTTCTCTATCATTTTCTAAACCGTGTGGTACATTATGCAAAAAGGCTACTAAAGGTCCTAATATGTGATCATATAGCTCTCTAAAAAAGAAAACAAACAAACCAACAAACGAAATAATATTTTACCTCTGATTTTTCTCCTAGCCATAATGCTGTCAGTTTGCATATAATTCACTTGAGACCTTCCCAATGACCTCTTTCTTAATAGATTCAAAGAAGCTTCCTTATATCCAACCAGGAAATTACTATACAATCCACAGAAACATTACAAACCTTCCCTGTCCTGTGGCTGACACACCCCCAATTTCCAACCAGTCCACACTACATCCTCCTTTTCTTAACAGTTATTATGTTACCTTTGGGAAAAAAAAAAGTCTCCTTAATCCACAAGCCTACAGAGCCATCAGTCTAGACTGAGGAAACTACCTACAGGCACGTTCCCTCTTTTGTAACGTACATCCTCCTGCCAACACAACTTCCTTTCTCTTCCACAGCACAAGGGTTGTAAGCCTGGAGATGAAACTGCACTACAACGAATGGGCAAGTCTTGTCAACTTGAGTGCAAACTCCTCTGGGTCCAGCTGTAGAGCTGGCCTCAGGAGACAGTACTTGCTCATGGCACGCAATGCATATCCATGCACAATCCGCTGAAAAGACATATATATATATAAAACATCAAGTGAAGTAACTTAAGACACTCCCAACCACCTGGAGAAATTTATCTGAATTCAGCTTTACTTTTTCAGAGGTTGATTTATTTCTGTTTTCTTAAAAAGTCTAGAATTGGATTCAGATCAAGGATCTCATTTCACTTTCTTTAGCAGCTGAACTTCCCTGTACTTTATGGCTCACTGGACTGGGCTTTAGTCATTTGAAATGCTGAGAGCAGGGGACCAGGGAAGAAGTCTCAGAATCCTCCCAACTTTACACCTGTGGCTACAGGTGGCCTTAAGTGAATCGTTCAATCAACTACTGAGCAGTCAGTTTGCTTAGGGATTTGGTAGGGAAACAGGACAAAATAATGAGCTGCTACCACACCTGCGACCTCCAAAGAAGGCAGAGCCACTCGTGCGATTTTTCTTAAGAGTAGATCAAGATTTGTAACCTTAATTCTGGGTTTGTTTTAAACTAACATTTAAACAAATCGGGCTGAGATCTACTACCACTTGTAAGTAGCATTTAAATTAAGCAATTTCTAAACCCAAACAAATTTAGAGAGGAATTTACAGAATTACGGATGCTGTGCTAATTCTATGCTAATCTCTCCCTAAACTTAAAAGGCAAAACCAAGTCAGGAGCTAACCAAAAACTATTCCTTACACTAAGACTCACACAAGCTCTGATGCATTATGCTTCTCATTCACAAGAGCACTTAAAATGTTCAGACAACTTGGTACCAGTAGCCATTAAAATATTTAAAGTGTTAAGTATAGTGCATCTGTCCCACCAGTAAATTAGGAGTGAAGTGGCAGTTTCTGAAGTTAGGATCTACAGCCACTGCAGGTTTAAGAGACACCTTGCTAGGGAAAATAAACCCTAGAAGAGTTATCACTGTAGGGGTTCTCTTGTGTCAGAAAAGTACGGAACAGCATTAACATGCTCACAAGTCATGTAACATTTGTGTACTGGAAGGACACATCTTTATTCCATACAACTCTAAAGCAAATTCAAAAGGTTGTAATCCTCTCTAACACTTAATATACACAGCTAAGTATACTTTCTAAAATAAAATATGGGATTGTAATTTTTTTCAAATACATTGATACCTATTGGCCCTTTTAAGGAACTGTTGCCAAATCCAGATTAAACTGTTAGCAATTCCCTTCAGTTAATGCAAAATCAAAATGAGGCACGGCTTCCACAGCTATGTGCAATACTCACTGTTCAGAGCTGCACCACATAAAAAGATTTAAGTACATGTTAGTGAACATAACTTTGAAATTTCCTTTATTGGCTTCTTTAGGTGCTTGCCTGAGATTTAAAGAGACAAAAAGAGTCTTACTTTTAGTCATGAATTATGAGTGACATGCAATCTTCTGATACTCCTCATGTTGCACCAATTTTATGTTAAGAAACAGCCACCAAATTAACAGGCTTCAAACTGCAATAACCTGAATTTTCAGCTCAGCTTTTCTCTGATTTTCTTCCCTCCCATTTTGACAGGAAGAAAAACTGTAGAAAGTACCCCACTGAGGAACTCATTCTGATCTTTTGTATTAAAATGCTTCTTAATTAAAAAGACAATGGCAGTTGCTATATGTATTTTAATTGAAGAGCAACTAAGACTACTGTAAAGTCAAGTCTACGATGGAATCTCTCTCTACAGCACCACTGACATCAATGTCAGGTAACCTTGTAAAAGGAGTTATATTTTTGGTGTGTAGTCCAACACCTGTAACCAAATAAGCATCAGGACAAAGATTCATGATGTGAAACAGCTGAGGTTAAATGTTACTTCAAGTATTTATACCCCCAGCATAACTAATACAAGCAAAGCTTCCAATACAGAAGGGATATTCTTCCAAAATGAACTGGCAGGAAACCCCCACATGCATTATTTATTCTTACCTAAAAGAAAAGGAAAAAAAAATACTAAACCAGAAAAACAACTCAGAATTGATGCACAGGGTGGCCTGAACTAAATAAAATTATTATATTCCCCCAGTGTTCAGCACAATGAACATGAGCAAGTACAATGGCCTTGGACCATTTCCAAATTTACAACAGCTTGCAGCAAAGGGAAGCCAAAGTTCTGCCTGCTGTGGGTGAAGTTTCTTCTACTCTCAACAGGTACAGAGCTCAATCTGACCTACAGGCAAAACTAAACCGCATTTTCTGAACACATTTATGCCTTGAATAACCTATTAATACAATGCCAAAAAAGATCATCTTTCTAAATTAAAAGATATTTCATGATAGGTGGTACTAATGAAATTATTTCTTCTGTAAGAAGAAAAAGTACTAGTTTTCAGGCATACTGACTACAAACATTAACATAAACTCATTAAAAGGCTTCAATAATTTGACACTAGATTTAGCATGAATGCTGATGTGATATAACAAGTTGCCTAGCTAGCAAGAAGATGAATGTTTCACTAGCAGGGAAGTCAAAGCTCTAAATAATTGCAAAAAATAAACTTAAAATTGAAGCTTCAAGCATTCTGAGGCTTGGAAATCCATACTCAGAGCTGCCCACATACCCGTAGTATTTAAATCTAGTATTTTTCAGTTAAACCTTAAAACAATTAAGACGTTTTTTCCCATCACAAGACATCTCATTTTGTAAATGACCAAAGTGTACTCTGAACGTTTAAGTATGCAAAACTTCACATTCAGCTAAAGCTCATGTCATTCAGAAGTGATGATGAATAAGCTTCACAGAGAGGTAGAAAAAGTCCTGAAATAAGGGAAATCCAGGTTCAGCGCCAGGTTCCCAAAAAGACCACACTTAAAATGTTGTAGGAAATCAATTACCAGGGCTTGGTGCAGAGAAATGTATTTTTCCTTTCCAAATCTCCCCGAGAGGCAGGGTGCAGGTGATTAAAAAACCCCCACACACACACCAACTCTTGTTTTCATTTCTACACTGATTCACAGCTCCTTTAGTCTACAATACTTCCTTCTACTCTTCATTTGCATGAAGAGTTTTTCTCTCTACTGTTTGGGAACTACTACAGAAGACATATCAGCACAAAAGGAAAGAGTGTCTTTGTGTTCATTACTAGTGTCCTAGCAGCAGCATCCCCAGCAGGAAGAAAGTGCAGGTCAGTGCTAAGTGTCATCTGTCTTCAAGGGACCATCTTAGCTACTGCATGATCAATGTAAATAAAACCTTCAGCTAATTTCATCTCTTAACAATCTTCTTTTCAGCTTCCCCTTTAACCCTGTGTGTGTGTGTGTTTTTTTGTTGGGTGGCAGGAGGAGTGGGGCATGGCAACGAGAAGGTACCTCAACAGAACTAGACATAAGTAGGTTCTCATGGCGGTACGGAACAGCACCTGCAACTGGCAATTTCACAATGTTTAAAAGTCCTTGGTTCCAGACTTGAAGACATAAGCATTTACTTACAATAATTATATATATATAAAAAATATACAGAAGTTAAACATTCTAGGTTTCTGGTAACAAGGTCATAAATTTAAATCTTTAAGCATAATTTAAAATTAAGTCCAAGGAGCCTTTATTGTAAATTGCACATTAAGAAAATTAGTAATTTTATCATGTCCCAACAGTCAATACACCTGTTTATAAAAAACTGCCAATCCATTTACTTACTCAAATTGTTACAATACAGAAATAAAATTTAGGAAATAGTTCAGTGTAATTAAATAGTTTAACACTAGACTCATTACCTGCATACACATTACATGCTGATTTTGATAGCTGAACCCTTTCAAAAGTTTTTTCTTTCTCCCCCATCCCAAAACTGATAATATTTATGTCATTAATTACAAACAAAACAAAACACTTCTACAAACTCTAAGGAGAACAGGAGTTTATTGAGTTCTACCTGTCTGAAAAGTGCTGGTGAGGAGTTGCCATTTCATGCTTTGTCTATATAGATAAGTCGAAAGATAAATTGTTGCAAAAATCAGCTCATTTGAAAACTGTTTCTCCAGAACTCTTTACCATTCCTAAGTGAACACAAATAGGAATTTTTTTTACATTAAGCTAGTCCTTTTCATTTTCAGATGCATCATCTACATTTTTAAGTTCCCTCATGACCATTAAAATACTTTCAGGCAGTATTAATATACAGAGAAGCAATTAGTCAAATCTTCAAGAACTCAGGTATCCCAACTCTAAAAGTGCATGATTTAAAATATTAGTAATTAAATACTTTGAAAGAACATTCTTATTCAGTATTAATGCATGCTATTATTACAGAAGTACCCACTGCATATTGTAGGAACAACAATTTTTCTTTTGGAGACAACAAAAAAGCATGCTGAATTCTATCAGGTCAGTATAAATCTATTTTTAATGAGGTTCAAGACATTGTTCAACTCCCATTAAGAGCAGCTTCCTCCAACTGTGCACCAATGTAACCTTGCACAGCTGTTAGTTAAAAAGGTTTTACACTGATGTGGCTTAGACTGGCCTCAAACGTTTTCAAAGCTGGGCATTAAGACTGAATCTTGAGTTTTAGTAATCATTCATCTGATTTGTTTAAATAAAATATTAAAAAACACTGTAAGAATTGGGTGCAAAAGCATGTTACAAATTTAGGCCTAACTAACAGAACACATGGGTATTTACACAAACGCTGATTTGCTGTGATCTTTACTATTGAGAAGACATCAGAATGTGGACCATGTACTCAAAAACCACCAAGACCAAAGCAAACAAAAACCCTGGGGATGAGTAATATAAACCCCATGTCAGCACAACTGCACAAGTTATAACCCAATATAATGGGCCAACTTGGTTTAACGTGAGGAGCAGTCTCAAATAAAGCAGTCTGCTTGCAGTCATTTGAGCAACTTAAAATGGATTTTAAGTTCAGCTGCAAGTAATCCACTCCAAGTCAATACGATACTTCTATAAAGCAGTTGATGACACTGATTTTCTAAATGGATGATGAGGAAATACACAGAAAACCCAAGATGAAAGAGAAGACGAAGAGATGAAGCATGTTAAAATGATGCAACGAAACAGAGTATATAAATTAAACAGGAATGTTTAATCCAAACAATCCTTTCTGTTTTTTCTTTTTTTTAAACAGAGGTTCTTCAGGGAATTTTTTAATTGGAAAATGAAAGCCTATTCCCACAATAGTGAGGCCATTTTTTTCAAGCAGCTCTGTTGTACAACTGTTACCAGGACCCTAAACAATTTAAACTGTTCTATATTGATATTTCTGAACTAAAAAGTTTTAAAATATTGTATAGATTTTATTTGTGCTCCACATACCGCAAGCGATTAACAACACAAAGAAAGATTCAATTCCTCAGCTAGAATACCAAACTCTATACCAAGTATTACATGTACACAATACTTGCACAGTGACAAGCACAAGAAAGTACTAGTTGAGCACTTACTTTCAGAAATCCATACCAACTCTTACAATCCATTTCAATTCTCCCATGCCACCCAGTCTACAATTTAAGGCATCTTCACACAGCCAGCCATCCACCCACCCACTCCCATACACACAATTTACGTTGGAGGTGTTCACTCTTACAAAAAAATCACTATGTCAATCAGGTACCATTTATTATTTATCCCTATAACTGTGTCAGCATTGAGATATGACAGTTAAACCAGTGTTAAATCAATACAATATTTACATAGCACAGCACATTAAGCTTGAGACACTCACTTGGGGGATAAAACCACATTTTAGAACAGGACAAAGGTCACCATTATTACGTGTTTGAAAACAGCTATTTACAGGTCCCTATGACATAACTATAGTCTGTACACTGTTCCAATGGGGCAGGCAGAAGCAGGATAGGCATTTATTTTGAGGGATTTTAAACATAGGATTTTGGAAGCATATTATTATGCTACCCTGAACGCCATAAACCACCTTAACATTCTCCAAGGTGGTCTCATATCCTAGAATGGCATGTCCAGCTGATACAAAACAGACAACACAACGTTTACTTTGTGGAGAATTTTTTACTCCAGCTATTCAGTCATCTGAACTTTGAAGGCAATTCGTCCCAGAAACTTGTCACGGTCATCTTCATTTTTTAAATTAGGTGAGCCCAGGATCTTACACTCAATTGCTATTTCTTCTTTGGTACTGTTGGAGTTAATTGCTAGTTGAACAGCCACTAGAGGCTGTAAATAGTGAGCCTAGTAAACAGAAAGATGGGGAAAATATTTGAGATACCAGAGTAAATTAGCATTTAAATTAACATTTAATCCCTCAGAACAGTTAAGAAAAAAGCTAATTAAGAACCCAGCTTTTCAAAGCCCAATCTGACTCAAGACTTCTTTTTCCAAGTTAGATAGTCAGGTATACATTCTTCATACTATTTCTTAACTAATACATTCAACAATTTAAATCACAGACAGTATCTTCAATCCAATTCAGTTAGGACAACTTGAATTCTCTTGTAAAGTGCCTGTGAATTAAGTACAAACTTTTTTATCACACACTGTTAAAGCAGCATTTAATCCAATATTCATAAAAGAATTTCCATAATTTATTTATATTTTTCCGTCAACACTGCTGACTGCTAATTAAGCAAAATTATTTATTTTCTTGGTAAAAATTCATGTAAGCCAGTGGACTAAATATGACACTACAGTACTACACCTGGGTCCATTTTTTCTACAAACCTCTACCTGAAACAGCCTCTGAAATTACAGTTGTCCTTCCTATCCATTCCATTGTCTCTTCTACTGGTTTTGGTTTCGGGTTTATTTTTTTTAATCTGCTATAGAACTTTTTTAGCACAGTTGCAAGTGTTTTTTTGCCAAAAGCCTGACTCTACAAATACTGGTAAACTAGCTTCCCTTCCAACCTATCTCATTTACTTGTTCGGCAACAATCCATTCTAAAATGTGTTATTTGTTTGATAGCTTTACACAGAAACCTTTCTTTGCACATTCTCATAGTATCCCGGTCAATCATATTTGGTGGAACAATTACAATCCTTGACTCCATTCCCTATAATTAAAAGCAAAATTTAAGATTGAATGCAGAATTAATTTATATTTTTTGTCAACCCAATATTATTTCTCAAATCCAATTCAATTAGGACAACTTGAATTCTCTTGTAAAGTGCCTGTGAATTAAGTACAAACTTTTTTATCACACACTGTTAAAGCAGCATTTAATCCAATATTCATAAAGGAATTTCCATAATTAATTTATATTTTTCAGTCAACAGTGCTGACTGCTGACTAAGCAAAATTATTTATTTTCTTGGTAAAAATTCATATAAACCAGTGGACTAAATACGACGCTACAGTATTACACAAGTATAATTTTGTGTTAATCGCCCCTCTCCATCAACTTCAGAGACTCCTTAATATATTTTTGTTATCTTTAGGCTATCTTCTCTACTTCTCTACAAAGCACTACAGAATACTCAAACTCTCAATTACAAAGAAGGATGGCATGGAAGCTGATGTGCTAAAATCTTAATTATGAAGTACCAGTAAGAAGTACCTCAAACTGGGAGGGGAAAATGCAGCTAGGCAAGGCACCCTGAAAATTCTCTGGTTGTAAAGGTGATACCACACTTCAGGTGCTACCTGAGTTTTCTAAAAATTGGAAATAAAATTCCTGTGTTTCCTCACAGAAGACTTCTCATTGCCAAGATTTTTCAAATAGGTACACAAATTTCCGTATTTTGAAGACAGACGATTCCAGAATGGACTTTTACTCAACATAAAATTTGAGGGGAGGAGAGAAGAGAACCAGCATCCTCATTAAGCACTACAGATCATCTAAAAAAGGTACAACATTGGGCTCACTGGGCTGAGTAGCAAAAGGCAAATAACTATCTTGGAGCACAAAACTGTAAATATTAGTATTTATGGCTCCTACCTTAGCACAAGAGCAGCAAGATTAGTTGAATCCTCTTAGCTCCTTTACAGAATAAAGTAATTCAACGATTCCACACTGATACAATATAAAAATTCTGTTGTATAGCCAAGAAATCAATCCAGTTGAGTCCTAGTCAAATACCCCAACCTCTTACAATTCTTCTTACTGCCTCTTCTTCAGATACACTCATCTTATGAGAAATGAGCCTCACATAAGCAAGAAACCCTCACACCACAGCCCCTATCCCACATGACAAAGTGAACATGATAGGACATTGAACCAAAACAAACAAAAATAAATATTTTTTTTTAATTATTATTAAAGCTTTTTCTTAAGCACCTAAGTCAAGCAAGGAATAGCATTGAGTTTTGCCCAATTTCATTACTCTCCTTTCATGATCTTTCCTTGTGCATCATTAGAGCAGCAAGACAGGGATTTTGTCAGTAAAGTTCTTCATCCCATCTTTGGTACAAACTACCTCCTGACAATTCAAGGTCTATTGATGCTGTAACATGAAAGCAAATGCTAAAGAAAAACTAAATCCTTCCTCATTAGGAAAATCCATGTAAGGATAAAAAAAGCTTATGTGAACTGCTGCAAGTAAATATAGAGTATGCTGGAAAAATAATTGATAAAGGAATAATTTAGTACAAAAATAACTTCAGGGAAATTCAAACACTACTGTGGTATATTACAGATCTAATAGATTTACGTTTAAATAGTAGTTTTATCTTAAATGGTGAACAGTGAAGATGTTTATTAGACTAAATAACTTGGTCAATTAGAGGTAATATAATTTCATATTTGATAGAATGTATGGATTTTCTATATGTAGTTATCACAAGTTGATGCAAGAAAAGAAAAAAATACCTTAATTCAAGTCTGAAAATAAATTGGAGTTTTAAATCTATGTATTCTGTGTCCATAAAGTAGTGAGCTTTCAGGATGTTTTAAAACATAAACATTCTTCAATTAGATAAATAACATTTATGTCACAATACAATGAGGATAAATGGAGCAAGCATAGAAAAAGAGATAAGAAAATAAAAAAAAATAAAATCAATCTATCTGCTACCTTGAAGTGCTTCTTCATAAAACAGAGCAAACGGAAAACATGAGCAGAGAGCCACAAAGAATATAATCAGCAATACCACAATTAATTATAAATTTAATATCCTATACAAAACCCCCAGGGATTAACTATCAGAAACTGTATTGCAATTGAAAAAAACAGTCTAATTCTCCTGCCTTTCCCTGAATTCAAAAAGATTCCAAAAGATATCAGTGACCAAAAAGCAGCAGATGCCTTTAACACTGCTAGTATACAGCCTCTTCCTCATTAGGACAACGCCCAGTTTATTTCCTTACATCTGCTAAAGCATCTCTGTAACCTCATCAAGCACTGCACCATTTCTGCGTATCTAATATTCCTTACGAGTACCTCATTACAAAGTTCAAACCTCAGAATCAATCTGATATTATTAGTAGTAAATATAAAAACAAACAAGACATTTACAAAATTAAGACCATCATTAAGGCATACTTACATGTAAGCTTTTCCCATAGTATGGAAAGTACATTAAGTCAATCAAACCTTCAGGAGGAAAATAATTTATCTCAACCATGCCTTCCTCCTGTGATTGGAGATAGCAACAGAATTAAAAGTAAACATCTGCTTACATAAAAATGAATAGAAAATTAGAATTACAACCCAATGATAAAGTGCAAGCTCCCTAAAAAAAGGCAGCTGAGCTACAAACTCTTAGAATAACTTCCAAAATAGATTTTTTTTTTGGCAGTTACATGCTGCACACATCTGCTACAATAAGGATTATTAACAGTAGTATTTAAATTAGTAATCAAGTCAAGACAGCTTGCCTTCATGTTTCCCTTATGAGTTCCCCTTATGAAAAGGGGAGGGGTGAAGAGGATATTCACTGCAATGAATAACTGAACAACAACCAAAAAACCCACCACATATATGCTAAAATCCCACGTGTTTACAAGCAAGCCTGTATATTTTGGTGAAGCAAGAGCACATTCATTTAAGTTACAGATGAATTTCTGTTTAAAGCCAGGCTTTTAAGCCTCTCAAATTTGGAACACTACAACCCTTCACAAAGAACTACAGCCCACTCCCTGCAATGGTGTACTATTCCTAACATCTGTTCGGCCAGCCTTGGAATACAGGCTACCTAAAAGGAAAACCAAGTTTAAAATGGTGGTTACTAGAGTTTCTTTGTGTCATCACCACCTTAGAAGAACAAACATGCCTTATCACTAGACTGTCCCTTATATAATCCCAAATCTTGTAATAAGAAGCAGCTACCTACAAAGTTGCTGCCTAATTTCTGATTAGGAGTCACCCAATCTGTAAGATATACAAAATAGGAATATATGACTGAGCTGTCCCAGACAGGCTATCAGCATAGCCACACACAGACATATCTCCCTGCATACAAGACTATTCCTCAGGACTATGTATGCTGGCAGGATGTCAAACTACCGCAAGTTCAAACCACTAGGAAATGCCCACATCTAATGCGCCTTTCTATAATAAGGTAAGCGTATTTCCATGATAAAGGGAAATGCCACTAAAACACACACCCAACCCCACTGCTAAACATATCTTGGGAACATCACTGCTTGTTCAGTGTAATTCACAAGTTCAAACTGTGTTAGTAACTTTCATTGGTTTTTTTCTATACTACCATATACAACAGCTGCAATTTTAAAAAGATACACTACAAAGTTCAGAAGAGGAGTGCAGTAATAGAACTAAGCAAAAGAGGAACAAAGAGATCAAAAACCAGTAGAGAGTAAAACTACAGCTTAAGAATACCTTCTCCTCACCTCCTCAAAAGAACATACAGTATGTTGTTTAGGATATGGCCACATTTTTGTCTCTTTTGCAGTCTACATTATTGCAATTCCTCAATATATTTATTTAGTATTTTGGACCTTAAGCTAGGAAATATAATTACTAAGTAGAAATGTGTTGCTTTTCACATTATTTTACTTAAAGCTCATGCAGCTGAAAATACCCATTTTTCAAATACATTCCTGAAATAATGGTTAAAAAAGTCAGAATACAAAATAACATAAGAAAGATAAATAGGAGCAGAGCTTTCTGGAGCATCTAAACATAAGGCACGCATGCAGTCATAAATATATATGCGTTAGGCTATCTATGCAATAGCAAGAGGTTCTGGGACATGCAACTGCCTGTCTCATGCAACTGCTGTGGGGTTTGGGGTTCTCTTTAATCATTTAATCCTAATTAATACCTCTACACAATTTAAAAAAAAACAAAACAAAACAAAAAAACAACTGCTAAACAAGCTGCATTTGCTGAAGAGCTTCAAGAAACAGTCCATTAATGAGTGTCACTTTTTCTGCTTACCATTTACAATTTCCACAAAGAGCTGGAGGCAGTCAGCAAATCTAAAAATCAGACCATTTACCTGTACAGATAGACTTCCACCTCACTTACTGGGTGTTTATTAAGACTGCATCTTAGAAAGAATAATTTTGCAGATGTTAAAATAATGTACAATGACCCAAGGAAAGAACTTGGGCAAGACTGGTCTCTAACCATTTGAGAAGAAGAAACGGTATCATTGCACAAGATAAAGAGCAATATCCATTAGTAGAAACTGTAAAATATCTGAGATTTCTGTCAAAAAAAAAGCAAGGTAACTCAGTTGCTGAGTACACTGACAACAGCAAGGCACAGTGTCATTCATACAGCCATTCTTCATTCTTGTAAACTAGAAAGTGATACAGAATGCAAAGTCGAGATGCTCACTAAACAGCAGAATATGTATTCTTTGAATTAAGGCTATTTGAATTTTCTGTAGTTAAAAAAAAACCACCATCAAATCTACCAGTTTCCAGCAGAGATAGTTTTAACTTGAAAGAATACTGCTGCAAGATGTTCCCATGCATGTGAAATTGCACACATCCAGCCCCAAAGTAAAGACCTAAAATGTTCATGTTCAAATTTCTTGGAAACACGATCCTTTTTTGGTTTGTTTCTCTTTGTGTAGATACTCAAGCCTAGAGCAGCTCAGTTCCTCCAGGGTAGGGGAGAAAGAACCAGCTGTAACTGGTTTCTCACATGGCAAACACCTCCCTAATCTTCTGAAATTACAGCTATGACAGCTACCACTATGTGAGGGCAGAGGGGGCAGCATCCCCAACTATCAAGTGTGCTGACTTTGAAATCACAGATCTATCTCAAATTTTCCTATTAAAAAAAAAAATACCATAGGAAAAGTGCAGGGAGAAAAAGAACTGTCTCACAGGAGAATGTTTGAAGACATAAATGGTGTTTCAGGTGGCAAAGACTGGCAGGATGCGCTGACAGAAGCTGTTAACCTTATTTTGTATTTGAGAGACTTGCCCCCCCATTAAAAAAAAAAAAAAATCCATTCAAAAGTGAGATTGTGTTAAGTCTGGGCAGACACTTGGACAAACTGCTCTCAATATATGTAAAACTAACTATAAAGAACAAGAAATATTTAAAAACACAGATGAAGGGGCAAGAAAAATTCATAAACAACAAATCTAAAGGTTGAAGAAAAGTCTTCTCTATAAAATGTGATAGTAGGATTTCCAGTCTGCTCAATTAACGCATCTTTATCACTCAGATATTAAAATGAATTTAAAATTACTAGTAAATTGCATTTGCACTATGAACTGCACAAATATGCTTCTATGAAGCTAATACCCAGAATGGGGTTTATTTTCAGAAATGCGTGTCATCTGGATTAAACTTAGGAGTACACCCTGAAATCCTTTTAATCCACATTTGCTGACAGCAACACAGAAGGAAATAAAAAACCAAAACCCAACACACCGCAACCAGAGCACGTCAGTTACTTAAGGACTAGGTGAACATCCTGAGTAAGAGGAACAATAGAGATACAAATGACCACTGCACTGCAGCTTCTGTTATGAGCCAGCATTTAGGGAACATTCAGATACAGTGGCATATAGAATGCAATTATAAATTCACCTGCAAAAATGCACAAAACCCTATTGGCTATCCTTTTCCATCTCTGCAATGTAACCACAAGAGGGTCACAATTCACATTCTTGCACCAATAAGATCCAGAAGAGCCACAAGGTATTATTCTGAGGTAAGCATTCAGTTTACCCACTACAGAAGAGGAAGAGACCATCACTTAGCGCTCCTACCCTAAAGACTCACAGAAATAAAATTGGAATTGGAAACAAGGCCTCATAAGCTATGTGAGGAACAGCATAATCCTTGAACCTTAGGGTTTCAATAAGCAAGGAGCATAGCAGAAAGGACTTCTGTAAAAATGAAACACAGGCAAGGGAGAAAATCAAAGTTGTTGATGCAGCTTTCTTTGTGGTTGACAGAGAAGGATGAATTGTAACCAATACTTAAGCTTTCACAGGTAAATTGCAATGAGTTAAAGTGAGAATCAGATAAAATAGATGCAAATTTACAAAGCCTGACAAGTATTTTCCCTGGTAGTCACGAAAGAACTAGTAAGATTAATAATCTTAGAATTTAAAAACACCACACTTGCACAGATCAGAGACATTCTAACTGGATATGGTAAAAAGCAGTACTTCATACTTTAAGAAAGAGAATGCAAGAAAATATGTACTGTAGCACACAATACAATTTATTTGCAAGTATCTCAAAGGGTAAAAAAATAGCAAAAAAAATAAGCGTACTGTGATTAACCAAGTTGTTATTAAACTTACTCTTTCGCTAATGAAATCAGCTAAAAGGATAAGAAAAAGCATCATCTGTGATTTGCTTAGCATAGCTTTTATCATCTTCTCATACAGCATCCACATAAGAAAGCTGAAGAAATACAATCATAAAATAGGGCTACCATCAATATTTCATAAATCATTTGAACATTAGTTCTTGACACATCACAAGGAACTTCAGGTGGAAATGAAGAGGACTGCCCTGGACTCTATTTAGCGTTTTCAAGAAAGACTTGTGAGATGTGAAAGTTCATTCATTGATGGCACCAAGCTGTAAGTAGTTCAAAATACTTCAGAGAACTAGATCGCATTAAAATGATCAAGAAAAATGTTACAGAGAAAGGTCACCCAAAAACAGCAACATGAAATTCAAAGCGCTGAACTTCAAGAAAGCACGCCTACAAATACAGACTGGGAAATAACCAAAAGAAAGATCTAAATAGTAGAATGATTAAAGTAAAGACTTGATGTACTACAAATGGCAAATTCACCCTGAGAGACATTATTACTTCCAGTGTGATGACAGAGGGAAAAATTCTATCATTAACATTACCTAAGCTAGAGGCAAACTTCTGTCCAGTTTGGGATACCACATTACAAAAAATGATAAAGTAGAGAAGTCAAAGAAAGATACTAGTAAAAGTAGAAGGAACTTAATTGCTTTCTTCTAAAGAAACAAATAATTCCTCTAAAAGAACAATGTTTTTTTTAAGAATGGACACAAAGAACGAGTCTCAAAGAAGAGAAGGAATCACCTTTACTTGCAACAGACTATCATGGAAAGATCAAAATTTTCAAAGACTCCACAAAAAACAAATATTAAAATTTATGCCTATCACAGGTATCTAGGATGAAGGCAGGAATACTTACAGCATTTGTCTCATTAATTGCTGAAATTTCCCAGCTTACATTTTTATCAGGCACCTCAAGCTAAAAGCTGTGACTCCCTTGCTCAAGCTACTAACTTACCAAGGCTTTCACTGCTCCCCAAGCAGTCTAGGAAAAATATGCAGAAGCCAAGATAATTATTATAATTGCTACAAAACACTGTGTGTAAATCCACTGTTACACAACAAATATGCATAGATTAGCCACTATTGTAAGTAGTTCATACTTGATTTAAAGGCAACTTTTACTTGAACAGCAATATTAGTTTCCACACTGTGTCTTACCCATCATTTATAAAATTGCCTAAAGGTGCACTTGCAGCATGGAGAAAAAAAAATAAAAATATAGGTTATGAAATGGGAAAACAAAAGCACAACTCACAATAAATAAATAAAATAAATAAAATAAAATAAATAAATAAATAAGACCACAAATAACATGTATTCATTTCCCTCAAATCTAAAGCACGCCAGGTAGCTCAAATAGATCTAAGGATGAAAGAACATTTTAAAAAGTATTTCTCTAAGTAGACTGATGAAATTAAAGACACAAACTAAACTAGACAGAGTAAGATGAAAACAAGAAAAAAAGTACAAAGTCTAACAAGAAAGGAAAAGAGTGAAATAAATGTGTTGACACAGTATATTACTTCACTTCTCATCTTAATCACAAGGAAAATTAACCACACTTATTTCTTACATTCAGAACTGACCTTAGATGTACAGTGTATACGTGGTTCTCCTTCAGGCTTTAATCCAATTATCTATAGGAGAGAAAGTTAAAATATTTATAGATTTTCCCCCCCTTTCCTGTTTTACAGACTCAATTTGAACTTTTCCCCACTTAATATGACAGGGTTCATACAAGGACCAAATCCATCTAGTGTCATTTTCATATGAAGCAAAATTTTAGACTAGGACTAAGATTTAAAGCATGGTTAAGTTAAAGCTCCAAGTTACAGCGGCCACAGAAAGGACTATTTCCTTATTTTACATTCAGCAGGTAACATTAATGGCTCAAACCAGCTAGCAGTTCAGGTAAAGTATCATCACTGTTCAGTAACATCACTGAAAAGTCAAATACTTACTCAGTAAAGTTTTTATCACCTTATACAGTTCAGGAGTTACAGAATTCATTACAGTCTAATTACATTTCCAGAGCACAGACATGAAGTAGAACACACTTTACCTGCACAGTGGTTTAGAATACACTGCAGAGAACAGGCAACACAAACCCAAGTATTTTAAGATATTTTGATGAAGTAATCAAAGCCAAAAGTATTAGAATGCTCAAAAAGCTCACTTCATTGTACTTTCTGGAACACATGAATTGCTAGGTATTTCAGTAAGTTACACTATTCCAGAAATGCTAGTATCTTGAGAAACAAGCTGAACATGTATTTTAGTCCTTTTCTACAGTCATTTTTGTTAAGCACTTAAGTTGGAGCACTTAAACTAAGAATTAAAAAACAAGTAGACACTTACTCTGTTCATTTTCACAAGCACACAGGGAGTTCCTTTAGAATATCCAAACGTCTTATCTTCCTTTCCAGAGCATTGTCCGAGCTCAGAGAGGTTAAATCGACATGCCTTTTTAACAGCAACATCATTCTGATCAAAAATCCTTCCTGGTGTACAGTTTATGTTTTGGGATTGCTTTGAATCATCATAAGCTATAAAACAGAAATAGCTTGTAAATCAATGGTATAAAGCATACAAGTAGCCAAAAACTGCAGAAGCCTATACAAACATTTTATAGTTGTTACTTGTCTAGGAGTTTTCTCAGAGGACTATTTGCAGAGCACTATGTCTCTTATATCCCTCTTAACAAACACTTTCAAAGCCTATCAAGAAGTGGCACTGTACCTTAAAGAATAAAGAGTATTACGAAACAAATAATGCTATCCTGCCTTTCAAATAGTATCAATAATCACAAATTCATTAATTTCTGTACATAAACTAATTCTAAACCAAGAACAGATTCTAAACTAGTAATGCATTAATAGATAAACAACCAAATTTTTACCTGGAAACTAAACCAGTTTTCCCTTTGCACATGTTTCTTTTATAAATGCACAGGAAAACCTCAAGTATTTCAGTGACTATATTAAATTGCCTCTACATTTACATGAAGTAGTGCAGCTGATGTTATACTAACATGCCAAGTTGTTTCCCACTTTGTGTTTCACAAGTACACAGCTCACATTGTCACAAACACTCACCTATTCACATTTAACATGTTTCATGGCTTTGTTCCCCTCCTTTACACCCTGCCCCCAGCTAAGCATAAACAAAGTAAAAGGGGAAAAGGGAAAGTTCATCCTCAGTGCTAGAGTCCAAAACCCACCAAACTGCAGGAGAGGCAGCTAATCATGAGCATAGCATTCCTCCCAGGAACCCTTGGCAGAGCTCTGAAAGAAAAACCTACCTATAGAAGCTTTTAGTAGGCACCAAAACTATGAATCCAGATAGATTCAAGTATAGCTTGTGTTAGCTAACAAAGCAACTCATGCACACAAGTGAGCTTTTAGAGCACCTCCTTGATTCTGACTTACAGCTTTCTGGGGGTTAAACTTAGCAATACTTATTAACATTGCTTTCTGTATTACTAGGTTAAGTGTACATACAGGCACATATATAAAACAATGTGTGACTTAAATTAGTGATTTTGCCATCCTTCAGTCTTGTCCTGTTACCTTTTATCCATGCTCTAAATTCAATGCTTTCATATTTCCGCCTGTAAATACTGTGTATCAGGGTGAAAACGAATAAATTGCAGTTAATTTAATCTTTGTGTGCCTCATTTTCTAAGCAGACAAACACTCAAGTTCTAATGGATTCTCACTCAATTACCAAGCCATTTAGATGAAGTTAGATCAGTTAAGCCTTGATAAAACTTTGCCTCCAAACACATGACCTATGTAATTTCACACTGAATTCTTTTGGCATATATAATTTCTGCATCTGGTAGTATTTAAACAACCATGTCACCGAAACACTGGACTAGGATCCAAAACTCTCCAGTATGTACTCCACTATTCCTCCTGCTCAGGCTCCCTGTCAAATATAGGTACTGATATCTACCTTCTTCTGTAAACAACATGTTTCTGTAAACAACACATGTTTAGAGTAAGCCTGAACTTGAATCAGTCTTCATTAGCAGTTAGTAACTACAACTGAAAAAGGAAACTAATGTACTCAACATTAAGACTCATGAATTACTTGGGCAGTTGTAAATAACTTACTTACATTCAAGGAATTTTCTAAGTGTAGAAACATACTCTGAATATGACTGGCCATCACTCTTGTTAAAGTAAAATTCCAGTGCAGTGTCTGGCTTTGGTGAAATCATAAGTCCTTAAAAAGAAAAAGCACAAGTAAAGAACTAAACAACTTCTCTTCCCCACACCACTCTAATCTACTCAAAAATCATATCCATAAATTGGAAAATACCCATCTGTAAAGAAACATCGATGTTACCCCTATATTCCACAGTACTGCAAGGTAGTTTGTGTTTAAAGCCAGTTATCAAAATCAATGTTACATGAATTTATACTTAAATTCAGTCCAATGTATAACAGCAATTCACAAACCAAACCCAAGTGATTAGGAATAGCAAAATCAGCAACTTAATCACTTTCAATCAAAGAGTTTTACTGATTCACTTCCCACTTCCCATATTCGGCAAATTAAACTTAAAAAACATGGAAAGGATACCCAAAACCACACCCAGAAAACCTCCAGTTAAAGCAATGCTTCAAAGCTTTAGGCAGTACAGAGTGAAGCTATGATTATATTAATCTCATAGAAACCCACAAGAAACAAAGTATTTTTGAAAACTTTATAATGCACAAAGATGGCTTGCAAGATTTCCCAATCAAAACAGACAAGCTGTTAGTTGTTAGTCCCTTCCCTTTTCTCCTCATCAGAAAGTTTGGATGTTGTCTGCTTCATGGAGAATACAAGACACTTTATTAAATCACTGCACATGTGTCACTTGAATGGGGCATGCCTTAATCAGGCTGTGTTCACTACGGACACTCTTGTGCTGCCTCCCAGGCTGCTAGCAGGGGACAGCGGCAGCCAGGGCTCCCCCATGCACCGCAGCGGGGGCCTACGGTGGGCTTCCTTTGTGCAGTTGCTGGCTGAGGACAGCGGAACGGGAACAGTCTACAGCCAGGGAGCCAGGATCAGCAGGAGACACAAGGACACAGATTACAGAATGCTGAAGTCCAGCTTTGTGTCAAAGGATGAAAAAGGCAGACAGTGACATGGAGTTTGGGCCCTTGAGAGAGGTGAACAGTCCTTCTTCCCAGGATACGGGTAAAGAGAGGTACAAGGTTAAATCTTAAGGGTTTTTTCAGCAGGTGAAAGCAAAAGGCACACTCTCTGCCAATACACACAGCTCTGTACCACCAGGAGCTGTTACTAACATGGATACCTAATGCTAATATTATTCATCACAGCTTCAGTAGCAGATGAAATAGCACTACACCATCAAACACAGCAGAAGAGATTAAATCTGTTCAAAAAGGGGTGTGCAATTGACTGCTTTATTCACACTACCTTATGGTAACTCTTATTTAATGTAAATAATCTGAACGGGTAAAAACCCTGCCATCATGATTAACAGATGAGTGTCCATGCATCCGTCTCTTCACGTAGAGCTGAGAACTGACATTGAAGCTCCACAAAAGAAAAAACCTCAAACAACGACAAAAAACCAACCTATTTTTTATCAGATTAGTTTTCTTCTAAGTCAGACTATTAAAATGGTTTTATCAATGTCAAATTTAGCATCAGGGAAGAAGTTGCAATTACAGCAGCAACTAATTGTGTCAGCTTAGGATACCATGTAGTTTCCTATCCTCCGGCAAAACCAATTAAAACTACATTTCCAAATGAGTAAAATTTAAGACAGAAAACAAAACTCATTCTCCTAAAAACTAAAAATAAAATCAGGTCTTCTTTATAGAAAATAAACATTTAATAACATTAAGACTACAGCGAGAAGATAAAGTCGGACAAGTTGTCTTAATGTTGGATTCTTAATACATTAATGTAGTTAATCACAGTAAGCTTTTGGAAAGCATTTACCAAGTGCAATTAAGCAGCCCAGGTCTATAAGGTTTCACTTATAGAAATGACCAAGCTTTTCTGCTGGACGCAGAAATTATTAGAAATACTCTAAATAGGGAAATAATAAAGATAGATACTAGAGATTTATCACAAACACCTTTTAGATTCTAAAAAAATCCCAAAAATAATTTAATGCTTTTTTTACTCTTCCCTTTTTGTAGAATTTCCAATCAATTATAAATCCTCTTTTCTGCATTAGCAGCAGTTAAATTATTTCCAGACAAGCCACAGCTAAATGCCTTAATGACTGACAATCCATAAAAAACTACAAATACCATTTTTGACTGCAAATTACTGTGCACCATTACAGTCATCTTCTGGCCTCCACATTGAACTGGGATTCAACGAAACACAAGATAATTAGTAACAGGGCTGAAATATCACCAAAGGGGTTTTACACACTAAGGGGTTTTGGGGGACAAGAGACTGTAATTCTCTATAGAATTATACTGTAAATGAAGGACTTGGATGCTGTTCTTCAAAGTGAATACGACAATGTAACAAAACTGCTCATCAATGAATGAAACAATAATTTAAATAGATTCGTGGCTTCAGGGGAAATTAAAAAAAATCCTAAGAGGAAAGGACTGCTCCAATTCCAGCAGATCACAGTCTGCCTTGAGACTATTGGTGTTAAGTTCTACAGAAAAAACTATTTGAAGGACTGATGCAAGAACTGAGAGAGATGCAGGATTTGGGCTCTGATAGAACAGAATTAGCAACCTCAACACAGGATCACATCTAGGACTGTAATAGAGATTACATTATCCTACAATTCCAAGAGGAATTTAAAAAAGTTTTTTAAATCATCTGTATTTGATTGATACTATTATATCCCAGTGTACAATGCAAGTCAAATATCAATTATAAAATAAATCAACTGTGAGATTTACAAGTATGTTAAACACAAGAGTAAAACCTTTGACCTACGCCATCCAGGTTTTGTGTGTAGAATTTTTTTTTATAATTTAAAGTTTTACAGCCAGGAACATGACATGTTTCACTGCAAGTGAAAAATGACAGAGTTAAAGAGAAATATTAAAACAGAAATAAGCAATTTTATTAACCTATGTATGAGTAATTAAAGACATCATTAATAAAAAAATTAATTCAGAAACGTTATAGAAATTCTTAAATTAAAAACTAATTGTGGCATACATACTTTTTCAAACAAACATCCCTTACGAATTGTTTCAATACAAAGGAAAATTAATACCCTAAACTGCAAGAGGCACAAGAAAAAAAAGGTCACTCAAGTCCAATCACAGCTCCCCACAGCTCCATCCACTACCAAGGTTCTAACTACCACAAAGGAGATGGGGAAAAATAGTCAATTAGGCCATATTCTCTTTTTTTTTAATCTTTTTTTCCCCCTTTTTTCTTTTTTTTTTTTAAACTAAGCAGGTCTTTTTTATGATTATTATTTCCAGCATTTAGCCCATTTTTAGCTTGAAAAAACTGTACAAAACCTCAAGAATCCCTTATAAGAAGAGGACGCTTGTTGGAGAAGGCCTGAATACCACATCAAAACTAATTCTGTTCAGAATCCAGACACATTTATCACACTGGCCCAACTGCAACTTGCTCTCACAAAGGTTACTGTATCATCACAAGTGTTGATGAAGCTGCAAGATGCTGGTTAATTTTAAGAGTTTAGAGTCCAAAAAAAGGAAAAGGTATTTTTAAAAAATTATGTCATCTAACTTCTACCAAACTATTCATATTGCATAGCCCTTTAGTTTTGTTGTGTTTTAGACATAAATTTTGTTTCTAAGCAAAATTATAAAATTTGAAATATCAAATTTTCAGGTGGCCCAATAATTTATATACATGCATATACAAATCAAATACATATTCTCCAGAAACAATAAGCAGAAAACACTAACATAAAATAAAATAAAAAAAAGTTAAAAAAGGAGAGGAAAAAAAAAGGGGTAGCGGGTGGAAAAGAAAAAAGACAACCACCTAATTATTAACTTTATTTGTACCAGGGTTTTCAGGGTTTTTTTTCTGTCACATATAGCTCCATAGCTCCAACCCCAAAGTGGGGCTGGATGGGCATGTACACAAAGGAAGCAGTAGTCCCAGGAAACAAGGCACCACTTTCAGTGGCAGCTACATGCAGTGTGGACTTAGCTTCTATAAAACAGGACACACTCTCTTCAGTGGATCTCTACGTAACAGGTCAACAACCCCTGAAATCCACAGACATTCCATGTCAGTTGAAAGCTATCTAATTCTATAATGAAAACTCTGGAGATGCCTTCCTATCACAGCCCCTACACACTCTTGAGCAGATCACCCCCATAGTACAGCCTTCCTGTACTTTCTTCAACATTATCAAATACTAATCACAGCTGGCCTTCCATCTGATCCAGGAGAACTGGTTAATAGTATCTTTAAAGCAATTTGATTAAATTATAATCCCGCTTCTACAACTGCACACTGTGTGGATGTGCAGGTAAAATGGCAGTCTACATACATAACAAATTCAACTGAGAAGAGCTTAGAGAAAAAAACAGCAAAGGTTAGCACATACACACAAAAAGCTACTGACTGAATTTATGCTATAAACATATATAATTTGCCTCACAGCACATTTTATCTTTGAAATCTGTAATTTAATAATAATCAGTTTCCCATAGGCAGTTCAGACTTCAAACAAACTCTCAAATGAAACTTAGCTGTTAAACCAGACAAAGGCTTATGAAAAAATAAATACACTGTTACCTGGACTAGAAATCCGGTCACGATATTTTGGTATATCACTGCTCAGTGTCTGAAGCATAACCCACATTGTGAATGTGAAGAGTGCTGCTAGGAAGCCATAAAATACCAGATAGAATAGTAAGATCAAACCTGTAAAGAAAAAACTAAAATTACTACTTTCATTTCAGCTAATTCCATTACCTATTTTGAAAATCAAAATGGGAAATAAGCAATACAACATTGGGTTTTGGCCATGCGTGTGTCCCCAGTCCCTTGCCATTCCTAACTGTAGTTATAAATCAATATGCCTCTAGAATACATATGTATTGCATAGTGAAGAACAATGCATGCAAACCCATTTTCTTTATACTTTCTGGCTCTTCAAGTGTACAGGGTTTATTAGAATTTCAAACCTTAAGAGAAAAAGCATTAAAAACCACTCTTCAGCTACATAGGAAAGCTGGTAAAGATGATGAAGCAGTTCATTAGGAGAAAACAAAACAGTTTAAGGGAATCATAGTTCTCTATCTAGAAAGAAAGGGGTTGTAGGGAAGATGAAAGAACAGAGTGAAAAGATAAAATTGTTGCACTGGATCCGTAACAGGTAGGGCCTGGTGCTTTAGTAAAAGTTGATATTTGAGAGAACTCCACACAGAGCATTCATTCACACATACATCCTGTTACAAGAGACTTCAGGTGAAAATGCTTTCTGCTGCTATTTTTGAAAACAAACCAAGCCTTCTATTCAAACTTATCACAAGCCTTCACCTAACACATCCACCTGCTTTATCAATCTACCTCTGGGACTTTACAATGTTTCTGCAATTCACCAATTACACAGACATTACCAGCTTCAACTCGACAGTTGCTTAACAAAGAGCTTCTCAAAACCTGAGGAAACAGCCTATTACACCACTGCACCTCTCCATCACTTAACTGCAACAAATCTCAGTGAGAACACTACTTAGGAAGAGCTTGAAAACTTACTGTGATTAAGTGTTTGTCTTCTTGGGGGGGGGGGGGGGGGGGGGGGGGGGGGGGGGGGGGGGGGGGGGGGGGGGGGGGGGGGGGGGGGGGGGGG
>JAVJGJ010000003.1:12057427-12073654 GCA_035590215.1 Microhierax caerulescens | reverse complement strand
CGCGGTGCAGCTCGACCCGCTGCACTTCCCAGCCTTCGCGGAGGGCGCCCTGATGGGACAGAGAGCCCCTTCCCCCGCCCTCCTCATGCCGCAGCCCGGGCAGCCGCCGCAGGAGAGGAGCAAAACGTCGCCCCGGTCCCACAGGAGCGACGGCGAGTTCTCGCCCCGGTCCCACTACAGCGACTCGGACGAGGCCAGCTAGGGCGGGGGCGCCGTCCCCAGCACCCCCCGGGGCCGCGGCCGCCCCTCGGAGCACGGACTCCGCCGCGGGGTGAGCAGCCGGCCGCGGTGCCGTCTCGGGTGGCATCGGCTCCCCTCGGTCGCCCCGCAGTCCGCCCCCGCTCTCCTCCCGCCCCCGGCAGCTCCTGCGTCTGTCCAGGGGAACGGCTGTTAGCGAGTGACTCGACCCGCCCCATCCGTCAGGGTTGCTTGGGGGTTTGGTTTTGTTTTTTCTTCTCCACCTTTAGTTACCACTTTAAAAGTTTATTTTGCCTAGAATTCGTTGCCGTTCCCTCCTGCCAACACGCCACCTTGCAGCGCGGAGCCTGGCTCGCGCCGCCGGTGAGCAGGTGATGCACAAGGAGAAAGTCTGGCCCCGCCGCCGCTGCTGCTGCTGCTGCTGCTGCCCGGCGGGCGGGCGGGGGTCCCGCCGGCGCCCTCCCCACCCGGGCGTCCACCCGCGCTGCCACCCGCGTCTTCCAGGACACCGATGCTGCCCTGGGTTGTATTGCTATGGAAACACACACACACACGCACACACACACGCACGCACGCACAAACGAAGTAAATAACGCACCGACTTGTCCCGTGAATAGCGGAGAAAAGGTGGATTTTCCTTAGCGCACCATGTCGGCGTCTTTTGCGGGGGGAAACTTGGCGCAAGCACTTTATCAGCGGCTGGAGATGCGGTTTCAAGAGGAAAGCTACTAACTGCCAATTGGAGACCAATACTTAATTAAGCCACTTAATCCTAATAGTCTCGTAAAAACGAAAACAGTTTTGTCGTGTCAAACTTTTATGTCCGTTTTATTTTGCTTTTGTGCTAATAGGAAGCGTATTTATTATGGAGTGTTTGCTACTATTTCTGCTTCTCTTTTTTTTTTTAAAAAAAAAGCTTTTCTACGACAAGAATCGTTTATTTTAATTCTAGCAAAGCCAGCTGCCATTGTTTTATGTATTTTAATTTTAACATTTTTTTTGAGATCAAATAAACGTGGGGAAAAAACCCCAAAACAAAACAAAAATGAAACACAGCCTGGAATCGCCGTCGGGGTTTAGTTCTCCTCGCACGCCCCGAGCCGGGGTGGTGTCAGCACCGGCGGCGGAGGATGAGCGGGACAGCCCCGGGTGGCCGAGTCGTGCGTGCCCCGGGGCGGGGGGCGCGGGGCTGCGAACCGCCGGGATCGGGCCCCGCCGCCGTCCCGCCGTTCCCGGCCGAGCCGGGGGAATTGCTACAAGCACAGGGTGCGGGGCTTTGCGCGGCTCGTGCCCGCCTGTCCCCGCACCGCCGCTCCGGTCACATGGCTCCCTTCTCGCTCCCTTCTCGCTCCCTTCTCTCCCCCCTCCCCTCGCCCCGGGTCGGGGGCACGAGCGGGTCCCGTCCCACCCTCCGTCCCCCCCTCGAATCCTCAGGGAGAGCCGTAAGGTGTGCGGCGGGGGCCGGGAGCGGGCGGGGGAAGCCGGCGGGGTTCCGGGGACACACGAGCGGCGCGGCAGGTGGCCGGGGGAGCAGGATGGGACCCCCGGGGCTCAGGTTAAACCCCGGGGGTGGGGGAGCGCTGATGCTTTGCCCGGCCTGCCGGTGACACCAGACCCGGGGCTAAACCGGAGCCGTGCCGGTGCAGGGGTCCCGCTGGGTTTAGCAGGTGACACCTGGGGAGGGGGGTGTGTCTAAGGGGCGATCAGTTAACCGGGCGCAGCCGGGAACGAGCGGCCCCCGCAGGAGCGGAGCCTGTGCAAGTGTCGCTTTCGCCTGCAGCAACAGGGCACCTGCCCCCCCGGTAACCCCGGGCTGCCGCCCTGCCCTGCCCACCGCAGCCCCCCGGTCACCTGCCCAGGCGGGCTACGGTCCCGCGGGGTGAAAAGTTCATGGCCAGGGGCATTGCCCTTCCTAAAACCCGCCGGGAATGGCGGGGCGGCTCACCTGCGCTTTGCGGCATTTGTTTCTGGGCTTTGGGAGCCAGCCTCGCTTCCCACGGAGCGCGCGTGGGCTGCCGGCGCGCCAGCGATGCGCGGAGCAAAACACCGCCGGTTTGTGGGGGGAGCTAGGGGGTGGGGAACTGGGGGTGTCGCTTTGGTTATTTGTTGCGTTTGGGGTACGCACCCGGAGCGGGCGACGCGGCCGCCGCCGTGTTCTAAGGCAGCACCCCGCGGCGGGGACCCGGGGGTGCCGGCGGGGTGGCCGCCCGTTGGAGGGGTGCGGGACCCTCCCTCGGCCCCGCCGGCGGCTGCGGGCACGCAACGGGGTTGAAAAGCGCAGCCCGCAGCGCTGCCGCTCCCGCGGACCCTTCCCCCGGCAGATGAGCGCACGGAGCAGTTGGTGCTCGCAGCTACGGCGCGGAGCTCGCTGTCTGAGCGTCCTTTTTTTTTTTTTTTTTTTTTTTTTTCTTTCTTTCTTTCTTTCTTTCTTTCTTTCTTTTTTTAACCACGTCTTTGAAAGAGATACCCAGCCGCATTTCCATTTTAAGGTTCAGCTATAGAGTTTGCATAACAACCGCTTGGCAGCCCCCCTTCTCTTACACTCCGTTAACAAGCTGTAACGTATAGCTGCAGGTTGCTATAATCTCATTAATATTTTGGAAACTTGAATATTGAGTATTTCAGACTGCTCATTCCCCATATGCCAGGCCACTCCCGCTATGCTGGCTGGTTCCTTTCTCTCCATTATTAGCAATTAGCTCCTACCTTCCAAAGTCAGATCCAAGTATCCAAGATACTAGCAAAGGAATCAACTATGTGTTGCAAGCTAAGCATGCTTAATATCTCCCAAACAAACAAAGAGACAACATTTCTTTAAGTAATGAAGATGGATAAATCGCTTTATTGAGCTTGCGACAGTGTTTGTTTTGTACAGACTAGCGCAAAGTTTTTTAACAAGAGCGGGGACGCGCACCAGCCCCTGGAAGCAGTTTCGCCTCGTTTGCTTCGTGGGGTTTTATCATCTTAAACGGGCTTTTATTTGAAAAGGGCGAGTCAGAAGCGCACTATCCGAGCGTTAAATTTTGGCTGAACGCTAAATATCCTCCGGGGTGTGCAAAACGACTGCGGGAGGGGTGGGGGGGCGGGCTGCGCCGCGGGACCCGCTACTGCAGCGCAACCACATTAGAGAAACGGCAGCAGAGAGAAGGGTCGGCACGTGTAACTCCCGCCTCGGAACACCCCGCGATGAACCGCGCCCCCACCCTTAAGTCCCTGCTGCACTCACGGTGTGTACAAACGCCGCGGCGGGGCTGGGTTAGTAACATGACTTCGAGCGTAAGACCTCAAAGACTCATTTGCCATCACACGCCTAAAGGTCAAAATAACACGAGCACCAAAAGAAACAATTTTTTTTTTTTTTTAAATATCATTCTCCATCTCTCTGCTGACAGCAGAGAACAGGCTCCATCTACTCTCCGGCGTGGATCAGGAGCTTACCCCTTTTATTCCCTCTTCCCCCGACACCAAGCGGAGCGGCAGCACCCCAGCACGCCACCAGCCACAGCGCTCAGGCCGGTGGGGTGGCTCTAACAGTGCCATTGCCGTGTATTGCTCAGCTACTGTCAATAATGATCCCTTAATTAGGCAATTTGCAAAACTGCAGTATAACAGGACAGTTACTACATCAGAGCAGTTCTTAAAATAATAAGCCAGAGATCGAGCCCAAGTGAAAAAGCTAAGACAGGCTATATGTTAATGTAAAAGATGTCTTAGAAGAGGGATTTAGTATTTATCAGCATAGTTTAAATCTATGATGATTGCAGTATTATCTATGCGAGAAAGCAGTAAATGTGAAGTATAAAATAGAATAAACCTACTTGCGTCCTGACTGTCTGATTCCAATAGTCTCTTTTCTTCTGTTATAGTATATCATCTAAATCACTGTATTTGCTGTAAAACAACAGCAGAAAATAACATATCACTCACTAAATCTCTGTGTCACATTGATCAGCTATATATATATATAAATATATATATATTTCAGGCCAAAAATAGGCCATCTCCATTTTTCTTTTTAGTTCTAAATGTCACCAAGCAAAAGACTGAATGTCATTCCATACTAACAACTGCTTTGCTGAATTATTTTGCCCTGTTTATTCAAGCAGGTCTTAAGGAATAACATGTCAGCAAAATGTGCCCATAGCCATCTTTTTGGATGGGGCACCGTACTGATCCAATAACATTAAAGTTTACTAGATGCAAAGACTGGGGGAGTTAATACAGGTTAAAAAAAAAAATTCTTCCATGGAATGACCATGTCCTACATTATTCGATGAAATGTCAACATTAAGTATATTCATTAAAAAAAATACTCAAGAAAACGTAAACCAAAGTCTATGAGGAACTAGTATTATCCAGCAAGCACTGAAACTCTTCAGTCTGCTCATCTTAAAACATAGGAATCTTTGTGCCCTGCTCCAGTGAGTTCAGAGGTGCAGTTTGACGAAGATAACTTTTACGCTCATTTCTAAAATCGGCAGTCTCATGCAGCCCAGCCTGACTTGGATGGAGTGGTGGGTCCTCATCCCCACTGAAAACTCAAACTGTTTCTGAGCTGCAGGAGGGTAAATATTTTGACTCATGGACATACAAGCCCATTAGCTAGACACTGATCCCAGGTAAGATAACGGAAAGGTCCATCAATATTGCAGTTAATGAAAAGTAATGAATGGTGACAGCATGACCAGCCATATGATTAGCTGCAATTGCAATGCAGTGTTTGACAGCCTGCATCCCTTCCTCACCCACGTTAATTAAGGCCTATTAGTGCACTCAGGGCCCTGATGAGTAGGAGAAAACATCTTCTTTTTTTTTTTAAGTAATTAAACATTCAGCTGATAAAATTCATTGCAATTCCATTTTAAACTTGGATTTCTCCAAGCTATTGATTCAGTGCCACAAGATATTTTGATTCAAAATACCTGATTTGCACAGAAATAACTGGACTAAAACCTGGCTTGCTGACATTTCAAAATGTAATTGTCAGTGGCAAGATGTCAATGAGTTGATGTGGGATGCCGATTCCTAAGCTGAAGGTATTCTGCATTAGCAGTCTAGGTGGTTGTATGAAGACTTTGGTGACAATGTTTAGAAAAGACAGAAAGATCAGTATGTTCATTTGTTCAGCAAAGCACAAGTAAGACTGTGGCAAAAAGAACCAATGCAACCTAGTGGCCATAAAAACTTGTCCTCCAGAAAGATCTGTGTGCACAGTGGTGACAAAATGCTACAAAAAAAACCAAAAACCCACCCTGCACCTGCTTCTGATACTTACACTAACAGGAAAATGGAAATATTAGTGATAGTTCAAAGAGTACTGAAAAATGATCCAGGGAGCAGAAGACAAGCTAACTTACAATACGAAGCTTCCACATTTCAGCTTATTGAGCTTCTGAAAGAAAAAAAAAAAAACTGACAAGAAGGCTGGATTGCTTTGAATAGGTACTTAAATATAGAAAAGAGATCTTGATAGTCTGACCTTTTCAGCCTTGCTGACAACAGCAATGGTATTCATTTGCTGGAAACTGTAGCTAGACAAACCTAGTGTTGACATTTCCTGACTGTGAGGGCAATTAAATATTTACGTAGTTTATATTGGGAGAGATAGCAGGTGCACCTTTCCTTGGGTTTTAAACATGAGATTAGATATGCTTTTTAAAGACAGATTTTAATTCAGCTTTGGAAGAAATCCAGTTGTGTGCAGATTGGCAGCAGGACTTCACTTCCCACCAAATAACATTGCAATGCAACATTCTAGGTCAGAAGCAGTATTCTCTGCTTGCAGACACCATCCAGAAAGCCAGACCAATTGTCTCTGCTGTCCACAGGGATTTTGCCCATGTTCGGTCAGATGGTTACTGAAATTGAGTCGGTTCCACAGAGAGACATGGACGAGTGACACTGGCAGTTTTGAATATGGATGTCTGACGACTGTCAGGTTTGGGCTTATCGTCTCACAGACCATTCAGCACTAGCAATGGTCCTCAGTTCATAACATCCTGTTTCTCTGGCAAGGTGGTTTTATCTGCAGGGCTGAGCTTTGTAATGGTATAATTGGCAATGTATGTTTTCTAAAGCACAACAGGAAGAAAACCACCTTGACTCATTACCAATAAAATAACATATTATGGTGATAAAAACGTAAACCATACAACATAAAAAAAATCCACACTTTAAAAATATTAATTGTATAAAGATACCTGCTAAGTTGTTTTTTTTTAAAACTGTCATGCCAAACCCTGGGGAAAAAAGTACAATAGGATAGGAAGCAAGATTGCTGTAATTTACAGTATGGAAACTCTACAGAGGGCAGTTTTTTAGCACAAGCTAAATTTCTTTTCAGTTCCTAAAGGGAATTTCACTTGGGCCCACTGGAGGATTCCTGAAGACCAGAAAGCCACCCCCTTCTTTTCTAGTTTGGGCTAGGGTGGACCACATCAAGACACAATTTTGGCACCACTTGGGTAGCTCCCTGGGGCTGCTGCAGCTTCCACAGGGGTCTGCCCAGGCTAGTTTCAAAGCAGCTTTTGAATGGCAAGAGATGTATGCGTAAGTTAGACTCAAATCTGCTTCTTTATCCTGAGCTAAGTTTTAAACTGGAATTAGAACATACATGATTCACTCAGGAAGGACCAACTTCAAAATATTATGACTGAGAAAAACTTTCTACTTCACTGTACAAAATACCAAGAAACATAAGACACACATTTTCGTGAGAAAAAAAATAAAATACAAAAGACTTCCCACTAAAAATGAAAAAGAAAATGTCTGTCATTGTGAGAGTAGAAAGACTACAGAAACAGTTCTTGTGTTTGGTAGTTTGCCAATGAATCGGAAAGGGCTGGTAAAAATGCATTCATTGTGCAGAGCCCCCTCACTCTTGAAAAAACTCCTTTATTCACAGAGACAAGATTCTGCTCTCATATATAGCACGACAACTCCTGTTAAGTCAATGGGAGTTGACTTGCATTACGCAGAGGAGACTTTTGTGCAGATATTCAGCATTTGTTTACAGTAGGAAAAAGAGCCTCTAACTATTGCTGAAAACTATTTCCTTGCTTATTTTTAATACAAAGGGCTTGAAGTGAGGAAAGCTCAATTTATAGGAATTTTAACTTCACAGCTATCAGGGGTTTTATCCATTTTATAACACATGCAGTCAGAGTTAAGTTTCAGATTGTTTTCAGGGACAAGTAAAAGAGCTTCTTAATTAAAGCTCGTTTGAGAAGAGTTTATAAAAATAAGGTATCTGCCTTAATTGCTGAAACACTTTTCTCCCATTTTGAGCTAATACTTTGTAAACAGTAGCTGAGCGAGGGACCACTGGCACTGTTACTGACAAGGTCTGTCTGCAAGAGACCAGTGAAGTACAAGGACTGAGATGGAAAAAGGATCCAGGCCAGACACCTGGCATTAGCTGGTGGGTAACTCTGGGACAGGGGCACGTGGGAAGCCATTAGGAAGAGGGGCTAAAGAAGGAAGATGAAGTTTAATGACAAAACTCACATTAATTGTGAAGTTCTACTGAAAGAGATGGTTCCTCCTCTCCCTATTCCATTGTCCCTTCCAGGCCCTTGTTGGGACTTTTAGCATTGGTGTTCATTTTACCCCATGATGACCTGATTCAGAGAGCTGAAATGAAAGAAAATGGATTATACCCATTTAGTTTCCTGACTCAGCTCACAAGGGAGACCAGGGCAGGCAGCAGGAGGAGTGGGGCTACCTCTTTCAGTAGCAGCAATTAGATTGGCAGAACCACATCCCGAGTTCAGCAGGGGACTTGGGCAGCAAGCCAAGGAGAAAGCCAGCACTGGCTAAACCAGGAGACTGAGGCTGAAATAAAGAGTCTATGAAGACAGAAAACGGCTGAAAAATTGATGTTGGAGGGAATGAAAGGCCTGGAGAAGTGAGGTGGGGTTTGGAAGGAAGAACAGGGTAGAAAGAAATTGCAGGAGTCTCTGCCCTTGCTGGAGCACCATGTCCTGCCCCTGCTACTACATTAGAAAATGCAGAATTTCACTGTTCCTTTGCCATCAAATTTTGTGATGCCAGTTATGAGCCAATGTGCATGTGTCACTGCCTTCTGTTATCACAGAAGATGACAACTTCTTACTCTTACCAGTAATCAGTGCATGCAACAGGCAAAAGTCCCTTCTAGTAATCTAACCTTTTTGATAAAAGCAGTGGTATCATATCAACGTGATTGTCTCATGATCTTACTGACACGTCTCCTCAATAAAAAACGAGGGAAGGAAAAGATAATTAAAAAAAAAAAAGACAAAGGAACTTTGAACACCTGTAAATTAGAAAAATCATAGAATTACAGTTCATGTTTGTTGGCTAATGAATGACTAAAGAGAAGCAAGAAAGACTCAGGATACAGCCACATTTTTCCCCTAAAAGTGATACCTACAAAACCAAAAAGTTTTGGAAGACAAATTTTCATTTAGATTTTCCTGTTCTTTGTCTGGTATGTCTGTTTAGGTCTCTCTCACATGAAAGTGTTCATTTTTTTTCCATTCAGCTTTCCTCTGCCTCTACATTTCCCTACTGATGTAAATTTAGTTCATACAATGCTGGTAGCTTGTGCAGACAACTGTGAAATACAATAGGTTGCCCCTCTAATTTACTTAAATGCTACTGAGAAATTGTTCCGTGATGGGAATTAGTATTTTCAGTTTTCCCAGTCCAACTTTCTTCTCCCGGTCAAGTCACCAATTCCCTTAGTGATCTTAAACAAATCATTTAATTGTACCCGTATCAAGCCAGCTGGATAACTGAAGTAAAAAGCAGCTCTTCATTGAAAACCAAATGCTGTGCCTGAACTGTGCCTTCTTCAGTAAACAAACATGGGTGAGATTAACACATTTTCCCTTGGGACCGTTGTGAGGGAGTCAAGCATTCCAAATGTCTTTCAAAACCTAGAAGATGGGTTCAAATTCGGTCTTGAAAGACATTTTTGCTAATCCAGAAATTAACATGTTGGGTTTGCATAGAATAAAGGATCTTAAATATTTAGAAGCATATTATCACAGTGTTTTTAAAAGAGACACTGTTTTTTAAAGCATTAATTTGCTGTTTGCTTCAAACAGACTAGATCTGAACTGTTATGTTTTTAAAACTCTGGTGGCTTGCTTAATGAATGCTTGTGACTCAGAAGGCCTATTATTAGCCCTTCTGAGCATACATTAGCTAAAAAAAAATAAAAACTACAGCAAGCTTGCTTTTATGGACTGTTCAGCAGAAAGTTCACTGTATTATATAAACCATTGCCATGTAGTTCTCCTTTAACCGTTAAAAAATAGATCATAACCTACTTGTTGTGGCTATGTTTCATTCTACTTCCTAATTCAAATTGTGCGTTACATACACCTTAGTGATGGTGACACCAAACTGAAGCTATAAAAATATTTAACCAGCTGGTGCAGGAACAGCTCAACTATTACATTCATCTGAGGCTCTACTAACTCTTTGTGAATATTTCTGCCACTCTGTGAGAGCCAGATCTAAAAAGATAAACACCTTCATCTCTAACCATGAATGATACTGAAGATGCTCAGCATTTTTCCAGTGAAGTCTTGTATCCATCTGATCCTGATCAATTCATTCGTAGGGAGTATCCCTATAGCAAGGACAATTGTGGAATGCCCACGCAAAGTCACAAGGCCTACAAATTGAAGTAGCGTCAATTTTTTATGTTGTGCAGTCAATCTGTTTGTTTATACGACTTTCAAAGAGGAAGTTGGTAAAAAAGAACTTTTGAAATTGTGAAATAAAATGGAAGATGACAGTCAGAATTTTTTTCTAGTCTGAATGTGTGGGAATTCCACCGTTACATTGTTTTTGGTCTGACTTTTTCACAGCAGATTTTGTAAGATTATATTACCCTTACCACAAATTATAGAACAATTTTAAACAAAATTATAACCTCTTTGCAACTGATTTTTGTTGATTTTTAACTGTCTGTGGGTTTGAAAGGGCAGTAGACTTGTAGTCTATAACACAGCCTTATAAATTAATACTATAGGAATAGTATTAAAGAGGATCAGAGCTACATAGGGCCCATATGCCCATTTCTTCTGATTCTGCAGGCTCCTGCAGGTTTAATTCCCAGTAAATGCTACTGGATTTTCCCAAAAGTGCCACCTATAAAGGGTTTTAATTATTTTAAAATTGTATTTTCCAATTTTTCTCACGTGAACAAGCACATTCAACAGGCCTCCCTTTCCATTGCTCCCTCATCATAATACAATCTACAAATGTTCATTCTACCTCCTACTGCCAGATGCAATCCTTTGAAGGAAAACCATACTTAAACCTGTACATTTAACTGACCTCTCTACAATTCAAGGGCAACAAACAGTGCTTACTACCAGATGATGGTAAAAAATAAATTTTTAAATACACAGGAGCTCAGAGAAAGTTTTTTTCCAATTCATACTGCAGATAAAAAATATCCACACTGAAGTGCTCATGGAATAAGTTAAAACCGCTGTGTCTTCTCCCCATGCTGTTCCCCTGCACAGGGGGGATAATACCTGTACAGGAATGGAAGCATCTGAATAGGAGGAGCAAGATTTAGTCCACAAAAAACAAAAGAAAACCCTGTCAAAATGCAATCTGCCCTGTCAAAATGTGAGCTGTTATAATCACAAAGCCTATCAGAAAATAAAATCTTAAACTACAAAAATCCCTGAGTATTACAAAATAGACTGATGATCTATATCCTTTTTAACACAGTTCTCTGCTGTTGTGAGTACTTTATTTGTTGTGAGCAAATAAATAAAAAATGAAGATTGATGATAAATCATTTGCTAAGAGGAGATCATTTATAATAAAAGCATATCTGCGTAGATTTGTGCAAACATAATTGCACATTCTAACATTCAGTCCTAAGACGTATTGATTATATCTAAGGGATCTACTTGTTAACAGATCTGGAACCACAGAAACTGATTTTTTTTTTTAATAAGTCCATAATACAAATAAAACAAAGTACTTACAGTCATCCTAAGGAGCAAATACGGTGTGATTTCTGGCAGCAGTCACAGTGCAGTTTCCCTGTGTGGAAGATGACTTATGAATTCATGATGGAACCCTACTTCATCTGTGCCACGAAGACTAGTGCTGCGTTCTTAGCTTTTAAACAAATACTGAGCACGCATGGTTGGTCACTGCATTGAACACATCTACAGCGTTAAGGCCGCTATAAAGTTACTATCCACGCACTTCACGTCAAGTCAGAGCACTGAAATCTGGCACATAGAAAAAGGTTCTTAACAAGGTTCTTAAAGGTTATTAACCGATACTTGAGAGGAATGACTGCTGTTGCCCTGTGTAACTATAGCAGAAACACAAGAGAGTTCATCACATTTAAAACACAGAAGTGACTGGAGAGGAAATGGTTACTTGCACAGATTGTTTTGCAGGACAGCAGGTAATGAATTCATATTCTTAACACAACGTATTCTATATGGCAGATTTCTCAAATCCGTTCTATATTGCCCAAAACAGTGTTCAGATAACTACTACACCAGGAAGCACTAAACATCTGCCTTAAGTTTGACCATGAAATACAATTGTATCTGTTCCCTCCCCTTCTGTAGCTGTCAAGTGGTTGAGATTATCTTAACGAGAGCAGATTATTTAGTAGTATCCTAAGTCATTACATCAATACCCTCAATGAAGTCTAGGTAGGGCAGCCATAATACGTGTCTTGTAAAACCTTAGAAGAAGGCTTAACTTCATATTGTTATATTAAATTAGGCCTCTTCACTTAATGACTAAGAATTTAAATTACCAGGATACAAATCCAGTTCATGTTACATACCCTTAAGTAAACTGGGAGACAAATAAGCCACATATTGGAAACTGTATTTAGATGGGAAGAGGAATTGTTCATGCAGCATAAGGAACTGTCAGTAATTACTGTTAAACAGTATTCTTGAACACAGACTAAGAAATTCTGGACTTAGGGGAAGCCAGTGGGGAATCAGGTTTTGCCATTAGTGCCATTTCTATAGCGGAAACACAAAACCTCATTTGCAGTCCTCAGCCGTTAACTTTGAAGTGGCTTGTATCTTCAAAAAAAATCAATTTGAATTTCCTGCATTGCATTTTTTTACAAAGCTGTGAGCATTCCATTGTTACCATCATTGTCTTTCCATTTTAATTACATTTGGGACAGATTTCTTATCCTGTGATTAATATGCAAGTGAAAAACAACACTGAAGAGTTAATGATGGGACAAAGATTGGATTTCTTTTACTAACTTGCTTCTGGCTTATGCTGAGATTCTACAGGTATGTATTATCTAGATGGTATAGAGAGCAGAGCGGTAGGCTACCCTTTCCCTTATTCTGGCTGCAGCCTTCTGAGAGGGGAGCTGCCTGGAGGAGCATCTCTGGAGCAGGGGGCAAGCAGGGCAGCCACAGGCACAGCAAGCAGGAAAGCCCAAACTAACAAAAGGGTTTGCCTGCAGCAGGGAAAAGGCTCTGAACCAGATCCAGAAATAAGGGTGTTTCTACAGGAACCCAATGGGTACTGTAAATTATGTACAGACAGGGAGGCTGCTGAAAGTTGCCCAATGGGAGGCAAAACTCGAGCAGAGGGATTGATCCTGTGAGGTGCTGGGCAGGAGGTTATTTTCAAGCTTTTAAATCAGACTCCATTGCCAAGCCTCAGCTGTCTCTGTGAAGATCTCTTGTTTGCAATTTTGTATGCTAACACCATCTCACTTTAGAGACAGGAGGCTTTGGGTTTCTTTCAGCATTTTTACTTTAGAAAAAGGCTCTGTAGGTCTGCTTTAAAGCCTCTGGTGACTCAAAGGTGTCAGCTAAAAGTGACAAATATCCATATATAATACATTGTATGAAAATTACCTATATGAATATGTAAATGCAATGATCAGCTTAAAACGACACACAAGATGTATTATGATATACATTCCTGACAAGAGTAAATTTAATTCCTGAAATTAACGTAGCCATAATTCTTCAGCTGCAGTTTTTTCTTTTCTGTTTTAGCACATCCCCTGTTATTTGAGTTGTTCTTCAACAGCTGTTTAGCAGCAGGAGAAATGCAGCAAGGCTCATTTAAAACCTAAACCCAGGAGATAAATTCCCAATAATGGATGTCTTGAATAGTAAAATAGGATCTCCATTGTTAATCATACAGAAACTTTCCCTGGTTTTAATGCTAGAATTGTAAACTCTGGAAGAAAAAATTGGTGTCTCTTACTTTCTAACTTGGTTTCTGTAATCCCAGCAAAGACAAAATCCCATTGTGACATACATACTCTGCTCTTCACTAAAGATTTCTACTTCTTTTGGATCAAATCATACATAGTAAATCAGTTTCTAGAGACAATTAGCTGATTAAGGTTCCTATTAATTAAAAATTCCTTCATTCATATTACTCACTTTTCTAAGTTTGTGTGCAGTTTAAGTCAAATGGTGCTGGCTTCAGTGCACTTCTTGTTTTGAACATCTCTCAGCGTAAATCCTTTTGGCATCTGGAAATCTGAAGTATTCTTTCACTAAGGCTCATAGCTGTTGCTCAAATAAGAAAAGAGGAACTGTGTTTCTTCATAAGGGACAATCCTTAAGACACAATTAAGGCACAATCCTGAAGACATTTCCTACCATATAGTTAAAAATATTTTTTCCTAACTTCTCTTTTGTAAGACTCTTCCCTGCTCCAAAAAGGGTTGACATTAAGCACAAAGTAAATTTCTGTCTGAAAGTGAAGCAGCAGAATAGCCTTAAAAAAAATCCTTAGGGAATCACTTAGATTTAGATAAGCATCTGTGACCAAAGAGTCTCTTGTAATAAAGATTTCTTAATTGAGTTCTACTGAGCACATTTACTATGCTCTCAAGCTGTTCAAGTGTCTCCTTCTGTGTCTCCCTCTCCATTGCTTTGCTGCTTTAATGAAATAAAAGCCCTTTAAGTTGACAAAACGATTTCTGTTTTCAGTAGAAGCAGAAAACTATACTGAGGGCTATGCAGTAATTTTTAAATCATACATTGAGCAACTGAGAAATTGGTAGGTAAACCATCCCTCTGGAGATGAATCACAGAACTTCATTGCATTTTGCTTAGTATGCATGGTTAAGTTAGACGGTGTAGTTCTAACTTGATGGTTGTAGGCTATGTAAGTGTTTTCCCCTTATGGTTGGAAAATAAATTAATTTCTTCAGAACAGTCTAAATATCTTCATATCATCTAGGTGACCCAAAGATACATATCAAAATCTGAAACCCAAATGCTGCATGCTCTTATTTATCAGTTCTGCTGGTAGAAGCATTAATTGCAGTCTCCTAGCTAGATAAAGGAGAAAACAAATGAACAGAGGATTGTTCACTTGGTTTACTATAAATTAGAAGGTATTTGCAAGGAAAAAAAAAAAAGATTCAGACAGCATTTCCTTTCTCGCTATTGTTAAAAAAAAAAAAAACAAACCACAAGCCATTGTTCATTTAAAGTAATAGCTTTTACAGAATGAGTCTATTTTTTTTTTCTTACCGGAAGATTGCAGGAACAAAACACAATTAATGCATTTGCTGCCATTCCTGATTAAAATGAAGATTTAAAGCCCTGTATATCCTGTCTTAAACTGATTTTAAAATGTTTATTTTTCAGATAATGTCAAGAACACAGTCATTTCAGAACAACGGTTTACAGTCTGGCACAGTGGCTGTTCCATGGCGCTCAGAATAACAAATTATCCCTGTATAAATGCAGACAAAACCTGGAAGATGTTTGCTAATACAGCTCACTAATTACAACTTCCTCCCTGCAAAAGCAGTAGTTGCCATTATTGTTTTAACTTATCATTTTCTCAAATTAAAAACTTCCCTTCTATTTTAGTTCTAAACTAAGGACTAAAAAGATACCTGTAGCTGATTAATCCCTCAACTAATTAGCCCTACATAAATATGATTGGGACAAAAAGCTGAAGGGATGCGCAGGATTTATGCTCTATTGTTACACAGAAGACAATGTCATCACATGTCTGCTCTTGGGTTTATTAGCATAATAAAACTAAAGACCTTGTTGTATGGTACCCATGGCCAGCCTTTGACTTCAGACTTTAACAAATAATCTTCATCTTTTCCTTCTCACTGAAAAAAAGATTATGCAAAATATCTAAGAGCTTGTGCTCTACATCTGCTTAGGGAATGCTCTTAAATCACCACTATAAATATTAAGGATATGGTGCAAACTGCATCATAACTCACCAGTTTTGAGGAAGGCCAAGTTTCAGAACTGATGCATTCAGTTCACTTCAAAAGGAGTTCAATTTCTTAAATCTGGTAAATCTCAACATTTAAAAAAACCCCAACATAATATATGGAATCCTGAAAATCAGGGTCACTCTATTCAATAGCAAAGGCACTTAAATAACTTATGTGCAGCAGGAAATCAACACTCCCAAAGCCAGCAACTTTCATGTACTTTGAGAACAGAAGTAAAATTTGGTTAGGAATCAGTCATCTGAGGACACGACACACACCTGGAACCAAGTACGTTTTCTGGTCCATATCTGAATTCCCGTGCAAATCAGTCCTTACATTATTTAGAGCAGATTCTTACAGCTTGGCCATCTGTGGGGCCTGTTCCCTTCACTGCCATTAGCTTTGCAGATGAAAAGGAGCTATTTAAGGTGAGGAAACTGTTGGTAGCAAAATAAACTAGCTTAGTAAGAGATCAGGAGGTTTCAATCTCTCAGCAAGAAATCAAAAGTCTCCTTCCTTCCTTTGTTTAAAACACTTGATCCACTATTCTCTGCACAAGGCATATGGAAAGTTCTGAGGAGATTATCCATTTCTTTATTCCTTCCCCTGCCTGGAACCAGAGTAACATAACAGTCTTTAGAAGGACCAAATATCACACAGTACGTACTCAGTTTTAGTTCTCATGGGTAGCAGATCTTGGATTAGGATCATGAATTAATGAATTACAGGACTTTTCATCCAGCATCTGTCACCACATTTTCATTCACATCAAAAAGAATATAACATTTTGA
>JAVJGJ010000003.1:12045041-12057341 GCA_035590215.1 Microhierax caerulescens | reverse complement strand
CAGGAAAACCAGTATTTGAACATGTACCCACTGCTTGTTTTCATAGAGGGAATTCTCATCGTGCATTGTAGTATGCCAAGATGAAAGCAAGAGAAACTAGTGATTCTCAGGTTGTACCAGACAATGTATCATTTTTAATTACTTTAAGCAGCATACAAATACCCTTGCCGTTTAGTAGACAGCACATTTTCTGATTTCTTCCTCCACATAGGATGAAAGGATGCAGTTGTGCAATACAGCTATAAAAACCAGCTGCCCATATTGCTTAAAAAAGCACTGAGAATACTGCTGCTTTTCCTATTAAATAAAACCAGATCTGAGTACCAATAGATGTATAAATATCTCATCATTACACGACCTTTTCACAGCCTCTCAAAGAGTTCATCCTTTTTAATGCAGTATCTTAAACTTCAATGTTTTTACACAAGCGTCCTCCGACAGCTCATTAGTTTGATGCCAAGTTCCAGATTTCAGCACTATTATTTCTCACTTTCAGTACATTAGCGTGGGAAAGCAGAAGTTTACATACTTGCACAACACAGTGCTGGCAGCACAGCTTAGCCATCTTATCCAGATAAAATATCCAGAATTAAGTCTTTGCCTTCACTCTGGGCAACAAGATATTTAAATTGGTCTCCTCAAATCTTGCTTAATATTAGGATGAATACTTATTTCTGTGTGGCTGTTGATTAAAATAGCCTGCACCAGTGATAGTTTATTTACAGACATGTACAGTAATTATACTGAGGGACTGAGATGAGTTAAAATCAGCCCCTCTTCCCTTAAAAAAATACTCCTTAAAGTATACCCTAATTTTCAATATATGTTGATTTCACATTTTTCATCTTTTTTGGACACCAGTTAATTGCTGATGTCTCATTACATTTCAAGGTAGCTCTGTTTTTACCAGCTCTGTAGTTTTGTGGTCAAAAATAGACTTTTTATCTGTTTGCAGAAATGCATTGATATATCAAATCAGTGTGCACAGAAGTCAGTGTGGAGGAAGGGAGGAAACGGACACCTTGAAAAGAACAAAAGAAAAATATCCTGTATTCATCAAACTTCTTTGCCTAATGTTTTAAAATCAGCTTCATAGTTCCTGCAAATTAGAGTAGAATAAAACAGATTTACAAACCAGATACCACATTTGAGATCACTATTCTGTCAACTGTCCTTCTGCACAAGTTCAACAGAGTTTCCTCCTGTTGTTCGTGATATCCCGTTGGTGTTATGTTTTGGGAACAGGATCACCATTTTCTTGGGCTTGTTTGTAAATCAGGCATCTCTCTCCTGTTAACTACAGAGGAACAGGCTAATTTGGTAATTGGTACTAGCTGTTTTTCTTTATGAACATGATGCTATTCTTACTGCTAATGACAAAAATTATCCGTACTTCTTACTATTCATTTAATTCTTTCACACGAGCAAGTGCACAGGCAGGAATGCTTTAGGGGTCTCCCTGTTTGGCAGACATTATCTCACTGGTTCCACACTCCGATCATCCCTTTCTATCAAGAAACAGCTTCACTGTCATTTGATCTAGAGAAGAAGTTCCTAACAGTTTGGTTGAACTGACTCAATGAATCATGCAATGTGACTTTTTCTCTGCTTTCATATGACTAAAGTCACTTCTGACATACACTGGTCCCGTCAGAAGCAGGCTCAAGCTCTCAGAAGCAACCACTACAGCGAGAGTGCTCTACACCCTCCCAAGAAGTCCAGGATATCAGAACAATTTATCTCTTTGTAGTTCCACCAATGTACTTCTATGGACTGACATGTAATGAAGCACTGCAGACTAGCAGTTAAAAGGCAGCTTTTACCACTGTTGAAAAGGTGTTCAGTCACAACAGTATGTATTACAGGAGGAACGTTTGCAGACAGGATTTATTAACTAATCTCTTTTTACTTGCAATAGACCTTTTACCCCAGCGACTGAAAAGTAATGAGACCTGTCTAGCACATCCCATGTCATGCTTGCACAAAGTCTTGCAAAGCAAACAGAACTGAACATTCCTCTAGAATAGCTGTTTTCTTAAACAGTTACTCCACTATTGTTAACTGAACTACAAGTTATGACAACTGATATATCCATAGTCATCCCTTTGGCATTCTTTATAAAAACATGAATCACAGAAACGTTCACGATGAGGAACTCCCATCACAAGGACATGTATATGGTGTGTCATTCAGCCTTGCTGTATCTTTCCACTCTGTAAAATGTAACTGTCAGAACAACTTGGTTGAATCACAGAGGCCAACATGTAGGTTTGGTAAAGGACTCTGATAAAACACATGCCAAAATTAATTAGTTACGTTTAGCTTCAAGTGATGCTTGCATACAGAAAAAAAAGCGAACATTTTCTTTCTTCATTAGTCATTCTACCAAATATTGCAGTAACACCACATTGGTGTACCTTAATCAGAGAACAAAACACTTGGAAGCAACTGGCATACTAACAAAGCTCAGACATTGAAAAGCATGGATAAAGAGCATAAACAGGATAAAATAACTGCTAAAACAGATTGTACTTGCACTTGTCAACAGGAAAGGGAGGAATTAGCCACTGCGGCTGCCCCGAAGTTGTCAAAGGAAAAGGAACAGAACATATCCAGAAGCCCTTTCAAACGAACTCGTGGGTTTTTCCCATGTTTCTCCCCCCCAAATTCTTTCACCACTTGGAGTAACACTTGACTGAAATGCTGTTGACAGCTATTCTGTACAGCACCTTTCGTCTGTCCAAGCTACAGAATTAAGTTTCCCTGAAAGTTTAAGTGGCTTCATCCAGAATTGTGCCAGCCTTCTGGAGGTGCCAGGAGAAGGTACAGATGTGGGACAAATGTAAGAACAATACGCTATGTCACATAAAGGAAATTAACTCGAGAGATTGGTGTGTTTGATGTCACCAGCTACAGATGCCACCAGCTGTATTTTCCCATGGATGTTGGTACTACATTGTAAGAGACACAGTGACAACCCCCTAAGTTCTTGCTCTTCCTCTTTTCCAGGCAAGAGATGCTTGAAAGACTTCTACTCCCTTATGAACACTAAGTATTTATTCACGCTTTTGCAGATGCAGAGGACTTACTGGTAGGAATTTTATACTAGCTCTGCTCAGGTTCAGACTTACATAAACGAAAGTAAAAAATCCACAAAACCAAACAATGATTTCCTAATAAACATTAAGCTTTCTGTCTACTTTTTAAAATTAGATACTCAATTTAGAATTACTTGCTGTAATAATGATGCCTAATTATAAAAAGTTATATGCTTAATCGAGTTTGTTTTCACTTCCTGTCCATGCATCCCCTAGTGTGTCTACAAAGCTCCCCAAGGCTATCATACTGCAATGTTTCCCTGAGCCACAGTGATCACAGCTGACCTTTACCCATAACATTCCAAGTGACACGTTTCATACTATAAGAAGCCAGCAATTTCTGCTATCCATAGATTTCAAAATTGGTGTGTTTGTCACTTGGGAAAAACGTATGCTTTGCTTCTAGCAGAAGTCCCAGAACTGGTAGGATTTTCAGCGCTTCTGTAGTGCTATGAGCCATAGTTGCTAAGATCTTAATTTAAATCCTGTATTAGAAAAAAACCACTGTGCGTAATTCAAGTATTTTATTTTTTTTTTACAATTCATTACTGCATAAATAGGTTAAAGGAATTTAAATATTTTGGTATTAAAAATCTAATGATAGCACATTTCAGTTGGAAGGGACCTACTGCGGTTACCTAGTCCAACGGCCTGACCATTTCAGGGCTCACCAGAAGGTAAAGCCAATTATTAAAGGCATTGTCAAAATGCCTCTCCAATACTTGACAGTCTTGGGGCATCAACCACCTCTCTAGAAAGCCTGTTTGCTTCCTTGAATCTGGGTGAAGGTCCACCTAAGCTGAAAGCTTCTGTCTCTGGTGTAAAAGAAGCAATTTATACTTTCTAAGGTAAATGACATGAGCATACTTACTTAATCATAGTTGTGAATATTCAGATTGGAAAAATGTTACATATATATATATATCATTAAAAGCTGTAAAAGCAACAGTATTTTAAATACAGTATTACAGGCACTTCATTTCTAACAAACAACGCTGATATTAAAAGTATATAAAAACATGCATCCCTTTACACCGCACAATTACAGTCCATCTGGTCTAACTAGAGATCTCACTTTAGTTCCATTTTGCTTTCTGTATTGACTTTTGTTTATAGTTGAAGAAATAACTGTCTCGAGTATTCTGTTTGCTAAGAGGCTCTTAACTTCATGGAAAGTTGCCTTCCCTAACACGGGTGCTACTTGATAGCCTGGAAGTTGCACGCAGGTTCCAATTACTAAATTTATTTCATGCTGGAATAGAGAAGTGAACTACTTGCTGCCACACAAGGTGTTTGTTGACTAAATGAACCTTTGCCACAATGCAACGGGAGGTACACAGCTAGTTTTATTGCCACTGATAAATAATCTCTATGAGCAATGATTCTATTTGGTTAAAACTAAACCTTATTTTGTCTCTTTGTGCTCAGTGAAATTGGAGGGGAAAGGGTAAAAGGGACGGTGTCAAAGAAAATTTGGACTTGAGATACAATGGAAAGCTTTTCCTTTTATACCCTCCTCAATGCCAGCAGCCTTTCTTCACTGTTGTCCAGGATACTTTAAATGATGCTCTTATAAGAACAGATTTCAAGCCATTACAAATACTCAGATTTCAGCCTTCTTCCGTTAAAATTATCAAGTAGTTCTAACAGCAATCCTAAGTAAAAGAGGACAGGAAAGACAGGGCTGTAAGTATAATCACTGCAGAATGGCCAGGGCACTCAGTACCCTTTCACAGATGGCATTTAATGCAACAAGAGTTCACAATTTACTTTTTTAGAGTTGATTAACACTTGCATGCACCTTATCTGCCTGAAAAAGAGGCAGGCAAGTGAGACGCCACAAAGCTGGCAAAGGAGGAAAAAGAGAGACAGCTTGAAGAAAAAAACAGCACTCTCAAATTACGTAATTTTCTTTTGCCACAAGAACTTAAGTGTCCCACAACCACAGTTATTTTCCTCCCACAACTCCAGCCCTCATTTTCTATCATAAACACACAATGACTTGGTCAATACATTTGCCCTGGGCCCTGATCTTGGACACTTACATACACATTCAAGTTTACTCACGTAAGTAGCATCACTGGTTGCAGTAAGATAATCCATTAAACACGTAAATCTTTTAGGATCACTGGCTCTGTTTTGTTAAGGTGAAGCAGGATGTTAAAATAACTTTAACAAGGAACTTTACAGTGACAGGAAGAAGAATGAAGCATTTCACAGAATCCTTAAAAGAAAATGAATTTTTTAAAATACACACTGAAAATGCTAACAGAAATAATCTTTGCTCTGCTTTACCTCTTCATAGTGCAAACAGTTGTCCACATTCTGAAATAGAGAATTTTAGAAAATTAGAATAAATCATTTCAAACACATTCTTCTCTGTCATACACTGTGCCAAACTGCATTATCAGACTCAGAGAGGTGTCTCTTTGAATGATTCATGGACCACTTAACATTACAGTATCTCACTGATATACATCCTGCTGGGATTTATTGACACTGTAACATTTCTAAAATTATATAACCTGATGCTATGCATGTGTCATGTCCTGAATTCACAGATCTCAGTATTGTAATACATGTTGAAAGACCTAGATTTGTAACACCTGGTATCACAGGGGATATACAATTCTAACACGATGTTAAATTCTGGTCCTGTCTCTATGTAACCTCTTTCCATATGGGAACATGGATATCCTGAAAAATTAGTTACGCACTAAAAAACCTACAATCATTTCAGAGTACTGCTTTATGCCTTGGAGGATTTGTGAAATGGCATTTCTATGGATTTGAGGTGTACCAATTCAGGATAAAAATTTGATGCCACTAGCACCAACAGGTTTCTCATAGCTGTAATGAGAGGTGGGGTGGGTGGCTTTCTGTGTTTATTTGTTGTTGTTTTAACACATACGTAGTAAAGTTTTGTCTGGATTTCTTAAATATATTAGCCTAATATATTATAAATATATTACAAATATATTAGACCACTCTGTGAGAGCTTTATACAGATGGGAGCAATAAGAAATACAATCACTGGATGTCAGCAGTAGAAGCATTCTCCTAAATCTCTGCTAGAACCAAAGACTCTCATCTCAACCTCCCCTGCTTTTCCCAGTCTTTCAGGATCAACCTTCTCAATAAAAAGCCCAAGTCAGAATTCAGCTTATGTTTTAAAACAGAGACAGAAAGTCTCCCCTCAAAAGGCAGCCAATTATATGCTCATAATTTATGAACAGAATTATCCACTAATCCTAACTAACGCTGTTCTTCAAAATTTTCACTTGAAAATTAAGTATATAAAGCACTGGAAAAGCAAATTTAAAAGGAAAAAAAGGAACAATTCTTTTTCTATTTAAAACAACTCAATGTATTATCAATGTATTACTTAGCTGTGACTGAATCACTTCAGAGTATTTCAAACTAAAGATTTTTAATTTTGGGATAAGCTATTAAGATTATAAATAAATACTAAAGCTATGTGTTGCATGACAGACCTGACTATAGAAGACATCATATCTATTCAGTTTCCTCTTTTAAAACAGATGTGTGAGTTCAATCCCAGTGTCTAGATAAAAGAAGTCTTTGAGTTCAGTAGAAGGTTTGCTCTATGAAAAATAGGAAATGAAGTATTAGCAGCCTCCAGGACTCCAAGGAATAGAGCAGTTTCAATTTCCACTTGAGTCAATGGAAATTATGGACAGACAGATGACAGTAAACAGCAAGCAGAATCAGTTTTGAAAGTTGTAGCCAACAACTACTACCTATTTTCTTACACAGAAAATCAGCATGGTGTATCTCATCAGTAATATACTTCAGCAGTAGCAAGTACTTGCAGAAATGTTTCCAAATAATTCAATTTAGGTTGTCATAAAATTGAAAAATAAAACACATAAAAATTTTCATGATAATCAATGAACATTCGAAGATAGTGACAACTTGCACGTATTACCTTTCCATCATTGCAGCACTTAGTAGTACAATGCATTTTTGCAACTACTGAATTAAAATTTATGTTGCACTGAAATAAATGTCTTATAAAAAGCCAGTTACAAATTGGTCTATTTGCAGCTTAATTTATCACCAAAACCCAGAAAAATTATCAGGAAACCAAATAAAAGTTTATAATTGATTGTCATAAAGAACACTTATTTAATTATAAACACATTTTCTTTGTATACGGTAATATCACTTAAAAGTATACACTTAAATAAATGCTTTATTCAGTTAAATTTTTGCAATCTTGTCTTCACTCAGTTAAAATCAACTTTGAAAACAGTTTGAACCTGTCAGTCCTATTTCCTAGTGATATGCAGAACCTTCTTTTACATTTTATGACAATTTGAACATATTACAATCATACCATCCAAAAACTAACAGAAATTAAGAAAACAACAGGCAGACTAACTGATAAAGATTCCAAGTTTGACATGGTATATGAGCTCCATTGTCTAATTGAGAATATTACTTGAAAATTAAAAATCTTTCCTGAAGACTGTAGAACAAAGAGGAAACGGTAGTAGAAACAACAAGCAAATAGGAAGAAAACCAACAAATCATTGTATTCAAAATGGTAGTCAGTCATTTTCAAAAGGTGTTGCCTCTTCACTCTATTACTGCTTTTTGGTATTACAGCATTTCTATCATTCTAAGTTTGTTAGAGATATATGGTTCTTCATCTTGATATATTTCCAATAAAACAAAAAAATAGTCTCCTTTGTCAGAGCAAAGTAAAATAACACAGTCTATACAGTTGGTGGTCCTACATAGCCTGTCAATGTCATATTACACTGATTGGTTCTCCTTAAAGAGATGCACCGAGATTCTGAAAGTGTCAGAATATGGAAAGTTCTGAGGTGCTTTCTACTCCTTTTGTTAATGATACAGTATTTACAACAACAAACAAACTCCTGACTTAGCTTCACCTCCATTTGCATAACCCCCGGACTCTACTCTGTTAGGATCATTCAGTTCTTCAAACAGTCCTGTTTCAATAATTTCTTCCTGCCAGGCTATAGGGACAGCACCCGTCGCAAACTTTTTGAAGAACTTCTTATCTTTGTCATCAAACTCAATTCCTCGTACTTCAGAGAAGTCAGCAATGTCTGCAACATCTTTGGCATAGACAACTGATGGATCTGGCACAAATGGAGGGTCAATAAGGTTTGCCTCTAGCCTGTGGAAATTGATTGTTTTGAAGAAACTATGTTTTCTTGGGTCATCATCTGCATTTCTGCAATAAAGCAAAGGTTTGTTAATCAGTATGATGTTTTGCTCTCAGATTGATACAGATGTGTCTTTGTGTGGTATACATGACGATATTTTGAAGTAAAGAGATGACAGATAGCTAGATCTCATGCAACATAACTCCTTTTTTTTTTTCCCCCCACAACCAAAGAATGCTGCATTGCACAATGGAAGCTGAGAAACAGAAAACATCCTGATCCCATTATTCATTACTCTGCCTCTCAGGGTAAATGAATCCAGGCAAGGTGCCATGCAAGAGCTGCAGTGCTGCTTCTGGCAGCCAGCTGAGATACCCATAGCCAAAGATACACCTTAACCAGAACAGAAGACACAGCAGGACAGGGAGTATCAGACTTGTGGTTGGCTCTATATTAAAGAGGGTAAGAACGTCTAAAGTTCTAAGAAAGTCTCGAGTTGAATAAACTCGAAATTGTGGTACACTGGGTTAACACACCTAGGAACTGACTGAGGAACAAGAGTCTGAATAGGAGACCGGTGACATGACATTTCTGGGTTTATCTTAATTCAAAGCTGCTATGCATTTACATCATTTAACTCAGTTATGTCACTCTAATAAACACTCCCAGTTTTAGTGAGTCTGTTCAAATTAACTACTCCTATACATGAACAAAGATTTTAAGCAAGAGATGTGCAAATTATGAAATTATTAAAAGTATGTGTGCCACTGTCACAAACACAATCCTTTACTAAAATTAAAAGCCAGTAATAAAATCCAGAAAGGCCTAAAATAATTGTAAGTACATATTTTAAGTACACATTATCAAAATAAACTGCAGACCTCAGGGAGAACTTTTGCTGTAAAAGAAACAGTGAATTGTTCCGTTGCAGACCCATAGAGAGACTTGTAGGATATTCTAATGATCTGAATAGTCTAAGCCTCAAGCACGTGCTTGTTAAAGCACAACCAAGGACCACAGCTTTTGAACTGCACCTCTATCAAGGCATGCAAAGTTTGGGTTCTGAATTCTAGTGAAAGGAAGAACAGGGAGGATTACTGTGTTTTCTACACTTACATGTTTTTTGGGGTTTTTTTTAGATATATTTTTGGATGCACTGGTTTTGAAAATGGTAACACAGGAAAACCAAATTTGTCTGTTTCTTAGCCTCAGAAAATAGTACTTGCTAACGTTCTTTTTTCTTTTTCAACTTCATTACATCATATACTGAGCAAAAGGCAAGTCCTTAAGTATTTCTAGACTATGTTCTATAAACCAAATGTAATGCAAACCTTTGGCAAGTCTCTTTTATCTTTGCAAATCTGTAGAAGTACCATATAGAAGTAGAACTGAGTGACTCTAGAAAAATCTTCATTTTTTAAGACCTTAAACCACCTATGTGGAACAGGCTCTTCCAGCTCGCCCCTGCTGACAGTTCCTCCTACACTGTCCTGCCATGCTTCTAGCCTGCCTTGGTGCTATCTGGCACACCTAAGATGAAACTACCAGCTGCCCTTTTCAGTTCCCTTGTTAGAAAAATCTTCATTTTGCACCTCTGCTGCCTGTTCTTCTGAGCAGGTCGCCACCAGCCATTAACCACTGTACATCACTGTGACCAGGGTGCTAAATCACAGCCTGAATAATGATAGATGCTGCCATTTGGGCATGGGCAATGAAAAAAATACATTTTCAATCGAAAAAAAGCCATATGAATTCAATTATGAGTGGCACAGATTAAGCCAACAGGGATCGTGACCTCTGCATATATGTAGTCTTGGAAAATCATCTCCTAACTTAACTAGTTAGTGATAACCAAGTACTTGAGCAGCCCTTGAGCTTCATGTGATTCATTTACATTCACTGCTAGCTTGAAGTGCATTTGAGTTTCTGTTCAAATTAACTTGTGTTCCAGGACACCGGTAGGCTAGTAGTGCCAACAGCCCTACTGCACTCACAAAAATTTCACTTCATTTTGCTTTTCCTTTTAGTAATATAAACCAAAAAACACTAGAAGCTGGTGAAGGTCCAGAATGGACTGCTGCAGTGTTTCTTCTCCTGATGTATTTTCTGACATCACCAAACCCATAAAAAGTTTAAAGACATAAAGCTACAGGAACGCCATCTACTGGAACCAACTGAGGCATCTTCCAACTAGCTGGAGATGAACTTGAGCTCCTCCTGTGGGAACTGCACATTTACGTAACCTAAACAGAAAAAGCAAATTAAGTCATCTGAACTCTGTCAATTTTGTATTTCTCCATTTAATTTTTTTTTTTAAAAAAATAAAATCATTTACATTTTTTTAAAAAAATAGAATTAAAAAATCACTTTACAGATTTGGGATTTCAGATGTCAATCCCCAAAAGCTTGAGTTGAAAACAAGGGTTACATCCTTCCTGAGTTAAGCCAGTGACATTGAGTCTTCAATAAAAGAGTATTTTAAAAAGTCAGGTGTGCAAAGTAAAGGTGTCCTTGAGCAGCTTTAACTTATGCAACAGGCACTTATGTAGATAACCCAAGGTCTTGTACTTTGCAGAATTACAGCGCTAATCTTTACGTAAGGATGAGCTGTCCTGAATAGTATCGCCCTATTTAAGACGTACATGTAGGCTTTTATTTTGTATTGTGCCCAGGCAAGGTATACATCCTATCGTTTTCCTCTTCTAAGTACGGCATGTAAGAGTAAGAATATCTTAAACAGCAGAAAACGGAAAATAATCTGTGCAATTATCTTTCTGTGCACATCTCTCTCATTGCTAAGAAATAATGTAACAGTAAGCAGACAGAATGATTGTAAATAATTCCCTTGGCAAAGGGAACGTGGTTACAGTACGTGAAGTCTGTTGCTGGTTTTGCTTCAGACTTGCTGAATGAACTTGACAACTCAGAATATTTAAATTTCACTTTCCCCTACTCTGAAATTTGTTCATTTCACAAAATGCTGTAAGACTAAACATCTGCAAAGCATGAAATCTTGTAAGGCAGAATGCTCTCAATGGTTGTAATTAAATTTATTTTTTAAATAAGCTTTTTAAATGTATTAAAAATCATTCAGATTTTGTATCAAACAAACTCTATGCACTGTTGAAAATACTTTTTTTTTTCCCCGCAGCATTGCAGAGTTGTTGGGAAAACTCATCAAGCACAAAGAGTAACTGTCTTCATTTAGCACTGGAATAATAAGAATATGTATATTAATGATAAATTACCTTTCACTGATGTTAATTCTTTCAGGCAAATGTGTGACTAATATTTTGCAAAACTGTTTCACATTGTTATGAAATACAATTTTAAAGACCATCTGTGCATCTTCATTAAATCCTTGCATCTATTCCAACTTTAGATTGGAAAAGCACCTCATATATGATATATGACACATCAATATGATTGTATTCATTGGCGATTCAAATCATAGTGTATTCTAAAGACAGGTACTATGTGTTTCCTATTAATTTTTTACATTTTAATTTTATTTCTTTTATTTTGTCTATATTACATAAGTAGATCACCAATCTGTCTCATTAGAAATGCACTAAATGATTTTATATATACACACACGTATCAGAGGGATCAGAGATATCACAAGTTAAATATTAAAATATCTAGCTTTCCAGTTTTCTTCTTATTGAACAGCTACTTGAAATTGCTAAGGCAGGGACACATCCATCAGTCTTCGTCAACCCAAAGCCACCTCTTAAGTACCACAAAATGTTTTACTCCATAAGAATTTGTGCCCAATATTCTTTTCCTCCCTTTTCTCCCTCTAGAAGACCAGAACCTCTACAACATTTTGTTAAAGCACTTGAGTAAAGCAGAGGAGCTAAGGTCTCTTCAGTAAGAAGCCAATGATGCAGCCTTGCAAGTTAGATATCTGCAAGGAAGAGAAGCCACACTGCAGATTTGGATTTTTGCCCACATCATTCCAGTAAGTGATACAGACTAAGATTCTGCATTCAGTCTGCAACAGCACAGGCGCAGGTATCTGCTTGAACATCCAGATC